>BSAI01000012.1:14819826-14854870 GCA_036245035.1 Adrianichthys oophorus | reverse complement strand
AGCGAGGGCCTCAAGACTCTCACAGTGCACACACTACGGCTTGCACAAGCACACATACTAAAGCAGACACTGCAGTTGAACACACACGTCAGCAAGCTCATTTCTCAGCATGTTTTCTGCTCTATTAATGTGTCATGACTAAATACATTATCCGGCTCCAATGCAAACCCACTCCACTGTTGAACCAGCCTTTTTTGGTCATATTTAGTATGAAAGATTCCCAAAAATGTTCAGAAGACCTATCATTACGTTTACGCATTTTGAGTTAAATATTTTCACATAGTATTATAAATTTACATACATACATAAAATACATAAACCCTATCTGAAGGTCAAAAAATACTTTTTTTTTTTTTTTTTTAATATGCTGGCAGTGTCAGGGAATTTAACAAGACACATGAGGGCGTTACACCGTAGAGCAGTGTTTGATTTTTTTCACAGTCACCCAGTGAAACTCAGAAGTGTGTCTACAATGCTGCTTTGATGGAAAGAACTCTAAAATGTATCAAAGTTTTCAAGTTGTTCGTGTTTGGCCAGAAATGAAAGTACAAATGGAAGCAGAAAAAAGAATACCCTGAAATTCAGTTCCATTCAATATCACAACACAAAAATATCCCAACACAGTTGTGTCTATGAGCTTCACAAATTAAACAATAGCTGGTTGCTAAACAAAACGGCATCTCTGCCCTATAAACATTACTTTTTACAGTTCCTTTCTTTATTTTTCTTTGTACTTCATGAAGGGCAGTGTTGTAGTGAGGAAAAACAAAATCAGACAGATTTATAGATCGTATCTTTTTTGACTGGCCAGGAGTCTGCTGAAGGAAAGTATTTGGTTGTTGCTACTAATATGTGATAGTTTGGTCTGAGAAATGAGTGAACTTAGGTTTGCAGATAAATGATAACCTAAAATTCTTGGACATTTAGCCCTGTATTCCCAGTTTTGTTATTACACTGAGACTTCTCAGCAAAAGCAATGGTATTCTTAAAAAACTAAATAGAAATGACAAAATTACCTTTAGAAATTAAAAAATAATTCCAGAACCCAAAATATATTAAAACAAATAATGCAACTCCCCCAAAAAACTAAGACAAAAAAAGTACATGTTTTGTATTTCCAGAAATCAAAATGTTGACTGCCATTGGCATGGCAAAATCCTCCAACAGACAATATTTTGTTAAGCTTCTGGCCACAGGCACTGCAAAAGTTTGGTGATTGCTCTATTGACTTCTTTACCAGAGTTTGGGCCAAGCATCCTTTTGGTTTCCCTCTTTTTCAAAACTCAAAAAACATCATCCAATCATTGATGCCCAATAGCATCTACCTTTTCCTGTTTCTTATTTTGCTTCATTTTTTAACTTTTAATTTTAATTTCTGGAAATGTCTTTGGTTTTCTGAAGTATTTTTATGTTTTTGAATTTTTCTTTTGATTTTTAATTTTTTAAGGTGGGTTGAGCACCTTCCATACAAAGAGTTGTAATACAACTCAACAGCAACAACAAAAAAACTGCTTAAATAATCTTTTTTTTTTTTTTTACATAGATAGGTCTACATAGATCTTGTAGACATAAGGCAATGTCTTAAAACGTTTTTAGCAAACAGAAATCAGCAGAGTGTGCTACTGCCTGCAACAGCAGGAAGAGAAGGGAGGAGAGACATTGGCGTGCTGGCTGGTTAGCAGACTGACATCAAAGAGGACGAAACCAGCTTTGAGCCCAGTTCTCTTCAATGATTAAAAGCAGGAGCCACTGTAACGTCTGGATGGGCCATTTAAACTAATGAGGCAAAATAAATAGCCTTGGCCACTGGAATGCTTAGGTGGAGCAAATGTAATTGTGTCTCCAAGACTAAGGTGTACACATTTAGATGTCGAAATATTTTAATAATGGCACTGTTCATTTGTATTGTAGCTGTTTCCTAACACATGTTTAGGTTTACTTTATACATGGGCAATTCGATAATTACAGCTCTTTATAAATACATTTAATGTTTTTTTTTTTTTGTTAGGTTCTTAATTTGTTTGGTGAGTTTTATTGCACTGATTCTAGTGCTGTGTTCACACCGCACGCATTGATTCATGCGTTAAATTTGCGTCAGCTGGGTCTGTTTGGACGCACTGCAATTTCACTGCTCGACACCTATCCAAAAATGTGCCCATAAGCTTGATGCCCCGGATGCATGTGGTAGAAGCGACCACCAAATGTTTTCAGTCTGATCGCTACATGGAGTGGTGTCTTTGTGTATATTTAATTTACAGTGCATGGATGATGATGCTTAGACATCAGGTTCATTTCCTTTAAAGAGTTCTACAAAAGCATTGGTAAGCACATCTCCGTGTTCATGAGTTCATGATGGGTTTCATTCAGAGACTCTCTCAGTACGATGACAGCCTCTTTCTGCTGTGTTTCCATCTCTACGTGACCCAGTTTAAAGACTTGCTGTCCGGCATTAGTCCGAGAGGGGAAAAAATATAAATAAAATTAAAGGAAAATGTTATTTTTGTCTCTATGAAAACAAGAAAAAAAAATGTTCAGGAGGCCTGAGGCTCTCCCGTCTGCCAAGCAGGTTAAGAAAAAGGAATGGATGGAATGGTAAATACTTATATAGCGCTTTTGTACCTTCATTGAAGGCCCAAAGCGCTTTACAGTCACAGACCCATTCACCCATTCATATACACATTCACACACTGATGGTGTGTCCGCTGCCGAACACTGGTGCCAACCTTCCATCAGAGGCAATGTGGGGCTCAGTGTCTTGCCCAAGGACATTTCGACACATGGGTGGGCAAGGCGGGAATCAAACCTACAATCCTTCGATCACAGGCTGACAGCCCTTTCCACTGCACCACGGCCGCCCCATAGTTCGGGACGAGATCGAACGATTGGATTGAACCTCCCATTTGTTTTTGTACTCCACCTGCCGATGGAGTCACTGAACTCGCCTTGTGCCCAAAGCTGAGCCCCTGATTTCTATGATTAACCTTGTCGAAGTTCAGATTTTTAAACTCTGGGTAAATTGCACTGCTGCCAGATTGCCGCGCTACGCCCAACAACAGATCAGATCGCGTCTGTACATTGACTTGTCCCTGATGTGCGACTCACACCCGTTGTGAATGCAGCTTAAGTGTACATTTTCCTTTCACAATCTGAGCATTTGCTGATTTTTTAGCACCATTTCTGTCATTTATTTTACAGGTAAACTAAAACATGCCAGCTATATTTATAGCAATATTCCTACTTTATTTTATTAGATTTTTGTTGAAGGAAAATAAAAAATATCCTTCACAAAGAAGGCTCGTTGGAACAAATACCAACTAAGACAGTCTGCATGATCTGTCTATTAGATCATCTGTAAATCTTTTAGGTCTTGTATAGATTTTTGTGTAGATCTACATGAAAGACTGGCCGTAGATATGTGTTTTACCCGAGCTGAACTGTGATAATTACTGTCATGTCCATCATCAGTGACTCACCCCATGCTGCTGCGTCTGTTTTAGTATTGTGAGCGGTACACTCTGAGGGATGTTGGCAGGAGACATTTGCTTTTGTGAATGAGTCATGAATTCTGGATCATTTGTCATTCTGTTGTGACACATACAAACAGGAAGATCTGCACAGAGTGATGGAAATGACAGTAAGTAGAAGTGAAGTGACATTGGCACATCCATTTGCAGAGAACATGTAGAGGTGACAACAAAATCATGTGCTATGACTCATCAAAGGTGAAGTCTGCCGTCACTGCTCTCTAAGAGTAAATATATATGCGTCATGGGTGGCATCAATATTGACTGCACTGCAGCCGTATTTGAGTCACCATCATTAACATCCATACTGACTTGGACAGAGTTGCAAAACATTTATTTCTTAGCTTCCTTTTGTCTTTTTGGTTCACTTCTATTTATTCTCCAATAATGTATTCTCACCTTTGATTGAGCATTGTCATTTGCCTTGTTTTTTTTCCTTGTTATAATTATTTCCATGTTCAAAGTGCAGCTTAAGCAAAGGAAAGCACAGTCTGCAGAGTTCCTACAACAAGCCACAAGTTTCTTTGTTGATAACCCAAGCTCTTGGCGGGATGATAGAACAAAAAGCCAACCCATCGTAACAGATTCCAGGCCCCTTTCACAATGTGACTTTTTATTATTACAAGTTGCATTTAACGTCAGAGACAAGTTATTTCTCAATCCAGTTTTCTTCCAAGATCTAATGGGCAATTATTTGTGGGGGAGAAGTTAATGGGTGTCCCATTTCACAAAGTCGCCCGTTATTAATGTCAATGAGCGCCATTGTGTGGAAACGTGGCAGACCCGTGCTAACCACTCGACTTGTTTAGATTTTCTCCATGGAATCCCACACCCTTTGTAAGCCAGTAATAACCACAAAAACCAAAGTGTGTGCATGTGAGTTCATGTGTCTGCATGTCAGCGAGTGTGTATGGCTTGACTGTGCAAAGTCTAGCGCAAGATGTGCAACTCCACTGTCTGTGTGTTTTGTGGGAATGGGCATCGATCAGTTTAACATAAATGCAGAGACATGATGGGAGTGAGCACTGACAGACAAATTCATGTGCACACCCACACAGCGGCCACCCCCGTACGCACAAACCCATATAAACAGACATCTTACCTCCCACATACAACACACACCACAGACACTTACACAAGCAGAACTGCAGACCTTCCACCACATATTCAGACACCTCTCCCCACACACGGACGAAGCTTGAGATCCACATATGCAGACATCCCCTTAATACACACACACACACAACTAGAGACCCACCACCAACATCAACACCCACAGCTTGATGACATCATGGCTTGGATGACAGCACGTCTTCCAGCTCCATTAGTCTGATTGTAGGTGGCTCCGCCACAGTGATTTATGGGTAAATATCCATAGTTTCTGCTGTGCTGATTTATGAACCATGTTTAGATCCCTTTTGGTCCCATGACCACAAAATTTAGGAGGGGGCTTCCTATACAAATAATGAAGTGGAGAAAGTGAGGCAGAAGGATAGAAGACCCACCCTGTCACTCCCTCATCACTGAATCCTGCTGACAGTTTACGATTCCCAAACCGAGCACGTTGCTTCTTTAAGTTTCTGCTACACCTGCCCACCTGCAGACATGCTCACTAACTAGCTGCCTTCTAATCTATCTTCTTGTCAGGCATCTGGCATTACCAGCCATTTGTTCTTCTCCTGATGAATCTGCCTGTCAGATCTAGCTGGCTTTCAGCTGTTGCTGCCTCTCATTATCGGTTTTCTTTACTCCGGTTTTTTTTCAGCCCTAAAGCTGCTGCACATTTGCCATTTCTAGCTGTCACAAATGAAAGCTGACCAATGCAAAAGGAACAATTGTGAAGTAGTCGATCGTGACTAAACTTCAGAAATCTTGCAGCAAAAAAGGAAAAATTTAAAGATGCTAGTGCTGAAATGCAATATCAACAGCTACAATGCAAAAACAAACCAAAAATTGAAAAAATGGAAATGGAAGACAAAGAAATCGTAACATAAACTTTTAGTAACTTTTCTCAAACAAACTCGTTCCTACTCTTCCTCCTTTTTTAAGATGTTTCTTATATAAAAAATGTTTATTTCTGTTTTAAATTTACATCGTTGTAAACTTTAGCCTTCCACTGAATACTCTGAGAACTTATAATTTTAGTCCAACTTTGCTTATTCCACTGTGTAGTGTTCGACTGATGCTGCTGAGAAGCATGCTCCCTTTGCACTGCAGTCACACTCCTGAGGGCCAACAGATGTGCCTTGAAAGACGATCAAGATCCCACTGAGAGCCCGTTAAGAAGCTGGAGAAATTGTGTTAAAGGTGTTTTCTTATGAGAATAAACGGTGTGTGCATATGCATTTGTATTAAGGTGTGACATTGGTGCAAGATATAAGCAGAAGTCTACCTTTGAGTGGAAAGTGTTGGGCACCCTGTTGCAATACCCAAGCTGTGCCTGGAACCTGTAATACTGGTGGATGAATGTTTTTCCAAAAGAAAAAAATGGGTAAATGGACGAATAGAATTGGTGGAAACCTGACCATTTAAAGTCTTATAACAGTATTTGCTTTGAGAACTTTTCTGATGGTTTTGACATTTTCACAAGACAAAGCGACTCCATTGAAATGGACTCAAGCATGACTTCTTCTCTTGTGATGATGTTGCACTCATTGTTTTCATTCTTCTTTCTATTTTGTATGATGGATTATTTTCCAAGTCGGTTTTACAATAATGTTGTTCCAAAATGTATATTTAAACAAAAAAAAATGTAAACTTCATTTAAAAATTCCAAACTTTGACTTCCAAAACTTTAGTCAGACAAATTGAAGAGTCTGTCCCGTACATTTTATGTATTTTAGGTCTTAGCTTGTATAACCTCACTGGTTATCCATAGTCTATCTTGCATTTCGAAAAATATTTTTAAAAAAATATATGAATGACTGAAATTCAAATTTGTCAGCGGTGACACAAAGGGGTAGAAATTGCCCAATGAGTAAGCAGCATCCTATGTTCACATTTATGTGAAGGGCTTGCCTTAAGGATATCACAGGCCAAAATGTCCCACAAAAGGTCAAACTAGCAAGGAGACAAAGTTCATGGTGTAAAGAGCAGCGTGGGCTGTGACACTGTGCCCGCTGTTACAGAAATGTGACGCTTGAGGCCCTTTTAATCCAATTTAATCTTCATCATCAACCACTTAAAGCAGATTTTTGTACTTTGTTAAAAAATTGGGAACATTAGAACAAAAGTTGTTCTAAACTTGGGGAACAGCTAGTAAGTTTTATAGGTGAATAGAAAGATGGAACTTAAACCAACAAAAAAAAATTAACTGTGTGGTTGAATAAATTTCACAATAAAACACATTTATTGTAACCTATTTTATGACACATCACTGTCATTTGAGTTAAAGAATACATTTTTTCACTATTCATTTTTCTGTCCATTTTTACTGGGGCCTTCATTCATAACTTTCTTTTGATGGGTATCTAAGATAATTTGAATATTGACACAAATCATACATTTTCACACAAACACACGTATATAAAAAAGTCAGGCATAGAATTCACTGGTTTAATCCATCTTTATTAAAAAAAATAATCTCTGTAATTTAAAAACATATATTTTTGGAAATAATAATTTTGGTGTACATACATAATTATATATATGTAAAAATATAAGAGGAACCGCTACCTAAATTTGTAGTAAAGTAAACTAACAAGTATAACAATAAAATATAAAATTCGGTCTTAAAGAAATTGAAAGAGAAATAGAAAATCTGGTTGTTAGTCTGTACATCACAAACCATCTTACTTGTTTCATTTTTAGACCACCAGTCATAACCACAGTGATGGTGAAAAGTGAACCTGGAAACACTGTCAAAACCTTTTCTAGGTCTAAATGTATTGTATTCTCATGACTATTCTCAATCTTGCTCTTTTTTATGCCAGTTTAAACAGGGAAAGTTATCAATCAAGTAACTGTGAGATTGTCAGTCAGTGTGTGTGGCATTTGATAGATTCTTTTTACCTGTGATCTATTGCAGACGCTGCATTTAGACGTAACAACAGCTTGCAGTTAGTGAACAGCACACTGCGTACATTTACACCCAATTATAATTTTCAGTTCATTAGCTATACTGTAGAATTTAGAAATACCAATTCAGATTATTGTAGATCAACTTTGGATTTGAGACATGGACAATTTCTCCAAATGTCCATGAAGTTTTTTAGCTTATTAAATGAGTGGTTACTTCCATTTAACAGTGTAGATGGCATAAAGTGGATCCAGGTGGAAATAGGAAGATGCACCTGTTACGACTCCCTCATTCCTGTTCCATCCACCTCCCTTCCCGGAAATACCTCCCCTGCTTTGTGCCGATCATTTGCTTTAGGCTCCCATAACTAGCATTTCCTACTCACCCCCTGCCACCTATTCTCTAACTCTCTCCCCCCTCCACTCAGCATGAAGAATTGGAGAAGCTTATCGCCTAGCAACAACAATTAAAGTACAACAAGTCAGTGGTAGCAGCCACCGTTGGAGCAAGCTTTCACAAACCTTTCGGGTGACCAGCAGCTTTAGAAAAAATAATAATAAAAGCAGCGAGAGAGTTACAGAGACAGGAAAGGGTGCAGAGCTTAAGAGTTGAAGTTGGACAGGTGAACAGCAGTTAGCGGCAGTCGTCTTTGAAACACCACACTGAGGATTTGGGGTTTGGGAAACGAGAGAAAAAGCAAGACAGTGTGATGTCAGACTCCACAGGTATGTGTGTGCTGTAAATTATAGAAAACTAGTGAATGTCATTTTGCAAGTGTGTACGTATTTGTACATATCCTGCTATTAACTCAGTGTGCAAATTATGTACCATTGCTTGCACATTTGGTCACACGTGTATTAGTATTTTAAGGAATACAGAGGAAAGGCTGTATGATTTTGAGGCGTTTGGAGAGAAAACAGCTTATGGAAAATTGTCAGTGTGATTTTACAGCTGTGAGGGAATGCCAGGTTACTGCTGGTGCTTGTTTAAAAGCCTTTCACACACCTGCTTTCAAACTAACTCGCTGCGGAAATGTCTTGATGCTCTGAATGAAACAGTGATCTGATGTAGCCTACTCCTGAAGAACTGCATAAATGATGCCCTTTTTTATTATTACTGTGTCCTATAATTACTTCCGACAGCTAGGTACAGAAATAGTACTTTTTTCAAATACTCCCCAGTGTCTGTACAATAACTTACTGCGATCTTGAAATATGTCAAGTATGACATTTCTGGAAACAACGGCTTTACAAGCTTACCTTCAGTTCAGGATTTTATGCAGGTTAAAGTATTATTAGTGTCAGACTTCAATCATCTTCTATTTTAGAAATGTGCTGTCAGGAGGTACCAACACTGATAAGTCACAGTCAATTTTTTATTTGGGGAATAAAAAACTATGACGACGCCTTCAGGTGTAGCTTTTTCATTTTTGAAGTTCCTGCAGGGATCCAACAACACAAAGTCAAAGGAGATCCCAATGAAAGGTCATGATCTATGACGAAAAAAAAGGAGATCTAATGTTTACAAAATCTGCAGCTTAGTTCGGCGCTCTGTGACAGGAATGTACAAACTTAATCAAGAAAATAGAGTTTTTCCATGAGAATTTAGATTTTTTTTATACTCAGCACTAGTCTTTAGCCATAAAAAGCAACTAAAAATTTTCATATGACAAAGCAAACATTCAATGCACACAATATTATCTATAAAACACACAATGCGGGACACGTGTGTCCTCCACTTTACAGATAGGGGAGATTTTTGATGTGTATGGTTCATAAAGCAAAGTTTTTTAGTTTATTTGTCAAACTGCAGATGGATGGTGGTTTTAAAAATTCAAGAAGATTAAGAAAAACATGCAGTGGTGATCATTACATCGTTATTTATTTTACACATAACACAAACTTGTGTCAGCAGGAAAACATGAATATATTACAACAAATCTAAGGTTATCGGCGTCTGAACTAACTGTGTTGGCCAGAAAAAAGAAAAAAAACCTGCTAGTTTTTGTCAAAGACCCACTCCAATGAAAATCATGTTTTTTATGTGTTTTTAGCATTTTTCTTATGGAGGAATTATCACTGGAGGAAATATCTAAAATACCTTAAGACTAAAATAGTATTTTTTATTTAAATTGTGTTGGATCAGGAGCAGATAAACAAAATTGTGGCTTTAAAAAATAGCTCTGGTTTGTTACGCATATCTGCCATGGGAGGCCAAAGTCTCTCTTCTCCGCTCCAATTCTGATGTATCCACTTGCAGACAAACAGATCCATTAACGTCTTCATTTTCCTCTTCCGAGCTGCCACCTGCCTCAAAACTGAACAGCTGTATAGTTCTTATATTGCTTGTTGTTTTTTGTTGATGTTGTTGTTTTTTTAAACCTTAGCTTGGGATTGTGAGGTGGTAAAACATAGCGGGAAAGAGTGTTAACAAAATTGATGATGGGAAATTAGCGGAGCCAACTTCCGCACCAACAGTCCTGCCCACAATTCAGGGGCGAATTTCTAATGAACGTCTGCTGCTCTGCAGAAAATGTGTCTTAAAAAACAACACAATCTGCTCAAAACTACATATTCATATAAAGTCTCTTAGGAGGTTATAAATGATGAAAAATGACTGAAAATGTTGCTACAAACTTCTCTAGTTCATTAATAAGAGCAGTTGTTAACACATTTACAAAAACACTTATTTTTAGGTCTAAACTTTTCAATTTAGATCCTTATTCATCTTTTTATCTCTCTTGTTTGATAGATAGTCCTGAAATAGACCTCCTTCACCCCCTATGGATGTGTCTGTCAAATGCACACCCACCTGCTGTCTTCCCCATCAGGAGAGTGGTACTGCCTGAGGGCACTGTGGGGGTTAAAGGTTACTCACTCTGTGTGCTGTATCCTGTCCTCACCAGGAGGCTGAAACCATACGAAGGCTCAGTATATGCACTGAGAAGTGGTCAAAATGTCACCGCACTGCACACATAAAAGCACGCACACACCTGAATGTTCTCTTTCTGGTCCAAATGTCACAGTGCCTCTCAAGTAAAAGCATGTTTAAGCACGTGCATGCAATCAAAACAATGCCTCTGATGATTACAGGGGCTTTTAATGAAATGTTACCAATTTGTTTCTTTTAAAAATCCTGATTATTTATTGTTATTTAACACATTTAACATGGATTTTAGGCTTTCAACTTTTGCTCAAGTATGAGGATCGACAAACAGACTTTTTTTTTGCCAAGATAAATAAGACGAGTCACCACCTCCTCTCACTCATTCTGGGAACGTAGCTTAGTTCTTAGGTTACATGTGATTGACAGCTTTGGGTTGGTCCACTTGCTGTGAGCTTCAGTTTCCCCACAGAGTCCCAAGATGCTGATACTGTTATTTCTGAAAGATCAAAATGCCTAACAGCAGCACTTTCATTCCAACGGTGTTTCCAGCCCAAGGCACATGAAATGTGCATGTGTGTGTGTGTGGATCCTCTTGATATTGAGATTCTGTAGCGGCAAACAGTTTCTGTGTGGCTTTTTTAGAATAAAACGGTTAAGTCTACACACAAGACAACACCAAGAACCAAGGCAAAGTGTTACTACTTTTGATGGTTTTTTGTAATGTACATGCTGTTGCAGAACCTTGTTTTGCTGGAGGAAAGGGACCTATTGAACATAGCTGGATATGATAAAAAGCCAGTTTCAGATAATAGCAAATATTTTAAAAACTCGTTTTACAATGGAAATCTCACTTAAAATGGTCTTAAACCTCCACTCACTCTTCCTTTGTTATTTATGTTTGCTTACATGACATAAATATTGATCAAATGTCTATTTTTACCTTTTACTAATAGAACATGCTTCATAATTTAAGAAGAAACTTTTTTCAGTTAACTGCAGGTTAACATGTATTTCTTATGATTGTCTCATGGCTTCTAGAGGTATTTTCACTTTTTTAGTGTTGTCTAACTGAAAATATTTGTTCTTTCTTCCCCAGAGTCTGGGCTCCGCCGATCGAAAAGAGAATCAGCATAAAAAGTAAGTCCTTACAATTACAATTTCATAAATACATAAATGTTTGAATTTTTCCTTTTTCCCAATTTCAAATTTAGGGTTTTTGAAAGTAGGAAAAATACATTTTGGACTTATCTGAATTCTTACTAATATTGCAGTGTTGTTGTATTGCCAGGAATTTTATGAAAGTGCTTTCTTTATTGGTTACACACAAAAGTGCATCAAAAATAGATTGCACGTCAAGAACTCATTCTTGTTGCTTCAAATCCCTGTAAACTCCTCAGGTGTAATTTGGAAGGAAGATAGAAAATGCAGGTTTCATGAACAATACATTCCAAGACACTTGGGATTTTGATTTGTTCTTTGGTTCAATCAATATAACAGGAAACAAAAACTCTAAAGTAAAGTTTTTTTTTTTTGCTAAATTAAAAAGCAAATGCATTTTTGATCTAAAAAAGTTTAAATAATGATTCAGTTTAAGCTAGATAAAGGAATGTTACAAACACTTATAAGCAATTGTCATCATAAAAGCAGAAGTCAGTTACGCATTTTATTTGGAGTCATTTTCATCGTTTTTGTATTTAATAATAGGAAAAGAGATGTGTTGGGATCATTTTATTTTGGATTCATTCTGGATTTTAAATTGCCAACTAAATGCAAAGTTGGCACATTTTTCCAGAGTCAATTTCTTTAAAGTGTCTTTACAAATGAACAGATTTCAGTTTTTAGCTTTTCCTCTTATCAAACAGGAGCTAAGAGTGACAGTGACAGTGATGTTCAACTCTCAATTTGCATGCTGACTTTACTCTGTCAAAGTCAGTCTGCAAATTGAGAGCTGAACATCACTTTTCTCTTCTCTTTTAAAAGACCTGAACAGAAAATATAGATGCTACATAAGAAATACAGCCATGAAAAAATTAGGACACCCTATGAAAGCCTGTATGTTTTCCCACATTTTTCGATACATACACAATTAATATCAATTTAACCATAACTAAGTGATCCAAGGGATTTAACTTGACATTAAAGCACATTTTAAGCCTATGTAAAAGTAGTCTATAAAGTGTAATTTCTGCTTATGTTTAATTTCAGACACTTCACACTTAAGACACATTTAAGGGACTGGGAGATACCACAAAAACTGTTTCAATTACGTCATTTTAGCCAAAGGAGCAAAAACAGCCAATAGGAGGCAGGAGGTCTAAGCTTTGACCTCCATTAAAATGTATATATTTTTCTATGCATAGAGTAATAGGAATGTTTTTGTTAGATTTTTATTGAATCACTTTCTTGTTTAGAATTTTTTCAAAATAAGATTTAGATGGACATTGATATATGAACATTTTTGAAGACTGAGCTGACTCTTTAATGATGGGGTCTTATTTTTTTCACATGATTTCTTAAAGAAAACACTAAAATATATCAATTGTTTGAGAAAATTTACATTTATCTAACTTCTTTTTTTTCTTAATCACCATTACGTTTTACTATATGCATTCTGGCATGTTTACTCATAACAATTACAGAAATGTCACAGCAAACACAGATATTGATTCAGTGCTGTGTACTTTTGTTTTTGGTTGAGGTTTCTGATCAATAGCAATAATAAAAACAGAGCAAAGTCCAGCTTTCTAAGAAAGCTGCTTTCTTCAAATCAGCACCTCTGTTGTCATGAAGTCTTTACTTCATCTACTGGCAATCTCAGTCAGTTTAAGGAGAAAACAACTGTTTTTGGTATTCTATTTTTAGAAAGGGACATATCCATGTAATTCCTAAAAGTTTTTTTTTTTTTTCTATTAAAGCTTATATTTTAATACTATTTTTTAGTTCATGCATTTAAATAGTTAACTCTAAGCAGTCTCAGGTGTGGGGAATATCTCTTGACGATGATCATATGGTTTCATAGCAACAGTCTTTTAGCTCCAATGGCATGGAGGATGTGAACGTATATGCAGCACATGTGTGACATGATTATTATTTAAAAAGTACAGTGATGGACAAATCAGAAGTGCAGACTTGTGACCTGACTTGCTAAGAAAACGTTATCAGTCTCAATATTTAACATTGAGATTGAGAATATTTTCTACACGTGAAAAACAACGTTTTATTGGCCTTTAAAAAGGGGTATGCTGGGTAATTAGGCCTCGGATCTGGACGTCAGTGATTTGTGGGACATGTACAGCATTATAAATAAAATGTACACTGTCATTTGTCATCATGTCTGGTGATGTGCGCTGGCACAATGAGCCCTGGCTGTGCCAGAGTCTGAAACATCTGTTGCCAGGAGACGAGCAGCTGTGTGTTTAATGGGATGACAAGTAACAGCAGACAACTGCTCTGTACACTCAACCACACACTGGTTTAGAAACAAAAATGAATGAGTGGAAATGAACAGAGTAATGTTCAATGGACACTGCAGAACAATGACATATGAGTTTACAGTAATGCCTTTAAAAATATATATAAAAGAGTTTTTCATTGAATTAGTTTTTTAAAAAGGCATAGTTTAAAACTCCTTTTTCAAACCATCTATGAAGAACTGGTGTCAACAAAGGAGCTAAAATATTTTAGTTTTGAATTGATGGGGACAGTGCAAGAAGCCTTTTTATTTATTTATTTATTTTTATTTGCCTTTACTTTCTTTTCAATGAGCTCACTGTGATAAAGATTTTCATTTTCTCCTTTGAAAACCCAAATAGATAAGTGCACATTTCCCTGTCTATCAGAGCATTATTATCTTTTTAATTTCCTTTTTTTTTGTTCTTTTATATATTATAATTAACTAGTCTAATTAACTGTCCATTTTTGATATGAACATTATATCATAAATGATATAATATTGTTGTTGTTATGCAGAAAATAAGCATTTTCTATTAATGTGAAATCACTACTTGTGACAGAGGCTCGTTTGACTTCCCTTTAAATTTAAAGACATCCTGTATTTCATAGGATCGTCCCACTGATGCTAATGTACTTCCATGAAAAGTTTTAAACACAGCAAGTCAAAAATGAACATGACTTAATTGGTTTTTGGCTTAAAAGAAATACCAAAGAATTTACAAATTTATCTTTTTAGCACCTCTCTTCTGTACAGCCAATAAACCTTGCTGTACCACATAAAATATGTGCTTTAAACTCATCGCATAAAAAGAGTGATCAGAGAATATTAAACTTTTTACTGAAATTTTGTAACCCGTGCAAAAAGGCAGAGGAATGCCAGAGTACACAAGATTTTTTTGAGTTAGTGTAATATCAGCAGAGGTGTAAAAAAAACTTTACAGTTTATCTTACTGTTCAATGAGCACTTTGGCCACGAATCTATAAACTTAACAAATCAAATTAAATCAATGCCAACTTGGTATTTTTTTAAAGTTAGGGCTACCATCATTTTATTTTTCTTCATTCAAAGCCACTATGAAATGATAAAAGAGCTCTGGAGCCTCAGGTTGAAGACCTCTGATCTATGCTTTAAATAAGATTTTATTTAATGCATTGCCTACAATGACATTGGGAGAATAAAGAATAAGCATGGCTTGTTTTTACTTTATTAAATTATTTTTAAATACACACTGATTGTTTGAGATTAAGTTTTCAGAGTTGTAATATTAGATCTGTCTTTATATAAAGTAATTTACTCTTTCTACAAGTAAAGTTCTATATTTTATATCAGCCTCTAGCAGCCTCATTTCTTATGTACTAACCCTAAGTTACAGTGTTGTTGTTTTTTTGTTTGTTTTAACCGACAGCTGTTAGTGTTTAAAAATAAGAAAAATATTCTTGTTTTCATTCCATGCAGACTGAAACTTATTTAACTGTAAATTTAATGTTTAAGAATAAACTCTTTGTTAAACAACACTTATTGTAAAAATGAGAACACTATAATTTCAACAATCAAATAAAAGTTATTTAAGTTTCTCTTAAGTTAACGTTTAAAACTTGCTATTGTGTCCTTAAACTGAAAATATTATGGGCGTTCATACCGTTTTCAAAACAGTCAGAGACTTTGCTTTGTTTTTATTGCTTCTCTATTTCAGCAGTTGCCATAGATACAATGAATACCAGAGGCAAATCCTGCAGCAATTAATTCATAGTTAAACCCTGTTGCCATCACTATGTCTGTAAACAAATGTCGTGTAGCATCCGTCATATGTAGAAGAAGTACAGGTTTTAAAATGCATTGCTTTGGGTCTTTTCTTAATTTAATGACTTGTTCTTGTGACAGAAAACATGCTCACTAAAAATTAAAAAAAAAGCATCAGGTGTCCGTACTGTCAGATGAGTCATAACTCATATTTATTTATTTATTTATGTTGCAAACTGCGCATTTTGTTATTGGGATCTAAATTCCCCAAGACTGGATTTATGTTTAATTTTGTTTTACTAGGGCTAGGTATTACTATGAAAATCACTGAATTGACTCAGGGTGTATTGAGACTGGACACATTTTCCTCTGATCATCCGGAACTAATTTTAAGTCAGAATACGCCAAGCGGAACCTGGTCCTGGACAATTACTCTTGAAAAGTAATTTACCCAACTCTGAGTATGTATGACACAGTTTCAACACCCTGGTGTTTTTATTGTTGCTTTATGACAAGATGAGATATTTCTTTGTTAACAGAATTTGGTAAAACATTATTCATTCTTTTTATTTTTATTTTGTATCAAAATTACTAGAAATTGCACGATAAGTATATGATTATGACACAGACACTTTTTTTCTCTTTAATTTCGTTTTATAAATCCAATTGCATGTTTTAATAGTTATATTACAAAACATTTTACATTTAATCCTAGTTTTAATTTATAAAATAAAGCATCTCTTCCCTGGCGTTTTTACCTGGGTAACTATGACACATCTAACTTCCAAGCGAAATATTAAAATTGTAGGCACTTGCTTAATATAGAAAACAAAATGGTGGCAAGGGGATTGAGGCTATATTGCTGCCCTATTACTTTTGGGTTGAAACAAACAAAAAAAAGTTAAATTAAATTAAATAGAGTTATGTTTGGTGGCTTTTGTGGTGCCAAGTGTTCAAAAGCTAAGCAAACTTTTCACTTCAATCAGCCTGTCTTAGCCTAATACTGCCACTTATATATGCAATTGACTTCATGTTAGGCTGAAAACTGCACTTAAAACGATAAAAAAAAACAAAACAGTAACACAATGCCAAGAGATCGCTGGTGCTGATGAGGACTCCGAAGCTTGCTCTTGTTTTTTTGTTTTTTTTTTCTTTTGCCTTGTTTGATGGACGACAGGATTTCTTTAAACTGACGTTGGCAAAACGTAAGAATAAATTTTGTTCTCAGCAGACTGCCCTTGGCCGTAAGTGATTCATGAATAAATATGCACTTAAAAAGCAGACTTTCATCTAGAAACCCAGAAGATTTTGTCTGCACTCTCAGAGACAGCAAAGACGCTTTTTTTAATGTTAGTTTTTTTCTACAAGTCAAAATGACCAAAAAAAAAACAGCTGCTAAGATTGCAATTTTACAATAAAAGTAGAATTACAAAAATAAGTAATCGATTTGCTTGCATCCTTTGTTAGCAGTATTCCTAGAAAAGATGCAATATGATAGAAAAGCTTACTGTGAGGATTGTATAATTTTTTAGTTTGGGTTTTGTTATGTTTGGTCATGTTTTGAGTTGCCCTTTTGTCAATCACACCAGTGTCAGGTTCATCATGATCCACAGCTGTCTTCACGTCAGTATCTGGTTGTTCAGTTCATCCTGGACAGGTCACCTGCTCTTCTCCATGGGTTTTTGTCATGCTTTGGTTTATGTATTAAATGGTTTTAGTTTCTGCCACCAAGCAAAGTCTCCTGCATTTTGGGTCCTAGACCACTGGTCCCTGACACAATGATCTGACCACCTTGGACCCAGCAGGAGAATTTGCACCAAGGATGATGTGAACGTAGCTTTAGAGTGGCATTCCTGTAGTCTAAAGTTCTTGCCCAAAATTGAGACATTTGTTTTTTTTTGTCGAGCTCAGAAATGTAGCAAACATGCATGCATTTCTTTTGTTCTTGAGGTTTTTTTCATCTTTTCCAGCAAAAATAATCCCCTCAGTCTGCTGTCTTGTGATTGGAATCTTGATACCGTGCTTGAGTGTGGCTTCATGAAGAAAAGCAGGCAGCTGTGAATATGTGTGTGTTTGTGTGATGCTGTGTGAAAAAAAAAAAACTCTTCTTCTTATGCATAACCTTCAAACTTCTTATCTAAGGAGTGAACCTCATCACATCTCCCAACCCATCAGTTTATTTATGTCACATTTATTACATTTCTTAATTAAAGATCTTCCTGAATAAACTCCTTTATGTTAGTTTACTAAGTGACTCAGGAGTTTAAGATGCAAAATCTCTTCTGAGATTGTCTGTGTCTGTAAGAAACCAACAGAGATCTCATTCTAAACGTTGTAGAGGTTTTGGTTGATTGGCTGTCTATTTGGCTTGCAAAAGTATTCATATCCTTTGAACTTCTCCACATTTGCGCTCATTATGACCACAAACATAAATATATTTTATTGGAATCATATGTGAAAGACCAACACAAAGTAGCACACAATTGTGAGGTGGAAAGAAAATTATACAAGTTCTTTTTTTTTTACAATTAAAAAACTGAAAAGTGCAGTGTGCAAAAGTATTCACCCCCCTTTTCTCTGAGTGCGTCCAGTTGCGTTCAGAAGTTTCTAGATGATTGGTGACTCATCAAATGTTGACTTAATGACTTAAAAGAGTCAACCTGTGTGCAATTTAATCTAATCTAAGTAATTTATGTCACAAAATAAGGTGTGTCTATCACAACTACTGAATTTTTTTACAGTATCCCTAACTTATTGTATTGTATATTCCTTTGTTGTTTTCAGTGTTACCACTTACCCCCACCCACTGCAATAGCTGTTTGTCCCAGATCAACTTTCCAAAAGTTCCTTTCTTCATTATCTCTGTCAATCTTGCCAAAATTTCCTGGAAGATGTTACTTGTTGCTTTGTGCCTTCTTTCTCAACGGCACGAAACTCCATCTACAGACGCTAATAATTTACAGGCTTCTATATGCTTGTCAGCTCACTTCAAGATTAATTTGACTGCAAATCCATCATCTGTGGATCTCACTGTGTCAAGTCAGCCTTATGCTACACATCAAACACAGACGAGGACTAAGAGGGAACGGTATCAAAACCAGAACCACGGGGATCCAACCAAAGTAAAAAAGAAACTCCAACGAATTCCTCCCACATTTTTGTCTGCCTGACAAATTCTGTGTGCCGACTTTGTGGAAAACTGTAATAATGAAGAGGAGACAAAAAAAACTAAATAAGCAAAACATGAAATGAAGAGCGTGACTCTGAGACTTGCAAAAGAAGAGATGGAAGAAGAGCATCCGAGATGGAAATATCTATGTTTGCCCAAGTGGGTGGATGGACGGCATATGAAAAGACATGTGTAGGATGATATCAAAATCCCTTCCTTTGGCAAGAAACATTATAGTTTGATCACTAATGCATGATTTTCAGCCAGTTGCAGTTAAAGTTTGTGTTCCCTCGGTCTCCCTCAGACTCACGTGGCTGCTGGTATGTCAGTGTTTTCACTGCTGCTTTTGCATTTTAGTGCAAGACTTTTAACAAATTCAAAACATCAGGCCAACTAGCTTCACAGATCCATAAAACATACACAGTGTTCATCAAAAATTCATCTTGTTTACTAAACCTCCAAGTATATATTTTCCTTTTCAACTGATTTGATAATGTACAGTGACCGAGTCAAAACTTGTTTGCTGACACATCAGAACCTTTTATTGCTGAGGCTTGAGTCCAAGTGAAATAAAAGTAGCCTCTACGATGCACAGGAACGTACACACAGACATGGGTTTGGATGAGGATGGCAAGTAGAAAACAAGGCTTTCTTTGAGCAAATTTTAATTAGCAATGTTCATAGCTTGGCTACATTCTTTTATGATTGGACCACTGAGAGCTGTTTTGTTTGCCTAATGAAACACATTAAAGCATCTCCTCGTGACTTAATTGCTGCTTGTGTTTGTGTACCTGTAAAGATTTGTGCTTGCATTTATTTTCCATGCATCTTTCGTGACAGGTGATGTCTGCAAATATATTTTTCTGGAATACCACTCTGACAAGAATAAAAAGGCAAAGCTGCAGACGAAGATGAAAAACCTTTTGTTTTCTCTCCTGTACAAAATTGTTGTTTTAGGTTGGTAGCCATTGCCCATAATTGCTGAAACAGGGTCAAGTATTTGTCTGCCTTACTCATGATTTACTATATTGTCTGTGCCTTAGTAATCTGCAGTGAGATCTGTGGTCGAGGGAAGTCTAACCTCAGACAGACCACATAGATTGTGTAATGCATAGTTTCAATTGGATCCTTTTATAAACTCATCTCACACAACTCTACAGGATATGAAAAGCTGCTCAGAACATTTTCCAAAATCCCATTGTTCAAATATGCAGTAAAAACCACATTGTTTTAGTAGTCTCAGACCATATATGTTATTTTAACTAAAAAGCAAAACACTTTCGAGCTGGATGGAGAATTTCATCTTAAAGCACAGACTCTCAGTTTTAATTTGATTTGATTACAGCTCTTTAATATGTAGAACCTGCTTTTTCAGGGGCTCAAACTGGAAAAACTAACAAAACCGTCTATCGAGGGAATGCTGTTCGCCAACTGCTCTGGCTTTTTAATATGGCTTTTAATACGTTTAACTGGTCTGTCTGTTCTTGAGGCTAATGAGTGGCATGCACCTTGTGGTGAAACCTGGGGTAAAATTGTTTTATTCTGGACTTGGATTATGGATCTGATCCCCTTTTTCTGTCCACAAAAACTTGAGAGGGGCTTTTTATTTTCTCTTTCTTTCAGCTCTCAGGTAAACATCCACTGAGCAGTGGTGGTTTTGCTAAAATTCCAGGCAGTCTTAACTCGGCTCTTAAATAGTGAGTTACTGAGGGTGTGAGTAGGTCAAAGTGCTCCATCAATGGCTTTGTGTACTGTGAGTGAGAACAATCAGTTCTTACGAGACCTGCTGCACAACAGTTAACTGCTGCCATGGTAACAACATACAGAGAGAAAGTGACATTAAATTAGTTGTTTCCAAGAAAGAAATGTGTCACAGAGACACTGTGAATGTTTGTGTAGGGGCTGGAGGCTTGTATGAGAGAGCATGTCAACATTTTCTCCATATCATCACCCAAGATGTTTTGAACCCACAAAAGTACTCTTGTTCTGCAGGATCGGGGAAAGTTACCAATGCTGGCAAACTTCTAATCAAAGGCACATTACAATCGAACAGCACTTTATAGAGAGGCTGTGGTGGCCTTTCAAAAAGGACAGTTCTAAGAACACCGTCACAATTATGTCACCAGTACTGTGGACTGTGGATGGTTTTTAATGTCAATATGTCTTATTTTGAAAATATTTTAGACTGCTTGTCTTTTTTGAGGTGAATACTATGAGAAAGCACGGCATGCTTTCAAAAGCTTTCTATTCAAAATTTACATTAGTAGTAAGAACACTGAATAGATGTGAAAGGCAGCTGGTTAGTGGCACATAAAAGAATATAATACTGTAATCCTTGTTATATAAGTTCATTAAATTCTAGGCTTTACTGTTATTCCATTACTGTGTTTTCTGGAAACTTTGAAAGACCCACTTTAAAAAAACATTTTGTCATGAATGATTTGTTTTTGTTTTGTGTTTTTTTTTGTAACTTTTACCTTTGGAGTTTAAATTAGAGACAGTTTCTACTTTTAAGCATTATGCAACAAAATCAGGTGGCTTGGATATTCTATTGGTGTTAGGAGGCTGCATAGAAGCTGGAGACAGCTAATCAAGTCCACTTCATCTCTTCATTATCTGCAAGTACTTGTACTTCGAAGAATACCAAAGTTTTCTCAACATGCTAATCCAAAGTATCACAATATCAAGGACAAACAGTTTCAACCTTCATCTAAGAACAGGATAAAAAAACATTTCTAAACAATTTACAAAATATCCCTCAACATTAAGGTAAAAGTAACAATAATAATAATAATAATACATTTTATTTGTTGGGTGCCTTGCAGGGGACTTAAGGTTGCCTTACAAAAGATAAACAAACACAAATTATACATAAGTATAAAAGTTGAAATGGGAGTGCATGAGAATAAAGTAAAGAAACAGTTAAAATACTGTATAAAAATCTGGATGAAAAGGCAATTTGGAAAAGATGAGTTTTAAGGTTTGAGATAAAATGGGGGAGTGAGTCCATGTTCTGGAGGTTAGGAGGAAGGGAGCTCCATAGCTGGGGTGCCGAGCGGCTCAAGGCCTCAAGGTGATCAGCCGAGCAGGAGATACAACCTGATGGAGGCAGGAAGAAGATCTAAGGGAGCGGGCAGGAGTGGAAAGGTAAAGATTCGAGACATTTGTGAGTCTTAAAGCCCCACTCCAGTCATCTGTTGATCTATTATAAAAATTTTCCCAGTGGTCTTTTAATTATGAATATGTTGTTTCCAGGCAAAACAAAAAAAAACTGTAATTTTGAAAGAGTGTATCCACAGAACAGCAGTAGTTCATTAGAAACTAGAAACTTTGAGTTGTGAACAGCACCATTGGTGGCCCTACTTCTCATCATCCATCTGTTCACAGCACTCTCCTGCAAGCTTACAGCTCCTCATAACCCGAACCTAACATTAGCGGTCCAAAGAAAATGGCGAGCAATATCAGAGCTTTCCAGCCGTACAGTTTTGATCCAGATGCCAGCTCAGACGAGGAAAAAATGAAGACCTGCATTGATCTTTTTGTCTACAAGTGGATGCATCAGAATAGATGTAGTAAATAAAAATGTGAAAATAAAAATAAATAAATATAAATTACAAATTAAAAAAAAAAGAATGGATGTAGTTTGCTACAACAAGCTTTTTCAAATGGCATTTTTTTACTTGTACAGATTCACAATGATTTGAATAAAGAAATATTCAAAAGAGGCTATTTTTACCTTACATTTTTTTTTAATTTACAGTATGTCCTCCATCATCAGAAAAATACAATTTTTATTGGAGTGGGTGTTTAAGAATTACATGTAAGTTTGCCTGATGCAATATTTTGAGAAACTACAGAAACCCAACTTCTCCAGTTCAGCCTGGAGATGGTTCAGTTAGGGTTAAAAACTGCTGTTAAAATGTTTCACAGCACAGGGGTTCCTGTTTTTTAACAAAGAAAGTTGTGGATGGAATAGCTAATTAAACTCTTGTAAATTACGGTTTAAACCATTTCAGATTACTTTTATTGTTTTTAGTGAAGAAATATGTTTGCCATAATGATAAATCTGTTGCTAAAGCCTAAGCTTTGGGTCGTCAGATGGCTACGCATGGACGCCGGCTCTGGATTTCAATGTGGATAGAGTGTTTTTGAGTCATAGAGGCGTATTTTGGCAAATAAGAAAACATGCCCAATAATTCCTCAGACCAAATAACGACCTTAGTGTGTGCTTACATACTTAATACTAAGAATCACTTAATCTATGAGAGCTGTCTTTTTTGATAAATGTTGACTTTCATCATTACAGCTATGTAAGGCGGTACAGAAGCTAAGTAGAGCTGATGTTCTGTCATAGTGGAGCTAGAACTTGTATTTTAGATTGTTTAATTGCAAAATTTGTTAGTTTTAAGTCATCAAAATGTCCTCCTCACCTATTTTTTTTGCTTCACTTTTATAGTTTTTCTCTTTTTAATCCTCTTTTTATCCTCCTCTTGTCTAGCAGGTCCTGTCTTAGTTATGCTTTCAGTTTTTGAATATTAAATAAAGTCATCTGTGAATTAGTGTGCTTATTTGCTCATAATATGTCAGAAGTTTGACTCCATTATCTTTACTGGACATCTACTACAGAGGTGTCAATGCACAATTCATTTAAACATTTAGCCCATGGGCCAGTCTTTGGACAAACCTTTCTTATAGTGACACCTTAAAAAAAAAAAAGCTAAACTTTATTACTCTGTAATGGCGACTCATAGCTTGACAAACTGAATGCAAAAGCAAAACATTAGTTCTGTGTATCAATCAGCTTAGAGTTTATAAACAAACACATATAAATCCGTCAAAATTGTTGAAAGAAAAAAAGAAGCTGTCAGAAAATGTATTTTCTTTTTGGTTTGAGTTAAAGAACAGCAGACATCTATATTTATTGGTTGGAGTCAATGAACTCAGGCAGAAAACAAAACGAAGAAAACAAAAAATAAATAAATAAAAGTTTAAAAAAATCTCCCACTCTCAGCTCTGGTACAAAAAAATAATCAGTTAATAATCTGATTTCTCAAAATTGAATTACCAACAAAAACGAAAGTATAATTTTAATTAGTAAATAATTGCCTGGGATATCCTGAGGGGGCCTCTAAGGAGATTGCGTCATCATGGTGTGCTCACTGGGATGATGTTATCAGGGACAGCTGCTAGGGGTGGAGTCAATGTTGAGACTCTCACAGAGCCAAGCGGCAGCCAGTTGCTGTTGGACCCACCTGCTTCACATGTGCCGTTTTCATCTAAATCCCTCAAAGGGATTCCCTGGCTCCCTTTTTGTGTTTGCTAGCCTCACATGTCTTTGATGTCATGATCCTTTGTGTATTTATGCTTTATATTTCTTATCCTATAGCCCCACAGTCCTGTCACATGTTTGATCCAGAAATTTGTCTGAAGTTTTACAAGCAACTGTTATTGTCTGGAAACTTTGTAGATCTATTTAAGCTGGGCTGATCTCTGGCAATCAAAGACCATTGTTTTTAGGCCTTTGTAGACACCACAAGTTAGTGAAAAGTAAAACTTGTTCAAATGTTTATTTGGGTCACTTTTTGGCAGTGGCTTACATGCATAAATCAATAGTGTGTATTGAAGGCAATAAATGGGAAAAGCAGAAATTGTAACAAGAATAAAGGAAAGCACACAGTGACTTCATTTAATCAGTTGATGGTTGCTCCTTTATCTGACTAAAACGGTATACTCCTCAGGAAAAAAGAGCTCTTACCTATGAGGTAAGCCAGCTGTTGAAGATTCTGACATTTGCTGGGACAGGAAGCAGTGGCTGAGAGTTTAGGAGTGAGAACACAGACAGGAAGGTGGTGGACTATCCTACTGATAAGCCTTTGTGTGAGGTCATTTTTAAATGAAAATGAATGTAGACCAGACCACCTGTGCTTATCAGTGTCAGCTCATTCGTTGTGGCGACCCCTGACGGGATGTGTTTAAAGGTGAACAACAACAGGAATAGAATAGAATAGAATAGAATAGAATAGAATAGAATAGAAAAATAAATTAAAATTTGTAAAACTTTAGGGCTTAAAAAGGCATCCAACTCAAATAGCTCCAAACTAGAGTCTGGTAGTGAAGAGTGGTGTGCCTGTTATAGGCAAGGGTAAAATGGATTTACCGTCTGAATCATTAAGACATTTTTTAAACTTTTAGATAGGATGTCTTAAAAGAACTTAGAGAGCGTTAACTCCTAAATCAACCAACATCTCACTCGTGCTGCTGTAAAGACATACTTTCTAAAATGTATTATATTTGTAAGAAATGTTTTTACAAATATTTTTAAATACATTATACAGTATATTATGATATATTTTCTAAATGAAGTTTTTTTATTATTATTTATATGTTGGATGTATACATAAATTGACTATCACATTGCATTGAAACAGACATATTCTTCAGAAAACCATTCCATCCAATTGGGTTTTTAATCCATATTTTAGTTGTTTTTTTTATCATTATTATTATTTTACTGAGGAATATATATGGATTGGAACAAATAATTGAGCAGAAAAAAAACTATGTTTTGTTTTGTTTGTTTGTTTGTTTATTAAACTGGTAAAAAGCAGTGTTGAGAACAAGTTAACAAATAACGCTTTTAGCATATATTTTTTAGGTTGATAATTTTTTTACTTTTTTCATTCAAAGAACGCCATTGTGATGGAATAGATGATAATGCTAAACAAATACATTTTCCTCGCCTTAAGCACTCTGATTGAAAGATTGCGGGTTCGGTTCCCGCTCTTTCACCCGTTTGTCGAACTGAACCCCACATTGCTGCTGGTGGTTAAAGGTTGGCGCCAGTAATTTGGCAGTAGAGCCACCATAAATGTGTGTCCTTCTTTGCCCCTTCTAAGAAGGTACTAAAGCCACTTACCATTAAAATTAAACCACTGGACTACCTGGACACTGTCAGAAGTTTTCAGTAAAGTGGTTTCCCCAGATACAAACATATCAATATCTCATTTGAAGACCATTATTTTTTTTACTTACAAATGCAGTATTACAAAATTTCAAGATAAATAATTAGATTCAGCTGGCCTCATCCCCCTCTCTGTTATTTTCCAGTGTCAGTTTTCGGTTAAAAGTATTAAGTGAGATTGTGTAAACTTATAAGAAACTGTGTGAAATTTTTTTCCGGAGCATCTGAAACAAACCCAAGTAATGTAAGCTGAAATAAGTCTTGTTCTTGTGCAATGGAATAAAACACCCCAATAGTTTGCACAGAGTACACCCCAATCCAACTCTCCCTTTGTTTCCAACAGAGCTCACCATGGAGACTAAAACACTTTTTGGCTGTGGTTAAAAGAAGATCTGCACTTGTGTTTTAGCATCTATGAGTCATGGTTAAGGATATTTTACCATTTCATAATGACATGGAAACAACATATGCATGAAATTAGCAGAGGAATCCATCAAAACACTTTGCCATTTCATGGAAAAATGTCTCAAATAGCAATAAAAAGCACTGTAGGTTAGAATGACCTTACAGTTTTCTGTGTTATTGTCATATTTGGTTACATTTTCATTAAACTATTGTTTGAATACTTCAAGTATTTTCACATCACTTGATTTTCTGTTTAGCTTTTTTCTCTTTAGTTTTGCTCTTTGGTAGTTTTTGTAATTTCATGCTGATTTGTCCCTGGAGTTACACACAAGTCTCTTTAAATGTCTTCTGGGCTGAAAGAAATATTAGATATCCTGTTTTTAATTTGAGCAAAAAGTTGAATTGGGACATTGGCAGCTCAGTAGAGGGGATTAAAGCGTGTGTGACTTACTATAAAACCTATTTGGAGAAAATGACATGGTAAGTCTTCAGCTTTTCCTGAAACTTAATGTTTTCCAGGGAATTGATGCAGTTTTATTGTGTTTGTTAGTATTCATGTTGCAGCAGTTATATTTTGAATTCATGTATTTTTTTTCTGTTCTTCGTAATCTCCAGGTCAGAGTCAGGAATCTCCAAATTTACTCATCGTCTTTCTCTGAAGGAACGTTCAACTAAAACCGAGAAGACTTCGTCAAGCAGGCCGTCGTCCTACAGGAGACGATCTCTTAGTGTGGACTGGTAAGACATCAGAAATATTCAAGCTACTAAGAGAATTATTTGCATTGATAGTTTTTTTTACTTTTTAGCCAGTGTTACCACTAAGCATAAGTCTTGTTATGACACCTGTTTCTAAAATTTTTACAACTGGTTCTGGAGAACTTGCCTGATGGCTGTCTATATCTGTCTCTGCTTCTGAATTTCAAGCCACTGATCAAATTTCTCCATCAAATTTCGCTTCTCGTTCCCTTTTTCCTTCATTACTGTATGATCCTGCTAGTTGTACGTTCTAGCTGCCCTTTGGTTCCTATCATGTTTTCTCAGCTTACATTTCTGTTATTTGTAGCATGAATTTGAAAGAATCATCGTGCCTTTGCTCTAAATTTGAACCTAAAACTCACCAGAAGTCACACGTCTGAACTGTTCTGGGGTGTGTAATTGCTGTCGGGACGACAGTAAACATTCACAAGTCACTTAATGGTTTGCGGAGTTACAGGTGTGTGATTCTCTAAGGTCTAGTTAAGTCACAGCAGTACCTGGTGTGAGGTCTTATAAGGTCTTTTGTTGGTCTTTTGAGACCTAATGTGTGGTCTGGGACTGACTTTGTTATGTGTGTTCAACTAGCAGAAGTGTGTGTGAAATGTGTGCAAGTGGAGGAAGTTGCTTCAGTGCGGCCCTTCACTTTTACATTTGTGTGTTTTTTTGTTTTTTTTGTTGTTGCCGTGTTGCTGAAGAGAGGACCTGGCCTTTAAAGTTCAGGCTATAATTAATGTTATCTGGTTTTAATGAGAGATCAGTGAGGCCCAGTTGCAGCTGTATTCCAAAGTTCTCTGGACAGACTGCTCTCAACAGATGTCTAACTAGTATTTACATATGAATAAACTTGCAAGACCCACTCCAACGAAAAATGAGTTTCTGGTGTTTTTAACATGTTCTTGTGTAAGCAGTGTTGGTGATAATAAAATACAAAGTAACAAATTACTGTAATTTAATTACTTTTGTCAGTAACGGAGTAACGTAACAAATTACAGTTCAATTAAATTACAATTACTAGACTACAGAAATGCTTATTACTTCATTACTCACATTTTGATGCAGTGAAACTATTGGTGACCAATAAAACAAATGAATTTGTGGAAACACTTGGCTCTGACATTGTCTCGCTTAAATAGAACAAAATGGAAACTAAAGAAATGACATAACATGACATAACTGCTTTTCACTGCCCTAGTGTCTATTAGAAACCTGTCCATATTATGTAGGCTACTATACAATGTACATTTTCTCATGTTAATGTGTTGAAATTAATGCTAATAAGCCTGATTGCCCTTGTGTAGCACCTATGTTTTAATTTTGTGGATTTATAAGGGCATCTTCTTTGTGCTAGCTTTATTCCCTTGAGAATTTGTATGTGAGTGGAAAAAAGTAAAGTAAGAAGTAGTCAATTACTTTTAAAATTTGTGAATGAGTAAAGTAATTTAATTACAATGTCTTCCAGTAACTATAGTAAAGTAATCTTTTTTTTTCAACACTAAGGGCTGGTAAGGCTCAAGTAGAGTTAAATATCATAAAATAATGACAGAGTTATTGCTATTGGTAACCATAAGGGAATGAGCTTCTAAAATACTCCATGGGCTTTGTATACATAGATCTGTCGTCTTCAGTACACACTTTCATTGTGTTTTCTGAAAGGTGTTTAAAAGAGAATATCTCTTTCCATTTGGTTTGTTTTTTACATTGGGTGCAGGTTTGAGTCATCTTGTCATATCAGTGAAAGACTGCTTAGATTCAGGAGAATATGATTTAAACTTCTTTAAAGCTTCTGATGTAAGCGTTCTCTTCTGTTGAGCCTTTTTGCTTTCTGGTTTCGTCTTCATGACTTTTAACGCTGAAGACATTTTGTTGGAGCGCAAGACTTAATACTGAGTCTATAAAGGGACATTGGTTCTGCTTCAGCGTCGGGCCAACAAATAACTCTTTATTTCCACATCCTCTCATGGTGACAGAAAGGCACTTCCAGCATTTTGCCAAGTCCTTGAGGATATGGGAGAGGCAGTCATGTATTTGGCTAAGCAGTTTTTGTTTCCTAAACGAGGTCCCCCGCAGATCTCTTGAAGAGAAAACACTACTAATAAGTGAAAAAAGATCAGCTTGCATTGTAGAATTGTCGTTTAGACTTAATTTTCTTTAAAAACTAGAGCAAAAACTGTAAGGAGGGCAGTCAGCATCACACCAGCAATTGTTTGATTGTGAAGTGTGTAGGTATGCAGTTGGCGCTGGAGGGCTTACATCTCCTGAAGGCCCTGTTCTTTGCCTGGTGCCAGCCTGTCTTCAGGGATAACTCCATGCTGACAGCCCTGTGAGGATGACGTCTTAACTTTGAGAAAAGCGCGCCAGCCCTTCCCTCCGTGGATACATTCACATGAGCATAGACTTGCAGAGGGGTGGCAGAAACCCCTGTCTGCATGTCTGATTTTCTCCTTGATATTCATGCTCACACATATATATGAGCAAACACACATTGTAATACTTAGCACCGAGCTGGGAGGAGTGTACGGGGGGGGGCACTGGGGCTTAGTGCTAATCCTTGTGAACCATGTGCAAACGGAATATAAAAAGAACACAGAGAAATAACCAATTTCTAAGTGGAAAAAGAGGGGCAATCCTCTGAAGGTGCAGTGTAAAGTGTGCTTTCACTATTTGCTATTTTCTTTATTTGGTCCTAATTTGATTTATTACTGCCCACTTTTTTTTTCATTTCTTTTATTGACTTTTCTTTCATTTCTGAGGCCCTGCAGTGTATGTGTAAAAGAATAATAAATGGATTTTAAATGCCACAAATTCTTCTCTTCAGATTTTCAAATCAAAATGTTTAAGATCTGTCAAAGACCACTGCACTGTGGGGCCATTTCCTGCCTTTAGCATATTTCTTTTTTTGAGTTATGGCTGCAGTTAAATTTAGAAATATCAAAATACTTTCTCCACCTGCGAGTAAATTGTGTAGAAGTGTAGAACTAGTGGAAAATAAACAACCTAAATGGAGTACAGCTCCAGAACTATAATGGCGTTGTTGAAAATACACAACATTGTTATTGTTTACATTCCTTTGACATATTATTTCTATTTTTACAGTCTTCTGATTGCAGTTATTTGAGCTGACTACGGACACATCCTACAGTTGTTTTAATTAGGTTTATTCAGTAAAGATTCCATCAATGCTTTTATGTCATTTTCAACCTTTTAAGCTTTTAAGCTTTTTTTGAAAAATATTTCTTCTCCCACTTCAAATTATCTGAAGTCTAAAAGCTATTAAAATACTAACTATTCATTTTTTTATGTAATTTTAAGAAGAAATTGTACAACATCAGCTCTGGTCCTCAGTATTCCAATAGGTACTTAAAGACCCACTCCAATGAAAATTATGTTGGTGTTTTTAGCATGTTCTTTTTCTCATGCTGGAGGGCAAATATAAAAAATATGCTTAAAAGTGAATTTATGTGTATCACTTTATTCAAATTAGATGGTGAATCAGGAGCAAATGAAAAAATTATGTTGGAAAAAGCTTGTAGCAGTGACGTAGGTGCAACAATCGGCAACCTATAAGCTCCCTGCTCGCTCCGTTTCGATGCAAAATCTTGCAAAAAATCCATGTACGTTTTTGTTTTCCTTGTCTGAGCTGGTATCTGGCTCAAAACTGCATGGCTGGATAGCTCCAAAATCGCTCCTCATTTCTTTTCCACTGGTAAGGTTAAGTTGCGGTTGTGAGGAGCTGTAAGCTAGCGGGAGAGCGTTTAAACGAGTTAGATGATGGCAAATTGGGGGGTAGGGGGTGCACCGACAGTTCTACTCACAACTTAGAGGCGAATTTCTAATGAAATCCTTCATCTCTGTTGAAACTGTTCTATAAACAACACCGTTTTTTTTTGTTTGTTTTTTTGGCCAAAAACAGCACAGTCATGATTAAAAGACCACTTGGAATACTTTCAAAACAGATGTCTGGATTTTATACTGCCATCTGTAGCTGTCTTTGCAGCTTACATATGCAAACTTTTTTTTTTCCATTTTATTTTGAAGAATAGTGATCAGGCACTTGTGCTGTAGCAAAAGTATCATTGATGCTGTTGTTGCAATTATCAGGTCTTGCAAAATCAGTTTCTCTGAGAAAATAATAAAGTTGAGAATGACTTTATCAGATCTGCACATCCAAAGTTTTTCAGTCTGCATTTAAAATCTGTTGAGGCAAAGCTTCTGGCAACATAATTGACTTCAGATTCCAGTCCACACGAGGGAGCAGAATTTCTGCAACGCTCCCTGCTTTTGGATCAGTCCAGTGCTATTCTTTGTGTACACCCACTCGCTCAGGCACACAAACTCACCATTTGCATTGAGCCCATTAACATTTATCTCTTTTTATAAAATTCACTTTCACAAAAGGCATGTGTGAAACAAAATATATGAGATAAATTATCTGTGCACTCCTGTGTAGAATTAAAAGAAATTAACATCCAAAGCCTCAGAAATGCACACAAATATGCACTCCGCTTCATATGTGCACATGTTCACACAGTGTGCTGTTGAAGGGAGGTGCTGGGGGATGCACTTAAAAAGATTTGTGAGGCTGGCTCCCTCCTGTCCTCTGTCTCTCTCACTTGATACTCTGGTTTCCACTGTAAACTTCAAGTCAGCACACATGCACAGACGAATGACAGTGAGGATGGAGAGGAGTCAAAAATAACAAAATAAGCAGAACCTGTACATTTATTACCAGTCAAAAGTTTGGACACCAGTCATGTATTTATATGTTCTGTCTTCTAAACTTGACTTTTACAAACTTCTGAGTCTGAAGTCTTATCTTTGACAATCTCATAATTATTCATGATTAGATCTCTGGGTGTTGTAATTTATTCAAATACAAGCACCAGACATTTGCTGTGATGACTGAAACATCATGATAATGTCTCGGACAATGCGTCATACTTTTACTATAAATAGCATCTGATACAATTACCCTTTACCACAGTTGTGTGCAAAAACTAGGACTACAACTACTTACAAATTCTCCCATTGGGTAGGAAACTCTCCTGCTAATGCCATGCCATTCCAGACAAACACAAAATGATGGCTTGAGCTGTGAAATGTGAAATGACCGAATCAGATTAAAAGAGACAGACAACCTCAATGAAAGTGTAGACAATGAGCGATGGTGTGTTCAACTGCAGAGAGGGCATAAACTGGCTTGATGACATGCTTAACAAAGCCTTATTACTTATTAGGGGTTGGAATTGGATTTATGTCTACTTTCTCAAAAGTCACAGAAACTTAAGCTATGTTCACACTGCCCTCAGCCACCTGCAATGAAAAGTCTATGTAAACACGCGTAATAGCGCGTTTCAGGCTTCCGCATTCAAAACCCTTGCGTGCACGTGTAGCCACTCAAGTTTCTACGAACGTTTTTGGGCTTCATGAACAAAATGCGCGCCCATGAAACACACGTTGAAATTGAAACCAGGACGAACTTTGGCCAATCAGGGTCTCAGATTTGGTAGTGGCGCATGGAGGGTGTCCCTTTTATTTCACGGAAGTGCCAACTGTTTAAAAAAGCGAGCCATTGAGGAGTAATTAATGATAAAGAAAAAGCTTGGAGCAAGATTTTTGATATTTGCACCCCTTCGACATTTTGCACCAAGCCTCGTCTAAGTGCAGGTGGAAATGTGCTCGTAAACAGTAAAAAAAGAAAAAGAAGCCCCTCCATGCTTGTCCAGTGTGAACGCCGTGGGCTAAAAACACGCATCACATGTCTGGTGTGTATAGCTTTAGACCTTTCTGTGCTTTTTAGTCTTTAATGAGTACAGATTTTGCTTCAATACAACATGCAATCTTATTTTTTTAATCCACCCAGTTCTCCATAGAGTCTATTTATAGTAAGCTGTGTATGCTATCACTTTTACAACTCATCCATCACAGTAAGAAAAAACTCTCTACTCAACTGTCCAACCACTACCCACTATCCCTATCACAGATTAATAGCTTTTGGACTTTAAACATGGAGCCCGGCCAGCGTGTGACTGAGAGAATGAGCCAACTGGTATATTCAGTTGCCAGAAGTTGCCTCCACCCCTGCCCTCTCCCTGGCTGGGTGGGTGGCATATGGTGGCCCAGGCAGGGACACCATTGGTGAGACACACATGCACATACTGAGAGAGACACCACAGGGCCTGGAGCCACCCAGGCTGGATCCACGATCACCGTGGGAGACACAGTGTCACCAAACTTCTGACAGAGGAGGGGTTGTGTGTATGTTTGTATGTGGGTGATCCTACCTTAGGAGTGCCCCCTCCTTCCTGAGAATGTCGGTGACTGCTCACCATCCCATCCTCAGGGTGACTCCACTGTTGTCCCTGCTCATCAGAATTAGAGAGATTTACCTCTACTTGCTCACACAGCACATGCACACACACAGAGCCAACAGGTGGCAGGCCTTGCTCAACACAGCAGGCCGGTTTCAAAGGTTAAACATACTCACTGCTCTTTCCCTGCCATTCTCCCAAGATAGACAAAGAGAAAGTGAGAAAAAGAGAACAAGACAAATTAGATAGAAAAAAAGGGTGTAGGACAGGAGGGCATGCTGGGATGGAGCTTGTTATTTCTTGTTGTGCATAATTGGTGCCCACGGTGGCTTTACAAATGCATAAAAGTGTGCAGTCTTAGTGTCTAGGTAGCATTGAACTGAGTGATATGGTTTGGTTTGTTAATCTGGTGTTCTTCAATACTCCTTAAAGAAACATGCTTCGGCATGTAATCTCAGAATTTACTGTTGACTTAATATAAAAAAATGTAATAATAAAAATATGACAATACTGCTAAGAAGTATTTTTTAGACAATGTTTCTGCAAACTTAGAAATACTACAAAACATACAGAATTTGATTTACATGGAAGTGAAAATGGACAGCTTTAGGGCCTTGCTTCACACTTGCTTTCTAGCCTTTATTCTTATTGCTTCTATATTTATTATTTTTGTATTTAAGCTAGCACATATCTTGATTTGTAGATGCAGTGCTAATAATTTTTGTAGCACCCTGAAGCCTCAGACTAAATATCTGCTGGTTGCTCTAAAACACAGGGCTTTCATGCCTGTCAGCAGATGCTAGTTGATAGGTTTGTGTGGCACATGCTCCATAGAAAATACAAATACAACACCATTAACGTTACATTTCGCTGTCAAGCCAAATTAGAGAAGAATATGCACTAATGCCTAATGCTTTTCTAGCTACATTCTCTTGCAAAATATGCTAAATTTGGTCATCTAAAACTAATAATTCTGCGTCACAAACAGAAATGATGCTTAAAGCAATTATCTTGACTGTTTCACTGATTCTCAAAGGTAAATTTGCCAGATCATTGCTTGAGTTTCCAAATAAAAATCCTGGCTGCTTTTGTAAATTAGGTTTGAAATTGTATAAAAGTGTTATGTATGATGTCGTGTTCACACTGGGAATGTGTCTCACATCCAAGAACGCGTTAAACGCAGGTTCTTGAACGCGCTTTTAGCAGGTTTCTGCAGTTGGAAGAGGCTTGGTCAAAGCGTTGCAAATGTTGCGAATTTTGCTCTAGGCTTTTTCTTTCACAGCTCTATCCCGATATATGATTCCATCCAGACCCAAAACAGCAATTATTAATTTTTCCTTCATGATTAATTTCCAAATGTTTGTTTCTTCCGTTAATTAAAAAGGATGCTGCATGTACATCACAACCAAATCCAAGTTCTAGATTGGTCAAAGTTTAACTGATTTAGCTTTCCACGCTTATTCAATGGCCATGCTGTTTGTACACCATCGTAAAAACATGTGTAGCTACGCATGAACACAAGACTTCCAAAAATATAGATACATAGATATACATATATATATTACATAGACTTTTTTATTAGAAGTGTTACTTGAATGCATGCTGGCAAGGCCAGTGTGAATGTAGCACAAGAGTTCATCTTTCAAATGGATTTTTCAATAAAATCCCATACAGTATGACTCAAGGGAGCATTCTTTTCAGAATATGAAATCCTTTGCACTGACTACTGAATATGGCTTTAATATGTGTGAACATGGTCCTACATATTCATCTTTTTCAGGCGTTACAAGCTAAAAGGTAACGCTGATAAGAGTCAATACCCC
>BSAI01000012.1:14726785-14819726 GCA_036245035.1 Adrianichthys oophorus | reverse complement strand
CCCCCCCCCCCCCCCCCCCCCCCCTCTCTCTCTCTCAGCCTTTCCCTCTCTGCATCCAGCAGCCCGGCTGCTTCCAGCCTGTCTGGTGCCAAGACTCAGATTTCAGAATTTCCTTCTACAAGCCATATTTAGAGCAGCTAGCATGCTCTGTGGATAAGTGTCTACGTACTTGCATGTGTGAGTATGCGCAAGTGTGTGAGTTTGTGCAAGTCTCTGCTCTCAGGGGCTACTTCTCTCTCTAAGTTCCCCCAAATGCAAAGTTTTCTTTGACCACTGTCCTCATGTCATTCTTTCTCTTCTACAGAGTTGTCATCTATCTGCCACTTTTTTTTAAAGCTTGTGTATGCAGACAACAGATGTAATGATTGTAAAAAAATATGACTATGTATATGTAATAAACATGATCCAACAACATAAACAGACAGCCGAGATTTATGTGTTCTCATAGTGGTACTGCAATTGGGAGGTGTTGGGGTGGGGGGTCTAAATCCTTAGGATAACTTGTGACAGCAGATGGAGTTTGGGATGTGATAAAGGTGGAGTAAAGCCATGAGGAACATGTGGCAAGGATGGGGGAGGATGGTTTTGGAAAAAGTATAAGCAATAAATCAAAAGAAAAGTAACTGTTGACTTTAGGTTCATGTTCGGTTATACAAGGTTTTACACGATGGAGAAGCTTTTGTATGCTTCTGTGATTTTAAAAGCATGACTTTATATTTGTGGATTTCTTTTTGCCATGTTTGCGTTTGACACTTCATTGAAAAATATGTATTTGTTTTTTGTGATGAAGATCAAAAGATCTTTCTTTATGCTTGCAGCGAAAGGGAGCAGCCAGTCCAATGTCCTTTTCTGGCGCGTACTTGTTCATGCACACATGCACACCAGACATACACCACAGTTTCAGACTCACGCTAGTTTACTGTTCTGACGGCTCTTTGACATAGCACTGTCGTTAGCCGTTGTCTTCTCTACATGTGACTGAATTGCTTATTTGGAAAAATCCCACAAACTGTGCAATTTGTGCACTGATGGAAACAGCAAATATTTAAATATTTGTGAACAAAAGAGTGGTGGTATTTCTTAGGGACAGCATCTCTTTGAAAGACGGCACTCATACTATACACAGACCGCATTACACACAGCCTAATGTCGTCAGAGAGTGATGGGGCACCGTCCTGCCGACAGAAAAAAACGTTGTCTGTTCCATCGCAGGCAAATAACAATAAGCCTAGGACTGCATTCCAATAGGCTTTCTCTTTGAAATGGGATACTGGCACACGCATTACAAATATATCTCTTGTTTTATCTTCCGGGCCAGGCCCATGGAAAAATTATTCCAAATACCTGCCGCGCTTTATCTGGAACCATGGAATAGTTAGGCCCAGCCGGGAACACGAGGATGTCTAAAATAAGGCCTCTATTACTGGATGGAGTGGAGATGGATGGGACAGAGCGGGAAGGGATGGGGATTGGGGGTATTTTAGGTGTATCAGCCTTGTGAAAAAGGCCTTGTTGCGGGGGCTTGGAGGACTTCAAAGTCCACAATGTAGGCCGCTGTCAGCTGTTGCACAAACTGCATGTGATGTGGGTGGGTTTGAGTGGGTATGCATGCTTATGTGTGCTCACACGTTCATTGCAGAGTAGGAGTATAAATAAAATTTTTCCTACAGATGTTCTCACCTTGACAAATCTGCTTTTGGTATGCAGCACGCTGGCCCAATACCTTTTCCTTCACTTGCTCACCCAACCTCTGTCTGCTCAATCACAAACTACTGGTTTTGTTTTGGTCAATAGCTAAATGCTCAGGAATGAGCGTCCAGTAGTTTTGCAACATATTGGAATTACTTACGGTTAGTGTTATGTTTGAAAAAAGTTCTACTTCTCACAAATAATTCTGAAATGCAGTGTAAAAAAATCTTTCATTCAGGGGAGAAAAGGTAAAGAAACACGTAGTAAAAATTATGACCGCAAACGACTGAGTCAATGAGATGATAAACAGTAAGTGCATGAAGTCAGGAGAAAGTGAGAGGAGGGGAGGATAGGTTAAAGAAGGGTAGCTCGAATTATGAGGTGGGAGAGACTTGAGCAGGAGTTGTTGAAAATGCCTCCTTGAGGAATTCATTTATCTCTCCACTTCTCTTTGGTGAGATTTGACACAGAGTCTGTCACCATCGCCTGTAGAGTCCTGATGACATTTCCTTCAGCAGTTGAGTGTGTGTGAGCACTATGTAGCAGACTCACTATATGTAATCTGCATAGTTCCCATAGCAATTTCCTACCAATTTTCTTTTTTTTCCAAAAGATCAATTTTGCAGAGCATCACTTGTGAGTTGGTGACAAGGCCATCATTTCTGGTTAAAATGATGCATGTACTGAGAACTTAAGAAGTTGGAGGTCTGTTTGAAACTTGGAGGTTGATAAATGGGAGGTTTTAGCGGACAGCTTGAAGCTTTCCAGAAAACCAACAGGTTTTAAACTAAGCCTTAAGCTAATATGGGTTAAGATGCGAGAAAAGAATCTAGGGTTTGTAGCTGAAGTACTTGGTGTCACCTTACCTTTATTAACAGCAAAATGGCTTAAATAAATAGATTAAAACTCATTATTCAGAATTTTTAGCAAGTTCTTCTCTTTTCAGGCTTTGGAGAGAATGATGTAAGTTGGATTTTAGGAGTGTGAGATCTTTTCTGTAGATGTAAAGCTCCTTTTATCTCCACTTTGTACCACTGTTTTCTGTCATGCATCACTCCTGTTCCTCACCCACCCATCTCTGTTCCAGGGCCGACACTGCCAAAATGACGCAGCCCATGAGAGTAGACCAGGCCAACCAGCCGGCTTCTGCTCGCAAGTCAGCCAGCTTGTCCTCGCCAAGTGCAGCTCGCCGTCTATACCGCAATTTGTCTGGAAAGTTCCGCGTGGGCACCAACCCCCCTGTTCTGGAGGACAGTGTGGTGTCAGGACGGGGAGGGGACAAGGAGAGGCTGCGTAAAACCACCATAGTAAGTCAGTATAAGAATAAGAGGGAAAAAGTAAGGAAACCCAGGAACCCTGTAGTCTAAAGATAGAGAGGGAAAGCACATAGAAGAACTTTAGTTAGAGAATTCTGAAGTCCTGACAATACGCAGCTAACTTTTATAGGCAAGACAAATAAAAAGGTGCATTCTGGCTTTGTGTAGATTATTTGTTTCTCATGTTTCCACCATTAATTGTATCAAGAATAAAATGCATCAAATTATCAAGTTTTCCCATTTAGAGGAATGCTTTTCTTTTTAAACTGAATAGAAGGATTCTCTCTCTCAGTTTCAGAGCAATGAAGCTTTGTTTGAGGCAGTGGAGCATCAAGAGTTGGACCTGGTCCAGCTGCTTCTGTCCCAGTACAGTCTGGAAGAGCTGGACCTCAATACTCCAAACAGTGAGGGGCTCCTGCCTCTTGATATCGCCATCATGACCAATAACGCACCCATGGCCAAGCTTCTGCTGCGAGCTGGTGCCAAGGAGAGTCCTCACTGTAAGTAAAGTAGCCTTATTACCTTCTGTACGACCAACTGAATTTCAAATGAGCAATTGAAAGTTCCACTGAATTGGAATGAACTATTAGCATCTGTACAAATAAGGATAAATTCACAAAACTCCTGAGGGATTTATCCCTTAAATTCATAAACACCAGAGATGTCGTCAGCAACACCTACATAATGCATGCTCTTTGACCTACTGTAACTCTTTGACTGTGTTTGCTGTTGGAATAACATTAATTGCATAAACGGTTGAAGAGTTACGGTCATCCAATGACTGTAAACTGCAAATTTTAAAATAACCTTTCAACACCGGAACTAAAACTCTGGTTTTAAAGGGTTAATTTAACACGCATGAATAGCAATACAATGAAGCTCAGCAACATTGCTTTTTCCACAACACGCATTGCAATGAAAAGTCTATGTAAATGGGCACAAATGCATGTTTCGGGATTCTGTGTTCAAAACTCCTACGTTCACGCTTGGCTGCAAGTTTTCACAACAATTTCCAAGCTCTACATACAAGATGCGCGGCCATTGAATGCGTTAAATTAGTTAAACCAATCAGGGGCTCGGATGGTTGGTAGTGCTGTATGGATGGCATCCTTTTTTTAAATCACAGGATTGATACCCATTTGTAAGTTGATCCAGGTGGAAAAATGACTAATTGCGGTTTGTGCCCGACCAGAATTGTATGACACAAAGTCTTTCATTTATACTAAAAAAGCCTGGAGCAAGATTTGCAAGATTGGCTCCCCTTCGACATTTCGCACCAAACCTTTTCCAATTGCAGGTGGCGGACATGCGCTAGTAAACAGTAGCAGAAGGAGGTGCCACACCCTGCTCATGCAGTGTGAACACCGTATGCTGAAAACGCTTTCAAAGAATGCCCATTTAGCGGGCGTGTGTGCTACATGCTTTGTGTCAACGTAGCTTCAGAATCAAATGTACTATTTTCATTTATAGACTTTTTTCTTTGTCTCCTGTAATTGTTGCGTACAGATTAACAATAGGACCAAAAAACCGTGGGCTACAAAAGATGTCCAAAAAACAAACAAACAAACAAAAAACTGCTCTAAGATTGACTATTCAGGCTGACTTAAAGCTGTTTGGTCTGGACCAGGGTTTGTTTTGTGTTGGTCACATAAAGAATTATTGCAGATAAACTATCCAGGAAACCATAGAGAAGTAAAGCAAAGACAAAAAGCAGCACACATTCAAGGTAAAAAAAAAAAAAGCCTGAATCTGTGTTGTTGACCAATTTGACAGAGCAAGTCGGTGCAGGTGCCTAATGGAAAATATATAATCCAACACTATGGCTGAGTTTAATTGTCTTTCACGTGTTTTTTTTCTCCAGTGCTAGTATTGAGCAGCTCCCACATGAGTTGTTGTAACTGCATAATGTTATCCAGATGGAACTTTAAACTCTAAAACTGAATTTTGCAGATTTTAAAAGAAAAGTAAACCTAAAAAAGGTGTAAAAGTTGTTGGCTTTCTTTGTCCAATCAAAAAAGGTCATCCGGACTGTTCCCCGTCTCAACTTGGACTTCAAAGAAAATGACAGATTCCACGCTGACCCCAATGTTGAAATACGCAGCTTTTAATCTTATACAAAGAACATTCTCAGACTGGCAGTAAAAAAATCTGCCGTTATAAAAACTGCTATAGAATTAGGCTAAAAGTTATGGAGCGAAACCATTTTAATCAGGCTGATGTTATTTGCACGAATTTACATGCGACCAAGCACAAAAGCTGATGGAAATTTGTGAAAAGACGCATGTTGCTGCATTGTCCACATTATCAACCTAACCCTAACCCTTCCTCTGGGTCAAAAATTAAGTACAGCACTGGCCGTACTTAGTTAGAAAATGATGTGCGAATAATCACTTCCTTTTAACCATACCGAGATAAAGTTAAGCAGAAGTGTAAGCTTACCTACGTGCTCAAACATGAGGAGACTAAGAACGTCTTTGAAATTTGTTTTACTTTTATTTGAGGTTAAACTCAAAACCCGAAACTGAGCTGAAAAGGATCAGCTGGTTTCCCACAACAACACAAAGCAGCAAAGCATTCATCTCCACTGTCCTGACAGATGCGCGTCTCTGTTTTCAGCTCGCAGTGAGAGAATGTTCAAGGCGCTGAGGGGCGCTAATCATGATGCAATATTAGTCATCTTTGTAAGCACTTTTCAATTTCTTTGATCTTCGAATCTCCTCTCCCTCTGTTAATGATTAAAACTCGCCAGTAAGGCTCCAAGGCTGTTTTTGTTTTTACTTGTACTCAGTCTCACTCACACACACACATTTTCAAGAGCTGAGCCAGACATCTTATAAAGGTATTATTTAATTGAAAACACTTGAATGGAAAATAGTTTTTACTGATGTTTGCTGTTTGACTGCAGTTTCTACCCAGAACTTAAGTACCCGATGATACAGCATGAGTCCTTTGTGACTAACAGGCTTTATGTCTTCACACAAGTAGCAAAAAAGAAAAACAAAAGTGACACCCAGAAGAGATGCTCAAATTCAAAGAGAAGCTCGCAGCCACTGAGGAGACACAGGCAGAGCCACAGAATTAAACACCCAGATGGACATTTTGACACGGAACTTTAAACTTACTGTCAACAGTGGAATCTAACGCTCAACAGTGGAATCTACTATGAACAAACACAGACCACACAGACTAAACACAGACACACACCAGTCCCAAATACTCCAAGAAACGACCAGCCATGGAAGGTGTATAGCACATTGCTGTCTTTTTTACTATATGAAGTGCTTTAAGATGCATTTTCTGTAATTTCACTCTGCTCTTTGTTCTGAGTTATGCTACCAATAACCACAGAGCCATGGTTGGAATATTTTCATGAGGTGTTATATCTCATCTGCTCTAGTAATGTTTTCAAACATCTTTGTTTGCAGTGTTTAAGTAAGAACCAAACCTCCTTGGAAAAATGGTTCCTCTTATGGTGGTATGAGACTGTGGTACTCCATATAAATAAATCAGTGATACAAAATTTTCCATAATTTTTGCAGCAAAGAAAGAGTTTCACAAAGACTCTAATGCACTCTCCCACCACTTTGTTCCCTTAGGACTGTATACAAGGAATACTGTCCCTCCCTCGCCCATCTTGCTTTAAGGCCCAATTTTCTGTCATTTTCTAGATGATGTCATTCCTAAAGAGAGACTGTTTAGTCAAATTAAATGAACTTTATTGAGGATCTGCCTCTGTTTTTTGGCAAACAAAGAAATAAAAAAGGATTGGTTTGCATCGCAGTACGCCTCGTTTTGCAGGTCTCCTTGTTCAAAGAACTTCTAAACATTAAGACTGATTTACAGAATTAATTCTGTGATAACGGAACATTGAGTTAGCCGTTTCTTTTCTTTAAAAGGTTTCCTGTTTTTTTTTTTTTATTATTGTTATTGTTGAACCATCGTTTTTTTTCTTGGTGTCTGAACTAAAGTCACATGACGTCATGATGCGTTTACAGTTTTCCATTTTTCACAGTTGTGAGTCTGGAGGGTCGAGCAGTGCATTTAGCTACTCTGGTGCAAGAGGCTGAGCAAAGAGTTTCAGAGCACAAGGCCCAGGTGCGGAATGAGGGTCTTGGTGAACGAGATGGATCTGACCGCGAGAGGCAGCTCAAAGCTTGGGAGTGGAGGCTGAGGCTCTTCCGACGGATGCAAACAGGCTTTGAGCATGCTAGTAAGGATGATGTTGAGATTTGTCTTCTTTTCACATGCTGAGCAGATGATAGACATTTGCCATTTAGACTTTTCCCACAACCCTGCAGTCAATTTTGATTTAGATTTTTTCGCCAGTTGATATCTGCCAGTCTTTCCTCCTGCTGACTCTGTTGATTTTATACTCTGAAACTTGACCCAAACATATGGATGCTTGTGTAATTTTATTAGAAGCAGAGTGGGTTACTTTTAGATAGAATTAAAAAACACTTAACATTTAAAGATTTAACATTTTCAGTTTGTTGCTCTGCTTTTCTGCTCTTGCAGGCCCCCCAGACGTTCCCAGCGAAGTTCATCTGTCTGTCAGCAGTAGCAACAGTCTACAGGTTGACTTCCAGGAACCTCTCTGTGTCAACTCTGCTGTGGTTACCAAGTACAAAGGTCTGCTGTTATCTCACTATAAGAAAAAAGAATAGTTCTTTAAAAGCTTCTTTTTCTAATCACCAACTAACTGAAACAAAAACTGTTGTGTGTTTAAAGTGAGTTGGAGCAGCACCCCTTCTTTTAGTCCTATGTTGGGCGAGATGATTGTGGATGACACCAGTCTACTGCAGTGTCACATCACGGGACTATCCACTGTAAGTACCAGTGGCTCCATTGTCTTTCCGACTTTGTTTTTGTAACTGTTGAAGATTCTTCTTCAGGTTTTGTTTTAGGTGTGTTATGGTTATGGTTATGGTTTGCGTTAAACTAGAATACTGCCTAAGTATGGTTTATACTAGGGGTGCGAAGATTAATCAACTTAATTGATGAATCAGTTTACTTTCCAGATCAATCTTTCTGAGGCAAGTGATTAATCAAATTGACCTATACTATTATAAAAACATTTCAAAATAAATTGCTTATATCAATATTGGAAAATACCATTTGGATTGAGACACAGTAGGTTGATTTTACTAGTGCCATCACATCAGACAACACACATGTGATGACAGCAAAAAATGATCAACCATCATTAAAGTCCAATGTGTGGAAACACAAAATGAAAAATTATGAATGTGGAAAACTTCACCTACACTGTTCAGAACCCAGGTATTTATCTATGACTCACATTGGTCAGACTAAAGATGTCCTGGTTTGGTTTTAAGTCAGTGAATCGGATAAAAAAAAATCTGATTGTTCAAAATGAACCAATATCAACTATAAATCATATCATCAGCCACAAAATATATGAATCAAATAGTTGTTCAAATGAATCGTTACATCCCTTGTTTATACCCACACAGTTGCAGGTTAATTATTGGTTCATTGTCAATCCACTTCCATTTGAAAGTACTACTTTTATCCCAAACCACCATCACTTTCCAGAGATGACCACGGGCAGCTTAAACCTCACTACTTCATAACAAACTATTGTGACACCAAATGCTTTTCAAGTGACACATTTTATTTTCTTATATTAAGATTGTCGTGGGCACAGTTTTGCATTCCCAACACAACAAGCACTTTCCAGATGGACCTGTGGCCGAGCAGTCATATTTTCTTTCAGGTATCCCTGCATAGCGTACAGATAGAACTCGAAGATGCCACATGTGACGGGCACTGAATACAAAATTTGTATAAGATGGAGCTTCTTCAGCTGTTGTTGCAAAGTGATCCAAACATGGTTTTAACTCTCCCATACGAGGGTCATCAATATTGACACGCAAGCTTGGAAAACATTGGGAGGGAATCCCATGTGGTTTTTATTTTATGCATCAAACTCCGCACACAGTCACAATCACCCCCAAATGATTACTTTGACAGACTTGTGGTCACCATTAAAAAAAAAAAAGAAAAAAAAATCTCTGTTATTGTTTTACTGTTGAAGGTCTTGGCTCCTGACTAAGCGACTGTGGCAAGACAACCTCCAAATAAATATATATATATATATATATATATATATATATATATATATATATATTTTTTTTTTTTTTTTTTTTTTTTTTTAAAGAGCAACTTGGTAGCCTGCCACCTGATTTATGTTAGGCATTTTTAAGCGGTTGTGTAGACAAATGGACGCTCCACTCAGTGTTGTCCTGTGAGAGAAACCCCTTCCCCCTAAAAAAGCCAGGCTAAGCTCGCTCCTGTCACAAGACAGGGGTCAAGGCAGGGTCAGCAAGTGTTGGCGGCTGGTTTGATTGATTTGGCTAAGAAAGGAGAGACAGAGGATTGCTGTCTGCAAACTAAGCAACGACACAGACAAAATTACACAAAAGATATCCTCAAGCATTGTCGAACCATTGTAGGGTTTTACGCATGTGTGTATTAAAATATTACACTGGGTACTATGGAATTGCCCATTCAATTTCTCCTCTCTCTTCTTCTTGCAGGGGATTTACTACTACGTACAGGTGTCAGCCTACAATATGAAAGGATGGGGGTCACCAAAGGTTTCCACTCCAGTCTGTGCTGCACCTTCCAGTAAGTGTCCATCATGTTTTTCTTGCTTTCAGCATTGATAGAACAAAACAAAGAAAGTTTTGAGGGATTTCCAGCATTCACTGCAGCTGGGTTTTGACTTGCCTCACTGCTTTCATGCTTCCAAATTTGTTGGCATTTTGTTTCTGAATGGTTCCAATGAATGCTTAAATGACATGCGTTGTTTTAAGGAATTGATCCGGTTGTTGCTCTATTTTATTGTTACTTTGAGATCATTAGAGGAACGACAGCTGGACTTTTAAGCAGCCTGGATGCTGGGTGGGCTTAGAGACCCTTGCTGCAGAGTGTAACCATAGCCTCAGGATGGTGCGTAGGCTTGCCTGGCAGAAGAAGCTGGCCAAGTTCAGCCAAGAAATTAACCTTTAAGTCATATGCAACAGCTGAAGTTGTTGACCACCACACGCTTTGCAATATTACTTTTTTCAACTTATTGATTTTACTTCCTCCTTGCTTGAAAGCTTTAAAAATTAATGAATTGCTTTTTTTCTGGGTTTTAAATGTCCAAGTATTTACGAGGGGACTTTTATGAGTGCTGTACGTGTGACACATTTTAGCACTCTGCTATTGGTGCACACCGACTGAAAAAAGTAAACATACCAAAGATACCATCATAGTGGGCATAGCGGCACGCTCTGGGCACATCTGGGTATATGAACACGTTTGTCCTCATCAGCAGAGTGTTTTTCTCTGTGAAACTAGGCTTTCCCTTTCTATCTTTTTTCTAACTTTCCCACCTTCCTCCCTCCCCAGAGCTAATTTCGATGTTGCGTGTTTGTGTTTTCCATTTCGGCCTACCACTGGAAATATTTGCATGTCTGTGCTGTAGCGAGCGGCACTGCCCCAACACTGGGGGCCTTATGCCGGGCCGTGGACGCCCATTAAAGGGCCCGCTTGTCCTGTTGGGACAGGCACCTTTCCGGGAATAGAGCTCACCGTGTTTCAACCCTATGCACACTCTGGGGGGGGACTCCAGGGGGTGGGGGGGTAAGGGGAGGGTTATCACTGACATATCACCCAACGCTCACACACAAAAAAATTTTACTGGATGTAAACGCAGAGAAGAGAAGATAAGACCAGACCAGAGAAGAGCCATGTATTTGTTGTTTTGCATTTAAAAAATAAAATGACAAAACTAAAATGTTTAATCAAAGAATAACGTTTTCTTGAACATGTTCCTGATTCTTTGTACCTTGACGTTGATGCTTTCAGGTTGCAGGTTGCACCCTGTCTGTCACAAATCACAAGCCCTAAACAGTCTGCTGCTCTGTAGAGAAGTTCACAGCTTATATGTGATGCGTCTGCGTGCTACTTTCCTCTGAACAGAAACAAATTTTACTGAACAAAATCAAATCTACTTTTAGGTGTTAAAATTATGTAGATTATATTCACCCAAACTACAAAACGGGGAGTATACAGTTTCAATTTAGATAATTATACTAAAAATAAAATGTATGACAATAAATCAGCTTAAATCATGCCACACATGTGGTTATTACTCTAAAAAAGAGACTCAACATTTAACTTTGTGGAAAATCATTTTGTTTCCTCAATGCTTACTTTGCATAAATTATTTTCTGCAGCATAGTGTAGGTAAGATTTGGAGCAGAGAAACAGCAATAAAGCCAAATACTATGGAATAGAGATATTAGTTGTGACCTTTTGGCTTTTATTAAAAAGATTTAAAACTATTTTTTTTCACTCCTTGATCATTGTCATTTTGGTTTGATGTTACTACACTGTAATCTTTTCAGAAAAGAGCCCTTCAGTGTCATTGCAATCAGCCTGTATGTTAACAATTGTTGTCAGATTGGACAATTTTACAGTCATTAATGACAACTGGCTCACTTGTGCAGTAAGTCCCTGGTGGTTATTTTGTGAACTGTGTTTGGCTTTAGTTTAGTTTTGTGCAACAGGCATCACTCGCCTTATCAATGAAACTATTGTTTGACAGTAACGCTACTTCATTCATCTACATTTTTTAGATTTTTCACCACAGATGTAATGTGTAATGTGTTGTGTTGAGTACAATCACTTACCTAAAGATTGGGTGAGATCTGGCAAAATGCAGTTGCGTTTGCTCAGACATTTTTCACTTTTCTTCACCAGGTTGGAGGGACATCGATGGGCGTGCCCCACGTCAAAGAGGCCAGAAGGAGGCTCTTGATCATCTACTTGGACAGATAAAGGAAGCTCACCGCAACTGTGTCTGCCATGGTAATCAGCTTAATGGTCAAACCTGTGTGAAGAACAGAGAAGTTGTATAGAAAACCAGATGTCTTAGCCTTTTGAATCTGGTTGTCACAGCGGTTGGGTGTCATCATAAAAAGCAACACCCTCAACTTGATGACAATAAATACAAATACATTGTTTGATTTGTTTTAGAAGTGTTTACTGTGGTCATTCATCTTTGGTTATGCCATTTTTAGCCAAAACCAAAAACCTATATCCTTTTCCAGAAGTTATTGCAGATCAGCTCACGAACAAACAAAAAGTTCATTCATTTTTTTCATTCATTAATTTTCCAAACCGCTTTTTCCCTTTCGGGGTCACAGGGTTGCCGGAGCCTAACCCGGCTACTCATGGGCGAAGGCAGGGGATACTCCTGGACTGGTCGCCAGTCTGTCGCAGGGGCCACAATCACACACCCATGCACACTCACATTCACACCTAGGGACAATTTAGAGTGACCAATTAACCTGTGAAGCATGTTTTTGGACGGTGGGAGGAAGCCGGAGTACCCAGAGAAAACCCAGGCATGCACGGGGAGAACATGCAAACTCCACACAGAAAGCTCCCCCATTGATGACACTGCTTCAAGTCCCCCAGCCAGGACTGGAACCGCGCTAATCACTGCGCAGCCCTCAACTCAAGTTGTTGGCACAAAGTAAGCCTGTCCCCTTCCCATCATCCAGCTGTCTGCTTACAGCCCCTCACAACCCCAAACTAACAACAAAACCAGCGAGCAATATTGGAGCTATGGGGCTATAATATTGGAGCTACTTGAGCCAGATGCCAGCTCAGATGAGGAAAAAAAAAAAAGGCGTACATGGATCTATTCGTCTGCATGTGGCAAGTGGATGCATCAGAAAGGAGTGGAGCAGGGAGCTCATAGCTTGCCGTAGTAGCTTCAATGTCACATCTACTAGCTTCTTCTGTCATTTTTGTGTCTGCTCTCGATTCATGATTTGAATGAAAAAAAATGCATAATTGCAATTTTAGGATTAATGTTCTTTTTATATGTCCTCCATCATGAGAAAAATGCCACAAGAACATGATAAAAACACGTCAAAACATGATTTTCATCGGACTGGATAATTAAGACAAAAACATGCACCTGTAGATAGAAAACTTACAGAAGATGCACGTCTTTTGTTTAAAATAAAAATATGCAGAAACTTAATTTTTACTGTCACACTAATATAGTTTTATGCACATAATGCAATACTAAAACTAGTAATTTTAAGTCCATAGCATCAAAAGCATGATTATTCTAATTACACATTGACAGATACTTTGCAATCTGAGACATGACAAGTACTTCAGAAGCTATACATACTGAAATGGCATGCCATCTTCGCCTCCGTTTCAGCAACCCCCTCTCTGCTCTCCCCTGAGTCTTTCCATGACTCAGCCCTTCCTCTGCTGAATACCTGTCTCTCTGTGACAAAATGCAGATCAGCCTCTCTCACACACAAGCTGTTTATATCCCCAAACACTGTTGGCTGTAAGCTGCTCACTCAAGTGTCAAAACCTGCCCGCGCTGACTCCTTCTCATGATTGGTAACCGTGTTTAGAATTGAGCAAGTCATCTCTCTTAAGCCTGTATGCCTAAACACTCTCATCCAGTTACTATTGTCCACAGTTCTCACGTCATGTTTGCAGCTGGATGAAATGCAGTGCAAAAGTAAGCACAGAGAAGTTCTTGGTTGGTCAGACAGCGAGTGATTGAGGGTTAACTCGAGAGTTCAGGCACAGTAGTCGGGGTGATGTATCCTGGGGTCACGTTTGTTATTTCTGTAACAGACAAGTCTTAGGTTGGAGTCTGGAGAAGGCATAAATTAAGACGGACTACTGCCGCCTCCCCCTGTGCAGCACGCCAGTCGTTCTGTCTACTGTCCACACATAGACACTTTTGCATGTAAAGATAAGTCAGGTGCAGGCAGAAACACATTTGCACAAACAGATCCAATTCAGTCACAAGCTCTCTTTAACTCGCTGTCCCGCTTGTCTGAGCACCCCGATTACACCCCAGCTTTTGGCCCACGCCGGCTTCCCCATCTTGTCCAAACACTATTAATTAAACTGGGAAAGAGGTCTTGACTAACAGAGACTTCTCAGCAGTCAGCCCTACTTGTCTGTCTTACTCAATGTCAAACAGGGACTGAGGCCGGGAGGAGGTGAGAGGGGCTGAGGGGTGCCGTGATTTTTTTTTCTCGTCGCTCCACCTCAACTCGTCTACCTAAAAAGAGAAAATGTGTTCTTTTTGAGCCCTAAATGAGGGGAGTTATTGACTCTAAGTGGCCTGGGGCTTGAGTAAGATCACCTGGGACATGAGGGAGTCTGTGAGGGGTTTTGGGACTCAGCGCTTCTAATGAGTTGGGAGGTGCGTTATCTCACAAACAAGAATCCACACAAAAACACACATGCACAAATATACACACCTCCCCTCCAAGCCTGTCTTGGCCCACTAAAAATAAACATGTCCCCACAGACTTAACTGACCCCCCTGTCAGTGAGTGGCAAAGGGTTAAGACACATGCAGACATATATACACACATTACTACAGCTACTTGGCTCCACGCACAACTGTAGCTCAAGGCATACCATGATCCAGCAGCCATAGTCTGTGCTGGTAAACAAACACACACATGCACATGTATATATAGTTAGTGGTCCCTCGAGACTCAGGAGTTAGTGGTTCCCTTTAGACCAATAGTCTGCTGTTGGCAGTCAGCATCACTGTCAAATGGCGTTGCACTACTGGAGAGCATAAAATGTCAAAAAACATTCAACCATGTTGTTGGACCTGTCAGGTTTGTTGTCGCTAAGGTAACAGCCTGTCAAGGAAAAGATATTTATGGATTTGGTTTGAACAGAAGTATCTTTTGTTGCTTTGTGTCTCGTTTCTCGTTGACAGCCAAACACACCACTGTTAGACAATCATAACCTTTAATTACACACAATTTCATATGAATGATTCACATAATTGATTATGAGATCAACAATCTTCGTGTTTTTAAATGTCTCTTTTCTCACAGAGCCGTGCAAAGCTCCAACTCAAGGAAGAAAGCACTCCGTGTCCAAAAGCCTCCGGCATCTCTTCCAAACCACCAGTAAATTTGTCAAAAGTTTGAAACGGTAAGAAACAGTTTCTAGAATGCACAAGTTTTAGATTTTGAATATTTTTTTTTTTTACACCGTCATACGTACATGTTTCATTGTATCCATCATTTAATTGTTAAACTAACTCTTATTTATTGTCAGACACTAAAGGCTCCAGTAAACAGTGAGAAGTTTTCCTTTTTAACACGTTCTTCTGTGTTTCTCCTCAGAGGTCTTTATGTGGCCTCCATATTTTATAAAGATGACAGCGTCTTGGTGACATCGGAAGACCAGATCCCTATTGTGGAGATTGAAGATTCTTACTCCAGCTCACTCATGCAGGATTTCCTCTGGTTCACTAAGGTGGGAAAACACTAAAATGAAACAAAAACAGAGACCCTGATTTACTTCAAATCCTAATGTCTAAACTTTTTTTTTTTGCTGTGTTCTATTAAGGTTAAAAAATTGAAGATATAACCCGTACTTCTACCTGTTTTTTTCCCTTTTTAATTGCAATGGGGAGTTTAACTGATTTAGATAATGAAACAAACATTTTTTTCTCCAAATTTTGAGATAAAATGTAACTGATGTTTGTTGTTTTATAACTGTGTATTTTTAGTTGTGGGTTGGAGTTTTCCTGTTTGTTTGTTTTTTTTACTTTACAAAATTCCAATTTCTAAACCTAAGTAGATCCACAACATTACCCATAATTTACATTGGAAATGTTGTTGTTCTCTGGTTTCCTTTAAAACATATTTACTGCTCTAAACTTGAAAGTTGTATCCTCACATTTAGCTTGAACATACCAAACATGAACAAACATGAACATACATTTCACCCCTATGTTATTTTTACCCAAAACACACAATAACACAAGTATAGCAAACATAATAAAAATGTTATTCTGAAAATACATTGTAGAACTGACAAATCATTTATTACATTCCTAATTGAGTTTGATAAAAAAAATGCAGCCCCTTTGGGACATGCAAACCTTTGGCTAAACCAGCTCAAACCATTAAGAATTGACTGTAGCCTTCACCTTTACGTGTTTTATTTAAGATAATTACCACGTCTTAGTCATTTTATTTAATATTTTCACAGGGTCTTTCATCTTCTGGGATTTATTTTCACATTTTACAGATTTGAAACACCTTTAAAGCAAATTAATCCCTGAAACATTGTCAAAGCCACAAAACTTGCACATAATGTTCTGACTCTTCTGAAAATAATTGTACTACTGTAGAAATGGTTTCCAAATAAAAACAAACCTGGGTGACTGGATAACCCCTAAATAATTCAAACAGTACGTTTAGCTCAACAGCTTAGCCTGATAAGATGCCTTTTTATGAATAGAATTCCAACTTCTGGTTGAAGCAATAATAAATACTGATTTAATTTTTATTAATTGTGCTTTTGCAACAGGTGTCCTATCTGTGGGATGAGATTTCCTGGTTGCAGCAGTGCCTGGGCCCGTCCCAGTCCTCTTCATGTACTTTGCAGACACGCATCAAGATGTTGCAGGCCATCTCCCAGCTACAGGTAAAATAACAGTTTTGAAAGGATTTTTTTTTTCTGTTATAACCAAAAAATTAAAATAGAAAAAGTGTATGACCGTTGGCTGTGCTTTTTTAATAACTCAATGTTGACTTTTTAATCAGGGAATGCTGGGAATCCAGAACCTCGGCCACGTTTATTATGAGCCAATTAAGGACAAACATGGTAACGCCCTGTTGGTGCTCCTAAAAGATATGAAGGCGGGTCCAAATCTGGACGGAGTACGTTGGATGCCACTTTCTAAACTACAACTACAGCGCAAGTCCATATCATCCCCTGAGGAGCCCACTGCCTTGGACATGCTCCTTATCACACTCCATGTGAGTGCCAAGGAAATACATTGCAATTATGAAATGAATGCCCAGATATTTAACAAGGTTAAAGGTTATAGTTTGTCAAAAATGTCTCTGTAGAAAACCAATAACAGTTTGAAAAGGGATCTACAGTGTAAATTGAAATGTGCTTCCAATGAAAAGTGTTATGTATGCTACCACCACTAAAACAAGCAGATATTATGAAAAAAAAATATTTTGGTTGTATGAAGACGATGTTACTGTTAAAACTGTTGAAAGAATAGCTATTCTTTGGTTCATCTGTCCAACAAAAGCCTTTATCATTTCAATGTCATTTATTACTTTTGAAACCATTTGCTTATGTAGTATCTGTTGGAATGTTTGAGTTTCAGTGAGCTGGACATAATGACAGTCATCTGTTATTATCTGCTGTTTCGCAACTAATTCTGTTTTTTGTTCATAACAACCACAATGTGAAACTAAACCTCAAGCTGATTTTGTCTATGTGGCTCAGTAAACCTGATGCCATTGTTGCAACGCTGTTTTGTCTCCAGTGTGCAACGGCTTGCCTTCGAGGTTCCAAAACAATGGCGGAGGCTCTTTTTACAAACCCACAGCTTACAGAAGTATTTGTATTGTGGGCAGTTGTGAACAAATTGTATGATGAAATGCAAAAGAAAAAATGCACTGATAGACTACTTTTGGTACTGACTCACACTAGAAAAATGTAAAAAAAAAAAATCAGAAACCTGAGCAAGCCAATGATCAACTAAAAAGTGAAATATGAAAATAATAGTTATTGTGAACTTAAAGAAGGACCAGAAAGAAAAATCTGAGACCACCAAACTCTGCTCTGCATCACCTTCGTCTCACTCAGTGTCTGTTCTTTTACCAGGAGAAACTGGCATATCATAGACGCAGCAGAAAGCTTTTGCCTCCGGGTTTGTACCTGGGCTACCTGAAGTTGTGCACATCAGTGGAGCAGATAAGGGCGCTGGTACCTCAGAAACTCCCCAACATCCTCTGTCATACCAAAATCCGGGACAATAGCAATGTTTCAAGGTGGGAATTGCATGCTAACCTGTTTACTTGTGCGTACAATAGACATTGAAATTTGAAAGCCTTAGAACAAACCAAAAAAACATGACTTTATGGTATAGAGAGGAGTGGCAGTGGCTTCAGGCCCTAAGCTCTCTGGATGAGTCCTTGGAAATGGATCATGATGTGCAAAGTGCTCCTCATCGCCTTCTTCACGACCTGCGCAGCGCCATCAAAGTCTTTATGGCTCACATCAATGTTCCTGGCAATCAGGTGAGAGACATCAAACTGGAAGCAGCACTAAAGGAGAAAAACTAGACTTGATTTCCTAAAATGACTAGTTGTGGATTAGAGCCCCTATTTGAGTTAAAGGTAATCCCACATCCTCGGAGGTCCAGCATTTCACCAAATCGCTGTGTTTACGTTTAAATGATTAACTGGTTATGCGTTTGTGTTTAACTTTTTATGTCAGAGTTTACTTTTTTCCTGAAGCTTAAGTCCGGCTGATGAACATCTTTCTGTGTCTAGGCACAGGATTTCCGTATCTACAGCCAGGAGGTGTTGGAGTTTGGGGAGAAGGTGTCCTTCCTGCTCCTTTTACCACCTTCAGATGAAGTTTGCACAGCTCCTGGTCAGAATAATCCATACTCTCCCCGCTCAGGCTTCCTCACTCTGCCCCTGCAGATCTTCGAACTCGGTCAGTGTTTAAAATTTTAGGCATATGCATAACCATTGCTTTCTAAAACCTGGTTTTGGAATAACTGGATACTTTTTTTTTTTCTCTCCCCAACAGTTCACTTTAACGCCTATTGCCCCAGTTTCATCGGCCAGTACTGCAGAGTGTCGGCTTTGCTGGAGCTGGAATCGCTTATGTCCCAGCAGGCACTTCGAGAAGCTTTCTCTGAAGATGAGCTTCTTGCTGCCAAGAAGAAACATCAGCAAGTTCAGGAGCACATGCAGGTATCAACACAGATTGAATCCACTCAGTGTTTGTTTAAAAAAATTAAAAAAATAAAATGCAATGCTGAGGACAATTTCTTGTTGAGCTTACTTGTGGAAATGTAAAACTGAGACACATTTTTATGACAACAGCAAATGGAGGATGTTTGGCGGGATGCAAGGTGGATAATGGATGCCTTGCAATATGCTCGCTACAAGCAGCCAACAGGAGGCATCTTCATAAGCTGGATAATTGACTTCTCTAAGGAGGTGATGCCAGATAAGCCTCCTTCCACCTCGTCTCAGCCAGACTTCATGCCTTCTCCCATGCCTTCCCCAGAGCACTGCCACAAACTTTCAGGTCTGACACACAAACGGCTTTTAAAGATTGCAGTGAGTGTGCATGATGTGCTAAAATCGCTCTGTTCTAATTGGTTGGTTTTCTTTTTCATCCGTAAGATTTTCCTGGTTTGTCAGATGAGGAAGGTTCCTCTGAGGTTTTCCTCACCACAGACAGCGACTACGATTCCAGTCGAGCTCAAAGTCCTCGTGAGCTGGATCTGTTATCTCCGTCACCTCTGTCGTCCTCTGGAGCTTTGGAACCTCGAGGTTTACTGCGAAGTGACGGGAGTGGCTCTGGAGGAGTGAGTGGACATGGTGGGGGATCTCTACGAGATTCCACTCCAGACGTTCTCCAGGCCTCTGAGTCCCAGCTGGGGAGGGAAGGTGAGAGGTGCGGCGGAGGAATTCGGTGTGGAGGAGAGAGACGGAGGGGAGACCCGGAGTTGTTTGACAGTGACTTCATCCTTCCCAGCAGGCAGATTGAACTGCTGCACATTACAGAGAAGAGGCAGGCTTTCTGTGTGAGAACCAGTAGCCTGGAGTTCCCCTCCACCACGTCATCACATCACCAACCTCACTCCTACCACACCACCTGCTCCCCACCCTCCACCTCACCACAGCAAAGATGGCATAGACCTTCATCAGTGGACCGCTGCTGTTCTAACAAACGCTGTCAGCCTCTCCCACCAGCACGTACATTATCAGAGGACAGTGGCACTCAGAGACTCTCATCACCATCTTCTGCTGTTCTTAAGAAAGGCTGTCATGCCACTCTCAGAGTGTACCCACAGTACCGCACAGGTCTGCCAAAGGAGACCAGTGTCAAGGTATTGATGTCCAACCGATAGATAAATCCAGAACTGTTCCTCTTGTGGTCAGGCTGAGAAAGACTGACTTCTTCTCTTACCTTGCAGATTTGTATAACTCCAAGCACAACGGCACGGGAGATGGTCCAACTGGTGGTGCAGGAGATGAACACTGTGTGCCGGCGCATGCTGGGGGGCAGCAAGGGCAGCATCGAACATGAGCAGTGTGTTTACTACAGTCCTGAACAGATGAAGCACTTTGGTCTGGTGCTGGTTGTGGACAACAGAGAGAAATGGCTTCAGGGCGACTTCTGTCCCCTGGAGCTCCAAAACCCCTGGCTCAGGGGCAAATTGTGTGTTCGTATTAAAGAGTATTCACCGCTAGCACTCAAACACAGCCGGGCCACCACAGTGTGAGGCTTCCACAAGTGAGCCAGGGAGAGTAAACCATTGAACTAAGGGAGCTTTTTTTGCTTTTGTTTTTGTTTTGTTTTTTGCATCTCTAGTTTTAACACTCACCCTCCTCCATAGGTTTGACCCTCTTTACGAGCACCAGCCCCTCAGACTCACACCTAATGGAAAAAGTGGAACATAGATATTTTGTTGTTGTTAGAGGAAAGCAGAAAAAAATGCTGTTTCTTATTTTTGCCATGTCTGACATAATCATGTTGGATGGTGCAAATGGTATGGGCACCATAATACACAATTACACACAGAAAGGGCTTATTCTGTCAACTATCTCATGGTGTCATTCCCAAAGAGTTCTTGATCTCAGATACTATGAATGATGGCTATGGACGGAGCTCCAAAGAGGACAAAAAAGTAAAGAAGTGGCTGATGCTGCCACCTGGGTGCAAAATTGCACTTAATAATTGTCCGATTGACCCTCGCTTGACCACCTTTGACCATTATGCTCTCCGGAACCAGTAGGCTCAGTGTAATGACACAATCTTTCTGGTGCTCTTTACACCATGAAGTCCTTTATATAGTAGACTCAATCTAGTGTAGCTGGCTATTATGAGTACATCATGTAGTAAAGAATTAGATTAGTAACTGACTAAGTTAGCTTTTCAAATCAGAGAAAAAGCAATATTTTCTATTTTTTGGATTTAACCTGTTTGCTGAGAAAAGCATGTACAATTTCATAAAATTGTGCCGAGTACATTTGATGTACTATAGTCAAGCTGTAAAACTGTTAAAGTTAACCAGTTCAGTGTTTTGTTGTCCAACATTGAGTTTTACAAACCAACCAGCATCCTCTGGACATTTGGAGTTGGTAAGAGGCCCAGCACTTCTCAGCAAAGCAACTCAATCCTAAACTTATTGTTAAAAAAAAAAGGTTTTGCCCCTTTTGAAAGTTTTAGATGTTGGAAAAAAAAAACTCATCTTGACCTTAGCAGATCATAAAACACAACAAACAACAACAAAATGCACGCAACAGTGAATTTTCATTTATTCAACAACAAAATTACTATGCGAGTAATGGGTACAACAAAAAAAAAACTGAGAATGTCTTTTGCTATTCTAAGAATTTAGAAAAATTGTAGTGGCAAGGCGCTGCTTAACTAAAGCACTTTATGAAAGACCCACTCTGATAATAATCGTGTTTTGGATGTTTATCATGTTCATGTGGCATTTTTCTTATGATGGAGGATATATATTTAAAAAATGTGGATCAAAATTGCATTTTTTTAGTTTTACTTTATTCTAATCATTGTGAATCAGGAGTAAACAAAAAAAATGCTGTTCGGAAAAAGCTTGTAGGTGTGACGTAGAAGAGACTACGGCAAGCCACAAGTTCTATGCTCCCTCCAATCTGGAGCATCCACTTGCAGACAAATCGAATCAAATCATTTACGTCTTTATTTTCCTCAACCGAGCTGGTATCTGGCTCAAATCTTTACAGCTGGATAGCTCCAATAGTAGGAATATAAGGTTTGGGGTGTGAGGGGCTCTAAGCTAGCAGGGGAGAGTGTAGACAGATGGATGATGGGAAGGGGGCAGGCTTGCACCGCGCCAACTTCAACTGGGAGCAATTTTCTAATGAAATGCAAGACTATGTCCTATTAAATGACACAGGCTTTTTGATTTTGACTAAAAATAACTATAATTAAAAGACCATTGGGAATGCTTTTAAAATAGATCAAAATATGATTGCACTGGGACTTTCAAAGATAAATCATCCCCCTTTTAAAAAAATAATAATTCTACAAATGCGTGGTCTGGAACATTTAGATTTGACAATAAAGGAAAATGGCACCAATTCTTCATACGATACATTACTGGTTTGATTTGTTCAAGAATTTTCAGATTTGAGCATCATTAACATTTGAATACAAAATCATTTTTCTCAACTGCTAATAAGGTTACTTATACCAAATCTTCTTTTCCCTTCGGGTTTTCCCTTCAGGGGTCACCACAGCGAATCAGCTTCCTCCATCTAATCCTGTCTTCTGCATCCTCTACTTTAACACCAGCTACCTTCATGTCTTCATGCACTGCATCCATAAACCTCCTCTTTGCTCTTCCATAAGACCTCTTGCCTGGCAGCTGTAGACTCAGCATCCTTTTACCAATTATCCTCTGGACATGACCGAACCATCTCAGTCTGACCTCTCTGACTTTATCTCCAAAACCTCTAATGTGCTGTTCCTGGTCCTATCCATTGTGGTCACTCCCAAAGAGAAGGTCAATAATTCTAAATGCAAATATGAAACACAGCTAACTGGTATCTAAGTTCCAAAGGACCTTTTGATAAGATATCTTTGTCATGCTTTGGTTGAAATTACTACAATGGAAGAGCTATTTCATTCTCTGTTTACAGCTCTGTTTGCAACACGTTCACCCAATGGTAAATTTGAGTCCTAAACAAAGGGACAGATTTAAGGCTATTTATTTTTAAGCTGGAAGTTGAATACATTCTTGTAAGTTGCATGGACTAAAATCTTAAAAAGAAATGTCACATTTATCAATTATATTTAAACTTCCTACTCATCTGACTAAGATCATTTGTAGCTATCAATCATGTCCATTCAATTTAAAATGACACAAACTGTTGCTGTTCAACTACAAACAAACGGTGTAAAAAAAATCCCACACATTTATAACCCCTTTTCCCCTTGAAACAAACACAGGCCTCTTATCAGTCTTCACCTTCCTTTTGAGCTACTTTAAAAACGTCTATGTTCTGTAGAGTTACAACTTTCTCACTTCAAAAACTGCTGTCTTAAAATGTTTTTATTCTATTGTAAAATATTTTATTTTCCTCTGAAATGTCACTTTAGGCTCCCCATCCTTTACCACCGCGAATGAAAAATCAAATGTAGCATCAGAAATGTCTTTACAAGTATTTGAGGAGTGAAGACAGTCGACCTTTTCTCAGTTTTTGTAGCATTCCAGGCTCACCAGATAATGAACCTGTCACAAGTGGCTCAGTGTTTACACCTTCCTGGATGTATTTATGTTTAACTACTGTAAAGAGATGTCTTAAAATGTTATAATGAGTTGTAATTGGTTTACTGCTGGTTTTGACTTGTGTGTTTGCACCTAGATGTCCTCTTTATTCACAATATTTGAGGCTGATTTTTTTTAACATGGCCATCCGCCAAAAATAACTTTCTCTGCCAGCAACTGAACCATGTATATAGACAAATAAACTAAGGAATAAATGAATGTATATTTGCTAAACATTAAAGAAAAAGAAAAGAAGGGTGTCACCACTACAGAAGCTAAAAAGCAGTGAAGTTACCAGCTCTTGAGACTGTGTTAAATGGGAAAGAAAGAGGTATAAATTCCTTTTCCAGTCAAAAAAAAAAGAAAAAAACCCAGTGTTTACAAGGAGTTGTTGGCAGATCCATCAGGCAAGTCATGAAGGAGACATCACGTCACTTTTTTAAATCTATTTTTATTGAACAATAAATGAATATTACAAAGTAAAAGCCTTGGTTGTTTTTGTGGGTTTTTCGTCTCTTTACAGATTGCAACACACGGAAGTTTCTGACCCACACGCCTTACCCTGGAGCAGTAATGTGTTTTACGCATTATTACCTTGTAAGAAATCTAGCTGAAGTGGTTGTCATCTTTATGTATCGACTGTGCCACACATTTTTACAGTGACATTTAAAGAGTTGCCTCATTTTTGAAGTGTGTACTGATGACACCTACATTTTTTGCATAATGCATTCACAAAAGCTAATCACCTATCTGTTAATAACCAATATGATAAAAAGGAGCATGTTTCCTGTAAATGCTGCTTTGGTGTGACTTTACAACTATTTGCATCCAGTTTTCATTAACTGGGAAGTTGCAGACTTGAATTCTAGCTGTGCATGCAGACAATTACGTACACCAAAGACTATCATGGTCATGGATCAACTTTTTTTTATCAGTACTTCACAGCCAGTTTTGCTGCAAGTTAGAAATAAGCAGATGCCTGACCTGGTAACTTCTCCTTCACCAATCCCAGAGTGCAATATTTCAGGTTTAAAAGAAGTACATCTGAAGTGCTTCGTGCAAGCAAAGATACGAATCATTATATCCCATCTTAACTTCAGCTTTCTGTGAAGACTTCATCAGCAGGAATACCACAGGGCCAGTGGTTACAGTCCTTTGAAATCTCAAGGAATCGTCCATGGCATCTCTTTACCACTCACTAAAACACACTCTCTTGACCTTTTCTGAAACTTTGCTATCAAAGTTTCAGCCTAAAAAGAAACACACCAACTTGAGCTCATTGAAGCTCCACATCTGATTCAAAAAGTCAGACTGCAGTAGAAAAAAAAAAACATGCAGCACCAACATAGCTTCCGTTAGATAAACATCTTACTGCACAGTGCTAGATTTATCCTTTTAATCTGTAGCTTTACCAACTTTGATGTTGGCCTACTTAAAATGAAAATCATGTTTTTAGCATGTTCTTGTAGTATTTTTATGATGATGGAGGACATATATAGAGAAGCTTGAATTGCATTTCTGCATATTTATTTTTATTTAAATTATTGTGAATCATGAGCATACAAAAAATACCACTGAAAAAGGTTAATAGCAATGCCATAAGACCTGCAGCTCCCTGTTCCGTTCCATTCTGATGCATCCACTTGCAGACATATGGATCCATGTACTATACATCTTTGTTTTCCTCATCCGAGCTGATAGCTGGCTCAAAACTGTACGGCTGGATTGCTCCGATATTGCTTGTCATTTTTGTTATGTTGTTATGTTATGTTGGGCTTGTGAGTGGCTGGAAGGTGGAATGGTGGGAAAGAGTGTTAAGAGATGGATGATGGGAAATAGGGGCGAGCTTACTCTGCCTTTTTTCAGATATAAAAAGACAATTATAATTAAAAGACTACTGGGAATGTTCAAAAGGAATTCTGATGAATACATGACTGAGGATTCCTCAAAGCCCAAATCACAAGGGTATTAAAGTCGGAAAGTCTGAATCTATGACCAATAAAAATTTAAAACTTTAAATATTGTTCTTTCTGAAAGTGGAATGTTCTACAATGTCACAAATACAGTAATGCAATTGCATAAACCATTAATCAACACATAAATGTCCACTGGAGTAATTTTTAGCACCTTCAATGTCTAAATAATACTTTTTTAGAAAAAAAAATCTAAAACTGAGTAATATACTGTATGCCTAGAAGACCTAAAAAACAAAGTTTACAGGGACTGTTTACCAGACTTTCTCAGCATACATGCAATCTTTTATGTATGTTATATAATATCTGAAAAAAATATATATATTCAAACATCCGGTGAAATCTCTTGGCTTTGTGACCTAAAAGCTGCGTCTTCACCTACCAGAAGGGAGTTTGTCAAGTCACCCTGATCAATATTTTGACAGATTTATAAAAGCATGCTTCAGCATTTAGACAAGAGACAAGTACGCACAAGACATTTTTACCCATTACTGGTAAAAATGCCCAATGTTGTACCTTATGAAAAACATTTCCACCGGTTTGGCATTATGAAGAGACATTTGCAAAAAATCCAAGACAGCAGAGGGATTTCAGGTGCTTGCATGATCAAACTGTCATGCAAATTCAACTTTTTTTAGCTTTTAAGTGTATTATAATGTTTATTCCTCAAAAAAACAACCCAAAATTTTGAAGTATTTCGCTCTTCGTATTTTGCTATATTCGAGCATCTCTGTGCATTCTTTAAAAACTCTGCTCTCTGAGCATCAGCCCTCAATCCCCGAGAATGACGGGTCCCCACGTTCATACATGTGAACGATTGGCAGCTGAGATGACTTTAGGTTGAGGTCATGAAATGGGCAAGGAGCGAAAGGCGGTGGCTCAGAGATCGAGTTGTCTTACTTCCGGGTAATAAAAGGAGCTCGCGAAAACAACTCATATTTCTTTTTTAAAAAATTGTAAAATAGTTTTTATCTTGAAATAAAGCTTTGACAGTTGGAATTTTGCTTTAAATTTTTTTGTAATGGTCCATATCTTTGAAAAACAACCAAGAATTCACCTTCTACACGAGAAGAGACTGTTTTTCTTGGGTCTTTACATAAAGCCCCCTCGCATTCTGGTTTTCTATAAAATATTAAATTTAGAAACTGCAAATAATATAAAAACCTGAACTGCAAGTTACTTGTCAGGTCTAGCAGTAAATGCATTTTGTCTTGTGCATTAATAAATATTCACTCTGCACTGTTGCTTTTATATACAGCATGTTTAAATGTTTAGTTGACTCATGATCCCAGGGTTGGATTCTGGCTGGCCAGCTTGCTTTCAGCAGTCTCATATCACAGCGCTCTCTTGCTAGCACCATATGTTTTTTCAGCCCTTGAGCAAATAAAATGCTGCATGCTTCCCTGTCAACAGATCCTACAAACACTAATGTGGAGAAGCACGTATAAACAAGCACACAATCTTGAACTGGCACACAGCACACATTCAAGAATCTTAGCAGCGTATAGATGTGAAAATGCATATGTGTACCATTTAGGAGATTTGCACTTTTAAACTATTTCAAGACAAACCCACACGGTCTTTCACAAACAGCTTGTCGCTCACAAATCATCCAGTAATACACACTTGCCTGCACACTACCAATTTAAGAGTGACCCTTTACCGTTTATTGACAGTAACTCAAGAATTGTCCTGGAATTCTGACACCTCCTAATTTTAAATCTTCCGACTCCAGGAGTACCCGAGCTAAATTTAACTTCTGGCGCATATCTGAAAACTTTTAAAGAAAACATTCCCAAAACACCTTGAATAGTGGCTTTCGGCGCCCGTAAAATAGAGCGAGTGTGACATGAGTGTGCCTTTTTTGGGGTGACTCGTCAAAAAAGTTGTGTCCAGAAATCAACGGAATGAATCTGTGTGCCTAGCAGTATGCAGTAGGTGTTTGCATGCCGAACAGCAAAGAATCTGAGGCTGTTAAGCTTCTAAGCAGGAACTGGATAGGTATTAATGGGTGCAACTAAACTGGTCAACCTGCAAAACAGCTACTGGTACATGCTGAAAGTGAGAAATCTCAGGCACTGATCAGCTTCAACTTATGGTGCCTCACCTTTTAACCCCTGCAGAGGTTGCTGAAGATTAATGATTTGCCTGCAGCCCTCAGCAACGTAAAAACACAGATACACGACTACACACTTTACATCCTGCTCATCTTATTTTGCATGCATAAAAAACATGGACATTTATCTTCAGCTTGACATCTCTGTGCAGATTCTTGTTCTTCTGGGCAAGGCACTGTCAATTCGGAAGGGAATCAGTGGAAGCAGTTGGTTTGAGAGATTAGTAACCAACAAAACACTGTTACACGCTCACGAGTAACAGTCCTGGACATAAGTTGGTGAGAGCTGAAACAGAAGCTTCAGAATGCGCAAAACAAGCTGCTTTTAGAAAGAGCCTCATAAGTTTTGATGCATTCTGCACATGGTTAACATCAGCACAGATCCCAGCTTCTCATCTGACTCAAGCAGCGAGTCAAGGAGCTTTCTTGACTTTTATCATTTACTAAAGTGTTTATGTAGACTGGGTCTTTGTAAGTTCTTTCAAAAATACCAGAAAAAGTTGCAATGTCTGTTTTCCCTGATAATCCAAATGACAATATGCGGGTTGGAAAACTTGCTGATCCATTGTTGGTTCCTAGCTGTGCAAAGCTGCAAAAAAACTCCAAAAATGTTCTGTAAAAAATGACGATGCTGACGGTTCAACACCCTGATGAACCCTCTTGTGTGATATGTTCAATACCCGGTAAGGTTAAACCTTCCATACAACATAATGGGAAATGAAACCTGCATGATAAAGTGAGAGCTTCTCTGACGACTTTCACAGCTTCTTCTCCACTGGCATACCTCATTGCTCATCTTCTGTTTCGCAGTAACACCAGCTGAATGCCCATTTCACTTTGACCCCGGAGTCCTCTGCCCCTCACATCCACCCCCAGCCCCACCCTGCCTACCACCACCCGCTTGGCACATACTAGAGGATTAGCAGTGGCATACATGTGTGCTCAAGCAGGCATGTGTGTGTTTTTGTTAGAGTGTGTGTACAGTGGGTGGGAAAAGTGAAGCCTACCACTACTGCATCAGTCATTTCTCTCTCTCATTCTCCCTCCCCAGGGCCCATAAACCTTTAAAGCACCTATAAAACACTTGCCGAGGCCTTTTTGAAGTTTTTATGAAGATCTGGCTTTATTGTTCCCAAGAGATGAGCCCCGCTCCGCTGGCGCCTCAGAGCTTTTGGAAGTGCCAGTGAATTCAGAAGGAGGGTGTGGGGTACTGGGTGGTAGCAAGGGAGAGAGTCCCAGCAAGAGAACAGCCGAGAATGGGGGTGGGCACCCTGGAGCCCTTGATTGTATGTCCCACTGAGCATGTGAGCGTAGGGCCCAGTGTGTGCACATGTGTCAAACGGCCTGATGGGCCGCAGACTTTGACGTCTTCATTTGCAAGTGTTGAGTTTCTGTCCTTCAGGTAGACTTCAGATCTGAAATACCTCAGATCAATTAAGACAGTTCTAATAAAAGCCCACGCTGCAGCATGTGCATGCCTGCGTGTTGGTTCGCAGACATTGGGGCCAGCAGGTTGAGTTCTTGTTGTTTGAAGTAGAGAGCTTATTGTTCTCATAGAGCTAAATGAATGGAGCCGGACCCCCCTCTAACCGTCTGATCCAGCGGCACCGGCCCTCCCTCCCAAATCCCAGCTCCAACGCCCGACAAGCTGGCCCCCCTCAAAGGAACAGTTGGCAAACGGGCGGCCAATTAAACAGTCGAGGGCGACCAGCAACATTTTCAGAGTGTGAAAGTGGAGAAAAGAATTGTTTGCGTGTGTAGACCCCAATGTCTTAACCAGAGGAACTCTTGTGTACATTTTGAGGGTTGCAACTCAATGGTTTAGCAGTCAGTGTTTCTTTTATACCTTCACAATTGTCCTTGTTACTGAGGTTTTTTCCTGCAAAATGTCACATTTTTTTTCCTGAAATGCCATCATCTTCACCCGTATTCTGCAATAGTAAGTGATATTTTAACTGAGTAAGCAGACTTACACAAAAATCGATATAATTCTGTGACTCGCAGTTGGGCTGCATCTTTAAGTCACAAAGCATATGTGATCTGCAACACCAACATGAAGAAGGAGAAGCTCCAAAAAAGGCTTTTCAGCTGAATGGTGGGACTGATGGACTTGTTTCCTACACACATATTAACCTCAGCTCCAACCCCCTTTGTGCAGAAGATGATGTCATCCCTACTGAAAACATGGGGATGCGGAGGGGGCAACAGTGGGGGGATTCCTTTGGCCCTTTGAAATTTTCAGGGGGAGCCTTGGGCCACTGCGGGGTAGACAGTACGAGCGCAGGAGGCCGTAACGCTGCCAGCCCCCTGAGTCCACTCCACCCCAGCAAGCAGTCACATTAGGCACGCTCCAGCCACGCCATCAAAGGCCCGGCTCGCGGCGCACACACTCGCACACTTTAATCTGCACGCGTAAAAGCTCTGACTTCTCGCACCGCTCGTTTGGACCCACAGGGTCAAATGAGCCTCTTCACACAATTGTGTGCTCAATAGTCAAATAAATGTCATACACACCATACACTTCAATCACACTCAACCCCAACCGGCCTTGTTTTTGTTTTTAAAATATGATTGCAGTGACGGATGGAGTGGGAAGGGGAGAGGGGTCTGGGCATGGGCAAGTGGCAGGGCCCCTCTATTGTGTTCGAACAGTGTGAGTCAGTGTCCATAGCTATAGAAACTGGGGCTACATTGGGAAGGCATGCTTTCATCTCCACCACAGGCTCACCGCTGGCAATAAGGGGTCAAATAAATCCCCCTGGATGCAGTGTGTGTGTCTGTGTGTTTGCAGGGGTTACCATGCAGCCTTCATACTCACACTATGTTTACCTGCTCTATCTAGCATTCACACTTCTATAGATCTACTTTGCGGCATTGCTAACTACTACCACATTTCCAAAGCATCAAAGCCTAAACACAGTCAGGGCCTAAAGCTGTTTGAAAAGTGTCAACTGGAATCTGTCAGTGGCAGATTTTCTTGAATCAACTTTCAAAGAAATCGAAAGGACTTCCCATGACATGTCACCACTGCCAGCAACACAGGCTGATTGTCAAATTCTTTAATCTAATTTTTTCTGCAGCCCTCTCATGAAAGTAACTATCGTCTCACCACAACAGACGTAGTCTGAATCACTTTGGGTTAATGTGTGCTGAGCACAAGGCAGGATTGCAGTGCTGATGATTAGGATTTGCGATGTCTTGAGACATTCCAGACTCACTGATTGCACAGATCTAAAAAAAGAAAAGCTGCAAGAAAAAGTCTTTATGCAAAAACAAATGCAAGCAAAATTCAGTAGACGTGCAAAATGTCATGCGCTTTAAATGCTGCTAACAGTGTGCACCCTCTTTAATATAAGCATACAGTCAAGTTAAGCTAACATTTTCAATATGCGTGTTTGCTCCCTAAAGCTAAGACACGAACAGTAGGATCAGGTGACTTAATATTAGACAAACAGCAGATAAATCTTGTCTGGAGCCAACTAGCTCACTCAGAAAGAGTTCAAAGCTTTTAGGTTTACAATAGAACTGAGGTCACAGCTACTTTAAATTCTAGCTTGGTCCGTCTAATTGCCTTAATATACAAGCAGCGTAAACATCATCAGCACTCAGATTAATGGATAAGATCAGTTGTGCAGATAGGAAATCAAAGTGGGTTCTAGCAAAGAGAAGAGAGAAGAGTAAAGAAGGAAGGTCAGGACCACCACCGCATGCCACAGACAGACTGACGATACTTCTACTGGGCTCCATGCCGGGGACTTGGCTGTAATTACACCACAAACTCACACGCACACAAACCCACAGTCATGCACACACACTGTTCATGGAAAGACAGTGAAAGGTTCCCCTAAACTCTGTGTTGTTCTGCCTGCCTTGTTATAAATCCCAAACTTAAAATAACAGGAATTAAACACAAGCCGTCTAAACACTGGCCCTCAGATATCTGTACAAGGAATTTAGAAACTACCACAAGATTAAAATATTGAATTGAATATAAGACTAAACCAAACTTAGTTGTTGTTCACTTTTTTTTTTACTTTTAACACTTTTTGACAAATGCTTTTTAAACGTTTCTTTTATTTAATGTACTTGAGTAAGTTTCGGTAAAAAAAAAAGAGAAAAACCCATCACATGTGCTTGTGACGTACTGGAAAACATGACTTTTGAAAACAGCATGACCCTGTCAGTCACCATGGGTTTTTTTTTCACATCCAAGATAATGTGGATAATCAGACTCTACATGAAATTCAAGGTGAGAATGATTTCAACTTGAAGAGAATTCCTAAATGTTTTGTCAGTTAAGTCCCATTTCTGAATCCAAGTAAATCATTAACTCATCTCAAAGGCCCTGAGCGGTTTGGTTTGGATCACATCCCTTTTGAGATGAATGTAGAGAATTAGCGTGTATCCATTTTAACATTGCAGTTGAGTTAGTGCCCAGATGCTGTCCTGTTATGTAAATCCACAACAATTTCTCTCAAACTCATCAAAAATATATATATATAGTAGATAGTTACAATGTTTAAAAATCAAGTAAAAAAAATATCCTGAAATAACAAACAGAATATTTTCATTTTTGTTTAAAATTATGTTATATATTTCGTTTTTAAAAATAAGAAACAGCAATTGAAAATATCTGTTCAATGTGTTTTTGAATGTGTCGATCATGACTTGCTTTTTTAAAAACTTGCAAAATCAGCAATCAGCAGCTATAGATTCCCCAAGGCAGCCACCAACAATCCCAGTACTTTAAAGAACTGATGCCCACAAACCAGGAGCGGTCTTAAAGGTAATGGTTTTGCTAATACAATATACAGAAAGAATCATGGTGGCACAGCAGGACTCCTACTGTTAAGCATGGCGGTAATATGTTCATGATATGGTTTTGACCTGCCCCATCTGTACCACATTGGATTTGCCAGAAATTATGCAAAATAGTATCTTAAAGGACATAGAAAAATGTACTGTTGCATGATTTGATGTTTTGTGAACGTTCATCAACATTGTCAAAATATATCTAAAATTTGTTTTTAGATGTGTTTTAAGCAGCAAATGAAAAATAATATGTCACAGAAGCAACGTAAGTTTTAATGAATATATTTTTGCTAATTTTCTGTTTTGACATTGAGAATAATTAAAATCGTAATCATGTTTGGAAAAAAAATTCTAATGACATTATGTTTAACTGGATCCTTTCTCAAAAACAGGTTTTAGTAAACACATTTTGGCCAAAACAGCACAAAAATAATAAGCTTGAGGACATTTTTGAAGGTTTTTATTTCAAAAAAGACCAATTTCCTCTGAGTATTAAACCTTGTATAGACTCTGAACTGATAACAATGAAATAAATCCTTTTTTTAAGATGCCAAAAATGTGGAAAAACTGGAATGAGTCAGGAAACTTTCCATGTGGAGTGCGCAACAAATCAATAGAAAGATTCAGTGCTCTCACATAAACATGGATGCCTACATTTCTTTGTGAATGGACTCTTGTTGTCTGACTGCTCAGCTGGCCATATTTAGGGTTAAATAAAGTCAACAATGTTAGCACAAACCACAATTGTGATCCTTTTTCTGCTCTCAGACCAACATCAGCTCAGATCTCTGGTATCAATAGCTCCTTGTTGATCCACTTGGCCTCTCCTGCTCCCCCCCCATCCACAGTCCCTCCAACTTGTGAAAGTTATTGGAGTGTAAATGTATTTAACAGCCTCTGTCTGCTCTTGCTTATATGGAGAGGGCTATCTGTTGTCTGCTTCCTGGTTCTCGGTGCGCACCAGTAATTTAAGGTTTTCACAAAACTGTGCTAAATTGTGTTGTTTGCTAATTAAATCTGGAAATCTTGAACAGCCTTTTCGTTTTAGTTAAAGTGTAGGCGTAATGAACCCTCTTGAATTTAGAAAAACAACCACTTTTTTGACTGAGTAGTTCGTAGTTCTATTGAATCTTTATCATAGTATTGTACAGCTACAAAAACTTTGAATTGTTCTGTCCAACATTTATTTCAGTTGTCAGTCATTAATAAATAAATTCTTAATGGAAGATAGAGATGGAGGATGGGTATCATTAACTGATATTACCTGAAACTTTGATCTTTATGGTTTATTGGAAAAGTTTTGCAGATGTTTTCCAATAAAACCATTTTGATTTTCTCATTTCATTTCTGTTTTTCAAATCCATTCCCCAGGGTGACACAGAAAGACAGCCCCTCGTGTTTACACATGGCTACAGGGGCTTGTGGGTCTCGATTAGCAAACCAGTGTGAGTCAACATCGGGAACATCCTTTGGACAAACTATCCCTCCGCGCACACACTCTGAGCTGTTATCAAACTCTGTCTTTCTCCTTGTGGTTCCCAAAAGCAGGCAGGCGCTCTCTGAGCTGCACTGCGCGCTCACACATTAGCGAGACATTTCCCAAACTCTTCCCAGTCCGCCTGGCATCCCGGCAGGCTGTCACCTTCTTGCCCTCCTGCATGTTCCACAAACCTGCCAGAGGGTCAAACTGCACAAAGAGCTGACCGTGCCACTTATTGACCAGCCTAATTTGGCTGCTGCAGGACTAGCTGCAGCTCCATTGTGCTAATCAGGTACAGCACGGATTTTTTTTAATGTCAAGTCCACATGAACTTTTAATGCAGTTTTAAAAGCTGTGAGTCTTAAACACTGTATTCTCTCACAGGCCAATAAAGACGCCATGCTAGAATTTCCCTCCCTTTGTTTTTCTTAAGCTGTGCCAGTCTATGTAAGTATGCTGGCTCTAGACTCAACAGAACACACATGCCGAGGAGAGTGCTGGGCAAAGGAACATCTGTTGTGGTCAGTGGCTGCAGGCAAACTGTTTCATTTTGACAAAATGGCCTGTGGCAACACAATGGCTTGGTGGTTGAGAGAATGAACAAAATTCCAGTTGCTTGTGGTCAGGGTTTACCTACTCTGGACAGAGCTTCTTAGAGACATGTAGTCACATTTTACATCTAGTTGGATTGAAAAATGTATGTGAAAAATTAGGCGATGACATTGTCTTGACACAAGTCTGCTACTATAATATGATCTTTTTAGGTAGAACTGAGCATTCTGAAGTAAACGAATCAATTTTTTTCTTAAGTTTTTATTCCACTGTTAATTTTCCATCTCCCAGCTTGAGTGAACTGAAAGCACAGTAAGCTATTTCATAACAACAAGAACACAGAGCCTGATTGAAACAGCATGCCAACAATGATTTCACTGAAGAGAAAACAGATTAGAATAACAGATTAAATCTTCAGGAGGCTCGAATAGTGAAAACACATGACTTAACTGTCCAAATAAACTCTGATATACTGTGTGTTCCACTCTCATCTCTTTGCCAGGGCATCAATTCAAACAACACTTGATGTCTTCAACAAGCCAAGTCTATCTCGGGGAATGTAGAGGACTGGTCTGCAGAGCTGTCTGAAGATGCTTGTGTTTTACTGTGCAAAGCACCTTTGATCCTAAAATTGTTTGTAACCTTCTTCATTTGTCCATTTTTTATCCTTTATCTTGCTCCATCTTTCTTCCAAGGTCAGTGTGTCACTGTGGAAAAAGACGACTGTGAACTTATTGTGAACGGTGGGAATTGGGCAACAGTCCAATGATGTCATCCTGCACAGTGAGGGCCATTGGGAACGCCCTCCTGGTGTTCGGAATGCACTGGTTTTTCTTGTTGTTTTCCGGAAGGTAGTGATCAATTTAATTCCTGCTTCATTCCTCCCTGATGGGGAGAGGAAAAGGAAAGGGAGGAGGGCATGCAAAAAAACAAGGAAGGCATGGGGCACATTCTCAGTTTTCTAAGAAGCTTGAAACAAATAAAAAAAGAAGACTGTAGGATACTCTGAGCTGTTGAGAGTCTTTTTTTTTCCAATGATGTGAATCAACCTGGAAATTTGGGAGTTGACACAAGCCTTCCCAATTAGATGTTGTCAAGCATCCTGATAAAGGAAAGAGAAAGCAAGAAGAAGCTTACACCCATAGTGAGCCAGGGTTAATCAGAAAATAACACAGAAAAATTGTCATTCAAATTACAATATAATGCGTGATTACTAAAATACAAAAACGCAACACTTTAGGTTTTCTACTATCATTTGTGATAGATTAGTTTTAACACAAACATATTACCATGTAAAAGTACAGACAACAAAAAGTTGTTTGATATCCAACCATCAGTGCAATTGCATACAATGCAGTGTGATAATTTAGAATATGAATAAAACACAATTTACCATAAAAAAGAATATGTACATTATGTACATTATGTACTGGTAACCTGTTCAAGGTGTATCACAAGTAACCACCCCTCCCCCCTCATATTCCAAATAGAAGTGGTTCCACGAAACCAAAATCCCATAGACTTCTATAGTGAAATAAACAGCTATTACTCAGTTATTATGTTTGTCAGAATAACCATTTTTGTTCTATTACCTGCATTAACGTTTTCTTTCTAACCCAGTTTTTTTTCATTATATTTTTTCGGTGGTGCAAGTTATTTGTGTTATGCTTCAATAAAAGCATGTGGTTTTCACTGGCCCCCAAGTATACTTTAAACAAGCTCACTCCTGATTGGTGAGAGTGGTTGCCATAGAAACGTTGACTTAGAATCATCATCAGACGTTGTCAGGTTCCAAACTTCATTTCACAAAAACTGAATTAATCTCATTTGGTTGGAGTCTGAAATAAATAATTTTGTATAGATGATGTCACATTTGCTAGGTCCAGTTCTCTTATACAGTCGAGTGTTCTCTGCCTCTGTCTAACAGTGGCTAGGATAGGTTCCCCGAAAGGGCTACAGCGGATTAAGAAAATGGATCGATGGATGGATGGATAAAATATATACATATATGAAATTATGTTTACGCTATACAGATTATTCGATTTTGGACTCATCTTCCAGATGGCAAGGATGTTTGAGTTTTGTGTGGGGGGGTTGTCCTGTAATGCACATGTAAAAAACCTGTTTTGTTTCTGTTTCAAGAAACTAAATTATTAATTTGTTACGCTTGATTTAGAAAAAAATATTTCTGAAATAATTATTTCTGTTTTTTTTTTTGTTATTGTTGTTGTTTTGTTTAGCTTGAGTTGCTATGAACAAATTTTAGTGGCTTTCAAAAGACACAGTTATTGTTGAGCTTTGTAGCTTCACCAGCAATAAACTCAAAAGAAAAAGTTGAGGAGCAATAGCCTTTCTTAGCATCTTGAAATGTTTATTAGAATTAAAAAAACTGAAAAAAAAGGATCAGATTTCTCAGCAAACAAACTCAAAACAGTTGCTCTCACTAAACTTTAATGTAGGGGTGTCCAAACTTTTTGCTAAGACGGCCAGATTTGGTGAGTTGAAATCATTCGGCTTGACATTCTTTTACCTATTTTAATAATATTAAAAGCAAAATAACTATTTCATGAACATGTTATTGCAATTGCATTCTTTTAATTTCTTCACACAGAAAACGAATCTAAATATGTTTTCACCAAAATCACTATCAATTTGTAAATTTTTTTCGCCGTTCTTTCCCAGTTAGCTTGTTGAGGATAGCCTATTTTGTCTGGTAGAACATCTTGATACCAAGCTCCCTGAAAACAGCCACCATCTATTGATAAATTTGGCAAACACAATTGTTTCATTTTTCACAGAAAAATACGCCAATTTCCAGTTGTCCTGGAAGTGATGGCCTTCACTGTTAACTTTCATTTTTTATTTACAGTAGAAATTTTAGAAATGAGCTAGGAAGTGTCACTGTATGGTTTACACAAGTTTAAAACCTAATTTAACCAACCAAAATCTTGAAATCATACACCGCTTTTAGAAAAATCTTGGATCCGCGCATTGAAAATTCTATGAAATGAACCAGTGGAAATTGTTACATGGGTCGCATTTATCTCACGGACCTACTTTAGACATGCCTGCCCTAATGTAAAGAACATACATCCTTGACCTCTAAACCTGCACCTCAGAATGGTACAAAAAATAAACACTACATGTTTTCTTAGAGAAGCAAGTGGGAAATACAATCAATCCGGAAATGTGAGGAAGATCATTCCCAAACAATATGAGGTACTTGTGCCTTAGTGTCCCCCTAAAGGCAAATGAGGACCTGAAAAATCATAGCAACACATTTTTTGGCTATTTGAAGATGGTGCTTCTAAAACAACAGATGGATTTATTATTTTAACAACCCACTTCTTTTTTGTCAGAGGTTGTTTTTTTTGTTTGTTTGTTTTTAAAACTAACCCTCGTCAGTTACAAGAATTTTGAATGTAGGATTTCTAAACTGATTTTGATGTATAATTAATTTAAAAAAAACACAACCACAACTGTCTATAAGGACAGCTCAGGACCTCCAATGTGTTCTACTATGTTAAGTCCTGCAGACATGCTCTCATATTTACTGTAACGATTAATTGAAAACATTTGAAAACTACAACAAAGTCTATATATTTACAGACTGCATGTGTCACAAGGACGCTTTCTGGCATTGCTCGAGTCTGTCAGTCTCTCAGTTCAAAGCAGGCCCCACCAGCAGTTCAAAAAACCAATGAGCTGTCTACGATATGATCACCATTAATCACAGCTTTTGATCATGCGGCATTTTCTCAATCTTGACTGGAATGTTGTAATCGAAAGAAAGAATGCAGGGCCCAGCTCAGATTGACTTCAAAATGAACAGCAGCATGTCTCCCCGCTCCTTCAGTAACAGCAACAAGCTGCGTGAAAACTACCATTTTCTATTTCCTCTTTAGGGAAAGAATACCTCTTTGATGTTGTTTACTGGGCATTTTGCGAAAATAACTTTACGACGAATATCTGGGTAGAAGAGAAAAATATAGAAGGAGCTTCAAAAGTAGTGCTAACGGGAGACAGATTTTTGATATGCTTTCCAAGGCATCTGCTTTGGGTTAAGACTCAGAGACAGAGTTGAGTTTGGTAAAAAAAAAAAAAAAGATAAGATAAGACTGAATTACAATGGGAGATAAGGGAGTGTGGATTAAAACGAATGTTATATTTAATGGTATAATGACCAGCAATGAAAAAAAAAAAATGTATCCGAACTATGAGCACTTCTACATTTGAACCTCTGGAGCATCTCATGCAGGGAAGAAATATCTGTCCTACAAGTAAGTTAAGTTTCATCAGCATTAAATTAACACCGTATGAACTGACCAAAAGCTTCACTTTTGGAGGTTTGACATCTTGAGAAATATTTAGATTTTGGCTGACAGTTCTAGTCTACAAAGCTAAAAACTGCTTGGACATTTCAGTGTGCCACAGAGGTGTCTACACCAAACCTAATTCAAAAACAGGTTGATAATGCTTCTGCTCTGTCTGTTTACCTCTTTATGACTCAAACACTGCTGACCTTGTCGGTACGACTCTACTTGGCTAAGCTAGTTTCTGACACTCTTGGGTTTACTCTGCTCCTTTCCAAACAGTTCGGCTCCATCCACCCCTCTGTGCCATTCTACCGTTCCCCAGTGGGCACAGTCAGCCAGTCTGGCCGAGCTTGCCCCTTGCTGTGCCCCTGTGCTGGCTAAGCTCCTGTCTGGACCTTGGGTAGAGGCCTTTGTGTAGAGTTGTGGGGGTGTGAATGTGTGTGTGTGTAGCATTCGTAGCAAATGAGGAGAAGGGGGTCCTATCTGTGCCTAAGGGCCACTACCCTCCCACCCCCAGCGCGCCCTCACATGCGCCCTATTGAGGCCTAAGGGAGCGTGAACAATCATTCGAAAACCAAAGAGCTAAGTCCTCTTGTTATACAAGGCCAATTTTCAGCAGCGGTCCCACCTCTTTCCTCTGTGGTGAACCAACACCGCCCCAGTTCCCCCCACCTGCCCAGCACCTCACTTGTCAGAGGCTGATGAGCTTCGTTAAAGCAAGCTGGGGGCCTTTAATGCAGTTATTTAATTAGCCATTCCACATTAAACTGCCATCTAGCACCACCACTGTGTTAAAATCCCTGTCCTCACCACCCAGTTTTGCCCCCCATTCCCCACCATGCCCAGCACACCCCTCCACTCTTCCCTGCTTGTCTTTATCTCCAGTAATTAGCCATGGGATGGGGGTCGACTTATTGCCAGGCTGCTTGAGTATTAGTGTTTCAGACGGTAAGGAAGGGAAGTGTTTTTCCCGGCATGGGGTTTCTCTCTCAGTGTTCTGCCTGCAAGACATGGGGAGAAAAACAATAGGAATGACCACTTCTACAGTAGCCAGCCCAGTTTTAGTGTCCCCGCTGCCCACTGAGACAGTCTGCTCTGGAACTCTAATCATTAACTGGATCGTGACTGTGGGCACAAGGGGAACTTCATGGAGGAAAACGGGGACTGCGCTTTATTTTTTTTTTTGTAGAAATAAAACATGGTAGATAATGAAACTTGCTTATATATGGTGCAAAAATTGATAACGTGATTCTTAATTAAGCACAACAGTAACTTAAAGTTCTATTCCAATCATCTTTTGATATATTGTAAAAGCATTCCCGTGGTCTTTTAATTATGATTTTTGCTGTTTTCAACCAAAAATTTTAAAACGGTGTCATTTTCTAAAACATAATTTCGCAGAGAAGTTCATTAGGAAAGTGCCTCTGTGTTGTGGGTGGGACTGCTGGAGTAGAAAAAGCCTTCCTTCATTTCCCATCATCCATCTGTTTGGAGCTATCAAACCGTACAGCTTTGAGCCAAAAGCCAGTTCAAATGAGGAAGACAAAGATATACATGGACCTATGTGTTTGCAAGTGAATGCAGCAGGGAGTTTGTGGCTTCACGATTTGAATAAAGAAATACTCAGAAATGCAACCGTGAGAATAATTTTCTGTATATATGGCGCCCATCATTAGAAAAATACCGCAAGAACAGGTTAAAAACACAATTTTCATTGAAGTGGACCTTTAAAGCTTTATCATCCTTAAGTTTTAAACGTATGCTTCCTACGATTCAGTCAATGCTGTCATATTGATCCAAGCTCAAGAAGATTTTTCTTTACAAGGTGTGTGAGCAGGTTCACACAGTGTGTGCCACAACTGTAGGAAAACATTCTTTCCTTGCCTGCACTTAAACATGAGCAATCAGTGAGGGACAGAAGGGGAGATCCTGGGATCAAACCCACCACATGCTGGATCAACGCCCTCTAGTGACGACCTTAAAAGATAAGAACTGTGTCACTTTATCAGAGCAACAGAGCAGATGCAAGAAAACGCAGCTTTCAGTGGATAAAGAGGTTTTAAAAAATCGGATTATAATTTAGAGCAAAGTAAACGAAATGACAATAATGTTTTTCAGACACAAACTTGCTGCATTAAAATAATAATTCAAGTATCACCGCTGGTGTAAAGGTAAGATGGCAAACTAATAGTTTCAAACTTTTAGTTTGATCAGTAGCCTAATATTTTTGTCTGGAGAATTTCCAAACTGCATTAAAGAAGGGATGAAAAGTAAAAAGTTCAACATGGCCTAATGACTGCTTAGTATGGGAGAGGTACCACTTAGTTATCCATGGCCATTTATAGCCCTTAATTGTGCACCTATTTTGTGACCTCTGAGTTCAACCGGCCAATTCCTGTGTGGATCCAAATCCCGATGAACAAAGGTGGAATGCGATGGCCCCCTTTTTTTCCGCAGAAAAGCTTTGCCACGATTCCCATTAATTTCATGGGAAAGTTCAGGAAAACCAGTCAGGCTTTAGCTGGATATTGACAGGGCATTGAACCTATCAGTGCATCACAGATACTCTGGATGAAAATCGCAGGGGGGGCAGCTAAATGGAGAAGACGCGTGCGCTTTCGCGCACTGTTCTGTTTTTCTGGGAAACGAAGAAAACTCGTGCTTTAGGACGCAGTTGGTCCCTGTCATGGTGGTTGAGTTTCTGCAGGGGGGGGGGGGGGGGGGGGGGGGTAGTAGCCCGGGGCTGTCAATCACAGTGAAAGTAGCTGGGGTGGGCAGGCCTCTCTTACACTTTGTACCATCGGAGGAGGATATTTAACTTGGGACTGAGCACCACTCGCTGCAGACACGCTCACACACAGTGTGCCTAAGCAAAGAAATGCTCCAGCGCCAAGCCTCTTAGACTCCTGTAGTAGGAGCGACTCGGTGGGAGCTTCTGTTGCAGTTCTCAAAGGAGTGAGTGAAGAGGCTCTCCCCCCCCCTAGGATTTGACCGCTTGCACAGCTCGAGCAAAGGCGCTCCAAGTGATGGACCGGCTCGACCTGCAGCGACGCTGAGATTGTTGGAGCTTTTCTGAGAGGATTCAGCCATGCTGCACTGAAGCAAACTCTGAACTCTGGTCGACGCTTATTGCAGGCTGCAGTGGGAACGCACCGGCGTTTCATTGTAATTTCATTGTAAAAAAAAAAAAAAAAAAAAAAAAAGAAAGAAAAAGAGAGAGAGAGGAAGAAAAGAGAAAATAACTATTTTCTTGGTTTTTGCCGTTATACACGCGCACGTGGAAATAATCCGACCTAAAGAGTTCTGTGTAAAATAAATGATATGAGGTTTGGAACATCTTCTGGAAAACATAAATGGGTGCACTAAATTGTGGAGATTTTTAGTTGCACTGTCGGAATAACAGAAGAGTGGATTTTTTTTCTTTCCTCAGCCAATGGACTGTGCGCCCTGGGACTTTTGTCAAGCTTGAGAGCGTCAGTGAAGAGAGACCTGGTTTATGAAAGCTGTGCGTAAAAATAACATTGGCCAAGGCAGCCCTTCATTGCTGGGCGCGTGACATTTCAAACTTGGTGAAGTCCTCTTTTGTACGCCCTTCTCTCACGGGACCAGCTGGATCTATTTGTCTTTTCAAGGAAAAAAGGGAAGAAGAAGAAGAAAAAAGACTTAATTCCATGCTTCTCCCGCCTGTCATCAAGTTTAGAAAGTTTGTCGTGGCTTTGAGTCCCCTGGGTAACCATGACAACCGAAAGAAATCCAAAGTGAACTCGGGCAGCGGGGTGAGGCAGGGGATACTTTGAAAAGAGTCGTCTCCGTTTTTGCGCTTATTGTTTTCTTTTATTTAGATCTACTTGTTTGTGGAAATCGAGCGCGGAGCGGAGCTGCATCAGCGGGAAAGTTGGAAAGGTGAAGGCGCCCTTAAAAGCTCCGCTCCCTGGCATTCAGAGCCAACGTGGGCTATTAAAAGCATCGTCTCGCTGGTGACTGAACTTCTACTATTTATGAAGTTCCGGGTTACTCGTTGCAGACAGCGCGGTAACCACGAGAACTGAAGTGTTTCCACAAGAGGAGAACCTGTCCACAAAGCAAGAGGAATGATGTGTCTCTCCCAAACGTTCCTCGTTTACGCGCTGCTATGCGTTCACCTTGGACTTTCCCAGCACTACCTTCGCCTCCGTCCATCTCCCAGTGACCACCTTCCCGTCCCCGACCTGAAGGAGGACCCCGATCCAGAGTACGACCCCCGAGAGCAGGACTTGGCCGAGAGGACTCTCAGGAAAAAACTCGGCAGCAACTATGACCCAAACTTCATGTCCATCAGCTCGCCCATGCAGGTGAACCTCTCTGCTTCAGATTACCAGGTGAAGCTGCAGGGGCCCATGCCAAACGAGATTAAAAAGCTGGACCTCACCGAGACTCCTTATGGAAAGAGGGTAAAAGTGGGTAAGAAAGCCCGTAGGAAATTCCTGCAGTGGCTGTGGACGTACACGCACTGCCCCGTGGTGTACACTTGGAAGGATTTGGGAGTGAGGTTCTGGCCCAGATACATCAAAGAGGGAAAGTGCTTCTCTGAGCGCTCGTGCTCCTTCCCTGAGGGGATGTCATGCAAACCCGTCAAGTCAATCACCAAGATATTCCTGCGGTGGTACTGCCAAGGCTTTCTAAGACAGAAATACTGTACGTGGATACAGGTGCAATACCCAATCATCTCAGAGTGCAAGTGTTCGTGCTGATTTGCCTCAAGGAAGCAGCACGTGCAGGCTGACGGGGGGGTGGACTGGAAACACGGTCTCTATTGCACTGTTAACTCTCTACAGAGGTGGGCACCATAGCAAATCTATTTTTTTATATAGCATTTAAGTGAAATACCAACATTGTACATATTTAAGAAAAATGCAGCTATTTTTTTCTAATTGAACCAGGACCATATTTTATTCTCAACCCTGACACTTTTTTTTTTGTTTGTTTTGTTTTTTTTTTTTTTGTTTTTTGTTGTTTTTGGTTGGATTGGGAGGGCAGGAGAACTTCATGAGGAAGATCTTCTTTTGTTTGGTTGATATGTTTTATAAGACATTGAAAAATATGCTACACTTCTCCAAGAGGTGACTTTTTTTTGTTTGTTTTTCAACTGATACTGACTGATATTTCACTGCAATGCTGCCTAGAGTTTTTGTATGATGATAATAATATCAATAATAATTAAATTGAAAAAAAAAAAAAAAGTTGAGGTTAAAAATATATATAAAGGCGTGGACTCAGCTTTTTTTGGGAATACATAGTATTGTAGAAATAAATCTGTTTTATTTATTATTGTAACGATTTGTGAGTATAGAGCATAAGGAAAGAGAATAGCAGACTATACCAGGATAAATTGAGGATGTCTACTTGAATATTTCTGAAAAAAATGACAAAAAAAGAGAAATGAATAAAAATAAAGACATATCAGTGTAAATGTTATGGTTAAACGTTTTAGCAATAAAGTCTATCTTTTCAACATGCAATAGTGTCAAGCCACGTTGCTTACAGCGAGTGTGTGCATCAAGGGGGCGTGTTTGCTGTCCATCATTGTCTCAATCACAATGGCAAATCTTTCCATGCAACAAGTGACTCCATTCCCATTGTTTTCTATTACATCTGTGCTGCCTTGACGTCTGCCAAACACTTCCCAACATGCGTAAAGAGTACGAGAAGTTAGACTCCCTCTCTGTGCTTCCAATCCACAGTGCGCATGTGTCAGGGCTCCTAAGTGGAGCAGAGTTATTTAACAAGCAGCACAGGCTCGCTGACTGCGGACTGCCTGACGCTCCACGCCGTCACAGTCATTTTAAAAAGGCCTGATTTACTGCGCCGTGAAATGCGCAGCGCATACCTCGAACGCCTCAAAAGAACTGGCATTCATTTGTCTGAGAGCGCGCGCGCGCGCGAGGGAGCCGTCATCCCTACTGTCTGCGCACGCGCCGGTGGCAGGGATCCGACGCGTTAACACAATGCGTAAAATATGATTCCTCCATTTCAAACAGAGTCAAGTGATGGAACGAGGATGGAATCGCCTGCACTGTGGAAGTTCGACTGAGGTATTTGTACAGAGGTGGACTAAAGCAGAGCGGCGCCTGTTCACGTCTTACCGCCCCAGGGGGGGTCACAAAGAAGCCAATAAAACAATGGTCAATTGTTTTTGATGTTGGACGATTTTTATTGGAGAACTGCAACACGTGCAGAGATATGGCGTATTAAACGCGCCGGTGACGCGCAGGGAGACTGAACCAAAGTGAGGAGTCATTAAACAGCGCTCTTTTTTACGGTGTTACTCTGTAAATACGAACAACGACTTAAACAGAGCAGTGACAAAATGTCTGGGAGCTTTTTCCACTGCGTGTGCGCAACAGAGTGACTGCGGAGTGTTTTTTTTGTTTTTGTTTTTTTTTTGCGGGCGGAGTTGGACTTGACACTTGCCGCTCAGTTATTGTGACAGAAACAGAGAGGAGGATTTGGTAAGATGAGGGAAAAGGACGGCAGCATGCCAGCGGAGGAAAAGAGAAGGAGCGGGGGGGGGGTGCTTTCTTTGCTGTCAGCTTCTTTCTTGATGATGTCTCGGGGTTTTTAGAATCTGCGTCTCTGACTCGACGGCGCCACTCAGCCGCCCCCTCTCGACTACGCAGAATGAAGCACTTTGGGAAACAGTAACCCTTTCAGGCTCTGCCCGGAGAGTATTTTAGAAGCGTGTGAAAGGCAATACGCCGCCCTGGCTCCAGCCAGTTAGGTGAGCACCTTTCAGAAACAGAGCTCCCCAGCCAGGAACATCACTGCTTCCCAAAGTGAGGATCGGGGACCTGCAGGTGGTCCTTGAGCGACTTCCTGAGGCGGTCCTCCCCAGCAGAACTATGCCAAACAAACTGAAGTTTCCCAACAACACCACACGCATTCCACTCATCAAATCAACAAGTGACACATTCCAAATATCAATACTCTCAAACATTTACTGTCCCACTGACCTGAAAAGCTCACATTTATTACAAACATTCAAAGTCTGCAGTTCCAGGCCCTCTGAACAGCCAGTAAAGCAGACTCCAGAACGAGAAGCCCTGTTAGTATATTTAATTTCATTTTTTATAACATCATTTTCTTCAAATCCATCCTTTCTTCACTTCAGACAAATCTGCAACATCATAACAGTGATGAAAATCCACTCTTCCATTTATATTTACTATATTTACACAAATAAAAAAAAAACGTTTTTATAATATTATGCTGATGTAAAATGACCCCAAGTCACAGCTGCAGACATGCTGCTGATTGAAACATTTTACTTGTGAAAATGAAGAATAAACACCCAATCAGTGCCATCAACATCCATATCCACTGCGTTTGTGGAGACTGGGGGTGGCCTTTAGCCTGTTAGGAGATCTGCGTCATTACCAGCTGTCACAACCTGTCTGCATGTTCATCAGCATACAAATGGCCCCGCAATAATAAAGCGTGTTCGGGTGCTACATGCGCACTGAATGAAAAGATAAAGTGAATGTTTGCTGACTGGCAGGAGGGTTAAATAAAGGCCTGGAGACAATTAAGATGAGGATCATGTGGGAGTGGAGGGGGGGAGAAGGGATGACACGCTCTGTGGTGAGGAAAATGAGCCTGTCTCCCAATGGTTGCTGAATTGGGGTTCAATGGGGAGTTGTGGGCGGTAAAGGAAGAAACTTTTACTGAAAACACAGAGACAAGCATGGACATACATGCCAATGAGACGGATGATCTCACACAGGTATGGACAGTGCTTTTGTTGGACAAACATACATGAAGATGGCTTAAGACACAAACCCCATGCAGGATACGTCAGCAAATCAGCACCGGTGAGGTTATTGATGATGACAGGGTATCATTAGCGGGCACACACAAGCAGAAAGACTACAGATGATACCCATTCATTCCATTACATCAATTTCAGCTGTGGTTTGTAGTCCTGTATGTGTGTGAAAGCATGTTTGCGTATCATTTGCTTTTTTTGGAGAAAGGCACATCACAATTAGCCTCACAGGCAAGCCTTTTTGCTAAAGGTGCTGTCCCGGTTCAGAATCAGGCTGAGCGGCTTATCTTCTGTTGGATACAAGTCTATAAAAGAGCTGACAAAGTTATCCTGGAGTCAGCAGCAGTCACAGAATTCATTAAATTCCATCACATCAACACATTGGCTGTTTTTGCTGACTAACAACAGGTGACTGTGGTCAAATTACAGGTGATTGTAATCAAAACTCTAGTTACTGCCAACAAGTCCTGTCTGCGCTAATTAAGTGGACAGGTAGGTAATCTTTGCAATGCTGTGAATCATTCACCAGTCATAAATGGCAGAATTGATCCTGATAGTTATGTCTTAGGAGGGGTTCTAGAAGAAAATCTCCCATATTTTGTAACGTTTTACTGTAGCTGCTCTGTGTGACTGGAGTTAACAGCAGTCAGAACCACAGGCCAAGGCTCTTGAATGTCATGTGTACTCTTTGGCTGCTACCATTTAATGGGACACATACTGTTAGAGTCACATTTCTGGAGTCATGCTTGTTGATTTCTCAGTCCAACTCTTGTTAGATGTAACAGATATTGGATGCCCAAAGTGAGGCCTAAAAATAGAGTTGTGGGCAACGTGGCGCTCTCATGGCTGGGAAGAGTGCATATTCTGAGCTCTGTTTCCATGGTTACTTGAGCTTTCTCCCCATTGCCAGCACGTGTCTCAAATTCAGCAAATGCATGGTGTTTTGATTTTTTAACTCCTAATCATTCTCTTTATGATGCCCCCCTTGACCACATTGGAGAACAAGGAACCTGCACTCATCACCTGCCCACACAAACAGTTCATGCTTGGAATAAATAATTGGTTGTCATGACACATTCAGCAATATCATGATTACTTAACTTCTCAGCTTGATCTTGATTACATACACACTCAGTGGTCCCTCAAGTAGAATCTATATTTTCCATATCAATCTCCTCCCAGCACACCCATTGCTGCTGTGCTCCCTGTGTGCACATATGAACACAGTCTAGCACACACACCTCCCCCTCAGTCTGTCCAGTTGCTGTCTCCCTGTACCCCGCTGTGTGCCTAGATGGCATGCTGAGAATGTTTACTTTCACCACAGTGTGTATTTACAGAGTCTAATAGTTTTTTAGGCCGCAATGGCGCCTCACTTCGTAACATGTGTACAGTCTACCTACTCCCTCAAATTCCACTCACCCACCCAGGCACATATACACACAAAGCATACATCATTCCCACTAAACAACAAATCAAACTTCTGGTATTTGGGGTTTGGCAGCAGGATGCGCTCAAACGCAGCCAGGTGACCCAGCGATGCGGGAACTTCTGAATGAAGATGAAGCTGAGTACACAAAAACCACGTGGGAGTCTCTTTGCCACGAGATAGAGAATGAACTCGTGGAGTACCTGCAATAAATAGATACAAAATGTCTTCGGGCTGTGAAGTAGAACTAAAAAGCCTTCTAATTGAGGTGAGAAAGACTGAAGGTGAGAACGATCCAGCAATGAATCTTAAATCAGCAAGATGAGAATGTAGTAGAACCTGTAGAATCTAAGGGTGTATTCAGACTGGAAAAGTCAGTTGGTCCGGATAGAGTCTGCTTAATTTGGTCTGGATCAAGTCCTGAACCTTGCGTTTAGTCTGTATTCAGTCTGTGGTGAACCGGTTCTTGACAAAAGTTCGTAAACAAAACCATGTGACTAAAGGTCTCTTCACTCATTGGCCAGGAATTGCAAGGTTGGGGCAAAGCAACAAGAGAAAGAATAATGGAAGTCCTGCTTTGCAATCCTTGTTGGGATGGTTCACTTTTTCAAGCTTTGTATTTCATCGACCAATCTAAACGTTTGTACCAACGTCAGGTACAACACTTTTTACTGCTGCTTTGGTACGACGGAGGCATGCTGGATGACGGTTACTGAGGAGACAATCACTAAGAAGGTACGCCTCGTGTTTGTGACATATAGATTGTCGGGAAAACTGTGAGAAGCACTGAGTATCACGCTAAAGTTATTTTAATAACCTTGTTTTCATCTGACTACTTTTAATTAGTTACTGTGTCTCATTGTTGCTTTGTATTTGTCCACAACTCATCAGTTTCTACATTCCTACTCCGTTTACGTCCCGTGATGTAAACCGGCAACTGTTTTGGTCCAGTTGATCCTCTCCAAGCATGGAGCCTCTTCAAACTGAGCTAGAATGCAAGAATATTGAACGTGAAGCCCGAAACACGCATATATGCACTTTTACATGAACTTTTCACTGGAAGTTGTTGCTTTAACGCGTTTAGCCGAGGGCGATGTGAACATAGCTTAACTTCTTGTCCATCTCTCTCTGTCTATCCTTCCTTTTCTTGTTGATACAAACACATTCATACATACATACATTCAGGTGTAGCACAGAGAGCAGCTTACCTCTGGTTAGAGGTTCAATTCTTGCTCTGTCTGCCCAAGTATAAAAAATATATTATAATAATGTCAAATTTATATAATAACAAATATTTAAAATATTACAATTTAACAAAACAAATGCTTGTTTTTTTTAAATCAACATATATGTTTGTGATCTAAATAATGTCCAATTTATTTCAGCAAATGTCACATAAATGATCAAGAATAAAAACTCTGTGACACCTGTGATGTAAGTGTTAGTTTTTAGGTTTCCTAAGTATTTCTGGCAAAGAAAAAAAAAATCATAATTAAATCAGTCACTAAGCTAATCAGGGAAAGTATCCTCATCAATCAGAGCAACCTACTTTAAATCCAGAGTTTCATTCGTTTTTTTTCTCTACACTGAGCTACTAAAGGCTTCTCTATGCCTGTTTTTTTTCTGCCTCACAAATACAATCATCAAAAATTATTTTTCATAGAACTTGTATTTGAAATTGTTACTTTTGTTTGAATCTCCATTTATTTCACAGCAAAATGCATAGAGGAAATAAGCTTGGGATTTTCAGTCATCTTCAGTAGCTACTGTTTAATATTTTCAATAAAACAAACCCACAAAGCTGTCTCTGCCACAAGAGTTTTCTTTTTTGTAATCATTAAAATGTTCTTTGATAACTTTTAGAAAGTAAGAATTCAGACAGGTATTGGGGTGGAGCCACGCGGGCTTTTGTTATTTATTTTTTTCACTAAAAGGGCAGAAGGGAAACCAAACAGGTGAACATAATTGGCTGCATTTCCCTGCTGGGATGCAATGGCTGTAGAACCTGATGTCCTGACGCCTGCCTGTCTGTCGCATTCAGCTGAGGTACTCTATTCAGAGTTAGGGACCAAGGGACACAGAGCCCTTGATTTGGGGATGTGTGTGTTTGTGCTCATGTATAGTGTGTAAGGGGGAGGGAGGGAGCAGCGTAAGCAGCAAAGAATGCCTGGTGATGGGTTACCAAAAACAGAGCACCGGGGACAATAAGACCCAGGACATTCCTGACATAACCCCACCACACTGGGGAAGAAGTGGAAGGGGAGATTTATTGGTGTCAACGGCCCCTTGCCCTAAGAGGAGAGAAGGGTGCCTGTTTTGTCCCCTCTGGCATTGGAGATGGACTGCAGCGAGACACCTTGCACAGTGAGGATGTCTCTAAACACATAATCGGCCCTTTGAAAACAAAACCTCCAATTTACGGAATGGACATATGTGGCTTTAATGGTTTAGACTCAAAGGGAGCAGGTTTTCGTGTTGTTGTGTGCCTGCCAGCATGCACCTTTCAGTGGGATCTGCATGTAAAAGCAGGCAAACTTTTCGACTTATGTTGTACAAGGTCTGACCTCATGGGGAGACTGGAAATACATTTGTTTGAATCAGAGAGCATGTGTCTCATTTAAAGATGGTTTATAGTATAATGAACATGTAGTAAGATAGCATAGTGTCAAACAAGAATGTTTACAGAGTCTTTATACAAGTCCCTTCAGCATACTTGATGGTTGCGTGCATTCTTTCATAAGGTATTCCATTTTTTTTTCTTTTTTGTAGAAAAGACATGAGACACAACACTCATTGTGCTTGGTGATTATTACACAGCTGCTGAAAAGACGCATAGATTTACTATTCAGTGGCTTAGTTTTGAATTGCTTTGTAATTAATGACCCACCCTGAACCTCTGTGCAGCCTATGTTAACCATATTGAAAGTAAATACTAGTTTTGGAGGAGGAAATGACTACGGAAAGTTGACCACTGAGCCTGACAAAGAATACTTTTTCTCCAAAGATACTTGAGACTTAAGCCTTACAGAAAACATCAACACCACATTGACCCAAGACAATATTTAAGGAATGTTGATATAGAAAATATTAATATACCTCTCTGACATTGTTGATGAATGCTTGAGAATAATTAATAACTTTTTTTACACATCAGAAACACTTCAAAACATATAGCGAGGCAAAAAAAGTATTTGGTAATGACCGATACAGCAAGTTGTCCCACTTGAAAAGATGACAGAGGTCTGCGGTGTTCATCACAACTATCTTCAAGTGTGAGAGACAGAATGCCATAAAAGGAATTAAGGAAATCACACTGGCTGAGTTTGAAAGAATGTATTTGTAAAACAGCGCAGAAAATAAGTATTTGGTCAAAAACACAAGTTCACTTCGATACTTTGATACGTAACACTGATTGGAAAGGACAGAGGTCAAACCTTTCCTGTAGATCTTCATCAGGTTTGGACACATTTGGTATTCTGGTCAATTATTTCATGTGTCGCAAGGAGTGAGTTTCTACTCCCTCCGCAGATTCTCTATTGGATTGAGGTCCAGAAACTTGCTAGGCCACACAAGAACCTTGACCCAAGAATGATGTTTCCAGCCCCATGCTGTCAGTATTTTTACCTGTCAAACCATGGCAAGTGATATTTATACCAAAGAGTTTCATTTTGATTTCATCTGACCACATGACCTTCTCCAGATTCTCTTCTACTGTCTCGTGAGAGCTGTAGATGGGCCTGAACATGTGGTGTCTTAAGTAGGGGGATCTTTGGATCCTGAAGGATTTGAATCCATGACAACATTGCATGTTACTAATGGAAACCTTTGTTCCTGTGGTCCCAGCTCTCTCCAAATCACTGACCAGTTCCCCCATGTAGTTCTGGGCTGTTTCCTCACCATTCAAGACCATTTGTACCCCAGCAGGTGAGACCATACATGAAGCCACAAGTTCAGTGAAAATGTCAGTCATTTTTCAATTGTCTAAAAATTGCTCCAACAGCTAATATCTTCTCACCAAGCTGCTTATTGAAAGTTTGTGCATCCCAGTCTTTTTGTTCAGTCATTTCCCTGATGTCCTTTTACAGCTCTTTGGTCTTGTTCACGATGGAGAGGTTGCAGTCTCACTGTTTAAGGGTGTGGACAGGTGACAAGCGGAGTATAGAAGAGCTTTTTAAGGAAGAAACAGTTCTGTGAGGATACCATTTTTTGTACCATTATAGAAAAAAAATCCTGAATATAATGCATTGTAATTTCCTGGAGTTATTATTTTTATATTCCTTTTCTCCCAGTTTAAGCGTATCCACTATGGTCATTACAGACCTCTCTCATCATTTTAGATGGGACAATTAGCAAAATCAGTAACTGACAAATAAATGTATGCCCCACTGTAGTAACTTCCAGCACCTCACCTGAAAATTCCTAAACACATATGGGAAGGTCCTGAACAATGTGACCAAGTCTGTTCCACCAGAAGCTTTAAGAAAACCTGTGATCTCAGTGGAGCAGCTTCTATGTGCATACCTGGCTTCGCTTTTGGAACTCCTGAACAGGTCTCTGGCATATATTTGCCTACTTTGACATGCTTACAAAATAAAAAGCAAGTGCAAGATATTGCCAGAAAAGACTAACACTGTCATCTAGTGGTGAAAATGTTGGTATTTACTTCAGTAAAATGCGTGTATTTCATACTTTAAAATAAATGATGTAAGAAGAATGATGGGAAACGGTGGAAAAATAGTTGTTTTAGCTTTATTGGAAAATTCTGTTTGTGTCTATCAGGTTTATGTGGCTTTTTCTGGCTCATTTGGTTACATCTTGTTTTCCTTGTCTTCTGTGTCATTTACATGCCTCAGTATTATTTCATCTCACTTTTGTTAACATCTAAAGATGCTCATCACTATTTTTTCTTGTACGTCCTGTCTGACTCCTATAAATATTCATCATTGGATTATTTATGAGAAAACATAGATAAAAATGTAATTTGCCTCCACTAGAAGACAGCTAGGATGGGCTGCAGCAACTCTTGTGACCATTTAATACTAGACGGGTATAGATGAAAGATGTTTAAAAATCCAGACAAAAAACTTTATAGTAATAGAATTAGGCCTTTTATCTTATGTTTTGAGTTGGTATTGGCCACTGATGCATGTTTTGCAGCTGCCAAACATGCATCATCGTCTGGACTCACCCACCATTTGGGTGATAATGACACCATTTGACTATTATGTTGAATGGTGATCTTAGACAATGTAATATTTATCTTTTAACTATCAACTTGACAAATTGTATGAAATGAACTTCAACAAGCGAAACCTTTATAAAAGGCTAAAGAAAAAGAAATTGTAATGAAAGGGATACAAAAAAATCGCTAAAAACTAAAAGCTCCTACTGAGACGAGCTATTTTTTGTGCATGTCATTTCAGATTCAGTCCACCATTATCAGTATCGGAGCTTCAGTTAAACCTCCACCATCATCTAGCTTTGGCACCCAGCATTGCAGCCAATTTAAAAAAAGGTCTGTTGCCTTGGGTGGCACTGTTGTGGTTCTACAATTTATTAGCTAATCAGCAAGACAATGCCAGATTCTGCTGCTCATGAATATCAGAGGGGTATGAGAACCAGAGAAACGGCTTTCATTAGACAGTTCTGACTCTTGCAGTCTCTCTGCATCTTCAGAACACACATCGAGTTCAAATGGGAACTCCCAAGCGCTTCCAGCTGGCAACACTTTGGGATAATGATTCTGGATTCCACACAAATGAAGGGTCTAAATACCACCAGAGAGGTACCTGGACCCCTGTCTTAATGCACATTCATGCATGCATGTATGTTAAAGCAAGAGCACCCACTTCAAAGAATAAATTTTTCCCCTCTCGGTTAATCATCCATACTAAGTTGAAAAGCCAATATGCCCAACCGTTCCAACAGTTGCCGCTTTCATATGTGAGTGGCTAACCCCAAAACAATGCCCCAAATCAACAGTACACACCCACACTACTACACACTCAGGACAGCTCACATTCCCAGGGTCTTATGAGTTCAGATTGAGTTATTGCAGATTCTTCACTGCAGCCTCCAGGTGTCCTCATTAAAAACCTCTGCAGATGAGCCAGCCATCACTGGGAGCTGGGAACAGACCACCTTCAGTGGTGTGAAGTCAGCATGATGGATGGGCCAATAACACCAGCAGAAGAACTACTGATCGCTCCCTTTTATTAGAGCCTTTGTGCTGACACTAGACGTATAGTGCACAATGACAGGATCATATTATTAATTTATCCTTTATTTCTCCTCCCTGGAGTTTGGAGGGTGGAAATATCGGAGTCTGGAGTAAAAGTGTATCAGTGATCACATCTAAAGAGATCATCTTGACTTTGAATACACATGCAAAAATAACCATGTAACCATTCTCTGTAGGACCTGACTTCAAAGGGGGGCACAAAGAGGTTGAGGGGATTTTGCTTTACATGACACATTAGTGTTCAAGCTGTTCTCTTTCCCTGCCTACTGTCACCTCAACTGACAGTTTACTCCTGCCCCTGTAAGTTGTGTTTGGTCCGCATCGAGAAGAGAGATCCATTAATGCATGAAGGGTTCCTACAGTTATGTGTCACATAGTCATAAAAATGGGATGAATACATGATCTACTTAACAGCAGCATCTACATACCATGAAGAGATTGGAGAACCAGCAACAAACAAAACTGGTCCTGTGAAACACCTACAGCTGACTGTAAAAACTGGAACACTATGCTCTTAAAAACTGTTTTGATTGTACGTTCTGCATTGGGATAGTAAAGCTCTTGCAAAAGGAACTTTCGTTTGGATAGTTCTAGAGCTGGGCATTATGGCCAAAAAATAAAATCTCCAATTTTTTCACACCAAATTCGATTTTTGAAATCGACAGATTTACCAGAGGACTGCAGATTGACAAAAAATGTACTTTTTTTCCCCTAATTCTGCCCCTAGGTGATTCATTCTTATATGGAATCAAAACAAAAACAGCCATGACATCTTGTGTCATGGACTGTAAATATGCAGCGCTCTCGCGGGGGGAAGAAGAGCGGGGGCTTTTTCAGCTCAGCTCTGCAATGTTAGATACTGCTGATAAAGTTTCATTCAAAATGGATTCATGTATATTATTGTATTCAGAAATTATTGTTTTTTATGAGTGTCCCATGAATTAAGTTTGTTGTATTTATCCGCCACGCCTTAAAGTCCGCTCCGTGAAAATATTCTCTGACTTTAAAGCAGTTTGTGGTCATAAACTGGCAACAAGCGGCACGGATTGATGGTAGCATCAGTGTGCAACAACGCCCCTGTCTCCAAATTAACTTTTTTTTTTTTATTAAACCCTGTTGCTGTTGTGAGTCCAGCCAGTTTATCCTCCATTTCTATTCAAATCCTGTTAAAAACTGCCACTGCAGCCTAAGCTAAATGCTACAGGGATGTGCACAGAAGCTATGGAGTGGGGCAAGGGGAAGCTTGACTTGTCACGTGCGCTTGTTCCTGCTTGTTGCAAAAGACGGGCGGGCTGACTTTACTCTGAACAACGGAAGCCCAAGAAAGTAGAGATCTGGGAAAATAAAATCTCGATTTTCTCAAAAGTAAATCGTCTAAACTCGAATGAATCAATTAAATCAATTAATTGCCCAGCCATAGATATTTCTTTATACTTAGTGGGAGATAAACTGCTGTCATTTTTCTTGTAGCTCCTACAGGTTTTTAATGGAACCGAATCCATATTGTAAATAAATATGCAGTCTGGATATATATATATATTTTTTTCTAAATGTTACTAAATGTCATACCATCTTATATTGTTGCTGTGCTAAGTTTAGAGTTCATCACTGTTCTTTAAAGTTTTAAAAACAGTCGACGATTTCTAAAACTCAGATTCAGCAAATTTAGAGTTGCTGGTTGTTATTTAATTCTGTAAGAATTTTGCATTTCTGAAGATTCCCATGAATTTCAAAATAATATGTCAATTTTTAATAATTGTTTGGGAATCCCTTTGCCTTAATAACTGCCTCGATGCACCGTGGCAACTGATTGATGGACAATTAGCTTGTGGCATTTTTTTTATGGAATTATAAAAATAAATACATTTTTCCATGATTTTCTAATATCATTTACACTATTTTAACAAAAGTATTTGCTTACCGTACCCGTCCAAATGACCAGAATCAGCTGTCCTAATCACTTGATCTGGCCACAAGTGTGTAAAATCAAGCACTCAGACATGCAGACTGTTTTAACAAACATTTGTGAAAGAATGGACCGCTCTCAGGAGCTCAGTGAATTCCAGTGTGGAACTGTCATAGCATGTCACCTGAGCAACAAATCCAGTCATGAACTTTCCTCACAACAGCAACTCAGCCACATAAACTGATGGAGAGGGGTCAGTGGATGTTGAAGCGCATAGTACAAAGAAGTTTCCGACTTTCTGAACTGTCAATTGCTACAGAGCTCCAAGCTTCAGGTGACCTTCAGCTTAGCCCAAGAACAGTATGCAGAGAGTTTCATGGAATGGGTCTCTATGGCCGAGCAGCTGCATCCAAGCCACACATCACCAAGTGCAATGCAAAGCGTCAGATGCAGTGGTCTGGAGTGATGGATTTCACTTTTCCATCTGGCAATCTGATGGATGAGTCTGGGTTTGGAGGTTGCCAGGAGAACGGTACATTTCGAACTGCATCGTGCCGAGTATGAAATTTGGTGGAGGAGGAATGATGGTGTGGGGTTGTTTTTCAGGACTTGGACTTGGCCCCTTAGTTTCAGTGAAAGGAACTCTGGATGCTTCAGGATACCAAAACATTTTAAACAATTCCATTCTTCCAACCTTGTGGGAACAGTTTGGAGTGGGCCCCTTCCTCTTCCAACATGGTCCATAAAGGTCCATAAAGACATGGATGACAGAGTCTGGTGTCTGGCCTGTACAGAGTCCTGACCTGAACCTGATAGAATACCTTGGATATGAATTAGAGCAGAGACCAAGAGCCAGACCTTCTCCACCAACATCCGTGTGTGACCTCACCAATGTGCTTTTGGAAGAATGGTCAAAAATTCCTATAAATACACTCCTCAACCTGGTGGACAGCCTTCCCAGAGGAGTTGAAGCTGTAATAGCAGCAAAAGGTGGTCCCACATCATATTGAACTCTATGGGTTAGAAATGGGATGGCACAAGTGAGCAAGTACTTTTGGTAATATAGTGCATTCTTTCAATTGTGAACAGTCTCTAATAGATGCCGGGCAGGTAAAGCTCTCAATTTACCCGTCAGTCTTTGCTCCAGTACTCACCTATGGTCACGAGCTCTGAGTCATTACTAAAAGAACGTGGTCCTGAATACATACGACTAAGATGAGCTTCCTCCTTAGGGTGGCTGGGCGCTCCCTTAGGGACAGGGTGAGAAACTTGGTCACCTGGAGAGAACTCAGAGTAGAGCCTCTGCTCCTCTACATCCAAAAGAGCCATTTGAGGTGTCTCGGGCATCTGGTCTGGATGCCTTCCTGGAAAGGTGTTCTGGGCATGTCCCACTGGGAAGAGGCCTCTGGGAAGACCCAGCACCTGCTGGAGAGACTACATATCTCAGCTAGCCTGGAAAAATCTTGGGGCAACTTTGCTTAGACTGCTGCCCCCACAACCTGGTCCCAGAAGAGTGGGAGAAGATGGATGGATGGATGGATGGATGGATGGATGGATGGATGGATTTTCTGATTGTAACACACCAAATTTTATGGTGGCACACAGATTTATCTGCCAAAACCATGATATGATTGGCAAATATGCAGACTTAGAATCTTATCAAATGCTGGACATGCATGGTATTACACCCGTGAAAAAAGTTGCACTCCCTTATTACATGAATGCATACGAGATTGTGGCACTGGGATTCAAGTAGTCTAACAAAAAAAAAAAAATTTAGTTTTGTCCAATAAAAAACATTTATGTTATAAAAAAGAATGCAAAAACTTATGGGGACTAATTCACTTCTTACATCTAGACTTGTCAGTATTTATCTATTTGTAAATAAATATGGTGACAAATGAAAAAAAGAAAAATCAAGTTTGTGGATTTTCAGACAGCCTATCTGTGAAAAACAGCCTGCTTATAACAGAGATTTTTATTTGCCATGGCAGCTATGTTAGCCAGATCCATATTTTCTAAATGTAGACAACGTTTTGAGATCAGATTGTAGCATAATAGATTATATTTTTCCAAAACTTGGGGGAGACCATTGTTACTAAGGCATAATGTTTAAACAAGCAGTGGTTACTCTCCCACACAGAGAATTATGTTACATTCTGGTGAGGTTCCAACGAGAATGAGGACATATTTGGAGAAATGTTTGCAGAATTGTTTGCCATCACATTCGAGATTGTTTCCATATGACCAAACAAGTTTGCAATGAAAACATGGTCTTACATTCCTGTGAGAAAATGAGCAGAAACAACTAAACTGAGGCACAAATGGATGGAAAGATGACACATTTGAAAATAGTTATGTTTGCAATAAACTAAAATAATTGTTTCAATAATCTGTTAAATAGTTTAACACATAACAGTTTTGACAAATTACATTATGCTTTTTAGTGTGATTAGTTGCTGTGTTCACATATGTTTATTGATCAAAGAAGCTCTGAATATCAGTGGCGGGGTCCATTTCAACAAAACAGATTTTTCTTTTTCTTGTTAAAATGAGACTTGTAAGCAAGTTGGAGAAAAGGAAATGTTCTGACCACAAACTTCAATTCTGAAAGGAAAATACCCAAGAAAATAAAATTACAAAACACTACTTTAAATTAGTCAAATATGTCAACTTAGATAAAAAAGAATACAATTATTAAAGAACTACAAAGTAATTTTGGATTACACAAAAAAATTATTAGTGAAGCAGTTTTCCAAAACATGGTTTAACAAACTTATCTTTATACAGAAATGCTAATGTCTTCCAGCATTGTCCACAGCAATTAACTGTTACTTTACATGTAAAATAAATGTTGTGGACCATTCAAAAATGTCATACTAAAGTACTTCTAATCAGTGTATTTTATTTTATTTTATTTTATTTATTTGAATTCACAATATACTTATATTTTTTTTAACTATTTGTCATAGTAAATTAATTAACTTTAAACATGAAATAAGTAGCACAGAACTAGGTATAGGGACACACACAGAAAGTTGACCAAAAATAAAATACATGAAAGGAAAATATATCGGTTTTCAGTTCACAAACTGCACAAACATTTTCTGGCGTTTTTATATAAAGTGCAGATTTACATTAAATATAACTAACATTATTATTAAAATAAGTGAACTCAACATTGTGGATGAATCGAGTCCCTGCAATATCTACAATTCACCACTAGAGGTCAACATGTCCCCACTAAAAATTCAGTTTTCTGCTTCCTCGAGGTCAGCATCTCTCCCTGTGTCCAACCCAGGGGGGTGCCAGAAAAATGTGAATCAAGCAAAAAGCTGGAGGATGACTCCCCACCCCCACCCCCAAACAAGTGCGCTGCAGGGGACCCAGATTTCACTTTAGACAAGCGGCCTTTGTGACGGCCTTAATGCAGAACCGGTGGACTGATCCAAACCCAAAAATTCCGAGGGACAACAAACTCCTCTTCAATCTAATGTCTTCTGACAGCAAGTGAGTTTGCCTGTTGTTGGGTCATTTCTCTTTGAGAGTGTTCATCACATTATAGACAGAGAAGACACAGAAAAAGTAGTAAACAAAATAATTTCAGCGAAAATAAAAAAGAAATGAAGAAAGGTTGTGTCAAATAATCTTTTTCATTTAAAAATGTGCAATGGAGTCTCGCTATTTTTAAATATTTTTTGTGAAAACATGAACCCAGAAAAGATAAAAAATATTTATAAGCGAGAAAATAAAAAATAAAGGAATTTGGAAAAAGGTTATTTGCATGATTAAAAAAAAAAAAGTTGTTTAGTCTTTTTGAAGCTTTCCAGTAACTGAAATTACAATATTGACTGCAGGTGTGTTACCAGAGTGTCACGCACATGCTTCCATCCCGACCTAACGCTTTTTCTGCTTAATATGTTTAGTGAGAACAAATATGAAGGGTACTGTCCATTTAGGAGTTGAAAACATGACCCCACGCAGAAGAAAAAAACAAAAAACAAAAAACACGGGAGTAGCTTTATCAGGAAATTGGTGGATCAGCCTTCGATGGAGCCAGGATGTGTTTGGGGTTTGACCGACTGCGACGCCTCAGTAACTGGCCCCCGGTGCGCGGGCTCAGCTGGCAGGCTGCACCTGCAACAACACGCAAGCCACCACCTCCATGAAAACAAAAAATCTAAAGATTTCTGGATTTTCACAGCTTTAGAATAGACTGTACACGTTTAAATTATTAAATTTAAACTTTTTTTTTTAGCTCACTCATCAAGTGTTTTCACTTGGGTTAATTGATGAATCGATTTATATTTCTATGATCTGAGAGACAAGTTTCAATTCATAAAATTGATTGAAATGAAATAAATCAAATAGAATAGATTGTAAAATACCATTAGGATTATACCCTTACAGTGAACGACACAAGTGATGCAAGAAAAATGAGTAAAACTCCAAGTAAAAATGAGTACTTGTTTCTGTGGGACGACCCCCCCTTCAGCTTCAACAGGTCAACTAAACGAATGACTGTAGAGTGACAGAGTGCGCATTAAATAGAAGAGTTGCGTTTATCGTTATCCCGTTAATTACCATCATTTACCATCAATCTCCAAACTCCAGATGATCCTGGAATTAGACAAACACGTCTCTCTCTCTCTTTCCTTTTCTCTCAGTCTCTCTCTCACTGTCATCTCGGGCGCGCGCTCTCGCCGTCTTGCGCACATGGTTTTAGGGAAATCTGGGATTGATTTTAATGGGGAGTAGCCTACCCGGGGCTCGTTTTACATATGGATGCAGTGGACAGCTTTCAGTTGGGCGTCGGGCGCAGATGGATTCGGCGCGTCTGCTCCTCTCCATTTGTAACCATGTGGCGTTTGACTTTCTGATGGGAAAGCGGCGATCCTAAAGGAAAACTCTGTAGATGGGGGGGGAAAAAATGAGTCAAGTCTGAACAGTGTGGATCTTTTGGATCTCTCTCAGAGTGGATTATATATATATATATATGTATATATATATATAAATCAACACAAACGACCTCATCCTGGGGTAAGTTATTTCGCGGGTCACTGTGTCTTTTTGATTAATGCGCTCCCAGCGCGTTTGTGTTTATGCTCAGAGCAGATTTTAATTTTACGCACCACTTATCTTGAGGAGAAGAAAGTGACTCGCGGCTCTCGCTGTGACAGGCTGTCTTTTACCTGCTGTAAAGGAGGCCAATCACTAGCATTTGTTTAATAAAATTGGTGGTTTTATTAATTTTTAGGAGCTTGTTTCTGATTGGTGAGCCAGATCAGAGCGCACAATGTGGACAGGTGTCCTTCCCCATGCCTTTTCTTTTCTTTCTTCAATTTTGCTTATATGAAGGCATTTTTAAAAAATCTTTATGAAGCAACAAAACAAACACATGGGAAGATGTGTTTTAAATTATATGTTCTTTAAAAATAACTGCCAATTTGTTAAATATCAATAGATATTTACAGACATGTGTTTGGTTTTGTGATAAATGAGCATTCAGCTGTTGCTTTTGCAGTGAAGTGCAGTTTTTGGCATTGTTGGCAACATTAGCCCCTCTTAATAACGATGAGCTCCACCCTCCCTAAGCTCATCCACCCCCTCCTGCTCCTGCAGCTAAGAAAGAAAGCAAGAGTCCCATTCTGAATACTTATCTAAAGTGCTTCAATAGACTTAAAGTATGCCCCTAATGCACACAGAATTGGTGTCAGTCACTTGACCTACTTCTCACTTTCACCATAAATGACTGGGATTAGTCCATAAGGAATTATGGAATCCTCACTGCTCGTTACAGACAAAAGACAAGTTCAAATCAAAGCTGGGAGGAAGGTGAATGATACAAAATATCCATAAAGCAGCCGTAGCTTCTCTATTATGCAATTTTTTTATAGCAATTTAACTGTGTCATACCTTTCTAGGCATAAAGGCATTTTAAACTCCTCCTGGCAGTGTTGGAATGAGCTGTTGTGTTCAGTCTTTAGGAAGAGAAAGACCAGTTGACAGAAGTAAGGAAAGCTGCAGTAAAACCAGACAGGTTCTCTTTTTTTCCCCCTTGAAAAACAGGATTCCTCAGGACTTTTGGCTCCTTCCACCTGAGCGAGTAAAGTCAACACTTCCAATATATTTTTCTTGCGCGGTGGCAGGAGTTTGCCGGTGCAAAGTAATGTTAGACCCCTCTTTCTGTCAGTCCACTTTCCTGGTTTTTGCTGGGCGTAACATCATCCACTCTTATGGGTAATTGTTTTGTCATTTTGGATAAGTGACGGGCTGATCACAAAGTTTAAAACAGTTGTAAGCAAATTTGCAAAGTATTAAATTATAACCACATCATGTATTTAAATTATATGTATTATTTTTCTGTTGGGTTGCATTTTTAAACTTTTAAATAAAAATGAAACCACACCTTTATTCAATAGAGCAATCATCTCCACTTTAAGCTGTATAATACTGCTAACTGAGTTCACATGTGTGCACGTGTTCACTTTTAGGATTATACATCTAGCAGATTGAATCTCATCAAAGATGGTCCAAAATGTAATTGTTCGATTATCAGATCAAAAACCGAAAGTGCCAACAAAGGTGTTTTTAATATTTTTCTCCCTCTTTTCCCATTTGTACAACATCAGAGAGAAATGTCTATTTCTCCAAATGTTCATAGAAACTATGAAATATGTAAATTATTATCTTAAAATGCACTTTTGCAAACACAAATTACTTCAGAGGAATTGGCATTCAGAAATTCCTTCGTGGGTTCCTTTAAATCCTAATGCTAATAATGAAACTTTCATTTTTAAAATAATTTTGTTTTAACCACAAAATCTGCAACACCCATGATTTCAAGGTGTCTATTTGCGTGGAGAGAGGACCTGGAGCAGGCTCTCATGGTTTGTCTTCCTGCACCCTGCCAGGCCTGGTTTTGTTAGCCACACGTTTTACCCAGATGCAGTGTGTGTGTGAGGTCCAAGTGTGTCTCTAACAATATCTGACGTAAAAACATGCCCCATTCTACGTGCATTGATGAAAATGGCATTGGTCTAGTGGTTTGCATGGAGCGGTTTCTGTTGTTGCTGTTGTCTGTGTGCAGTGAACTTAATGCATGACCTCAGTTTATGCTGAAAGCATGCTCAGGTCTGCTCATCTTTGTCACAATTCAAGAGCCAGAACAAAGACAGCTGCTGTTGTAAGCAGCAGGCCGGTGTCTTGAAGGAGGGGAAGCCCTCTGCTATTAAATAAATGTGGTATTGAGATGCAAGCCGAAAGACAGACTCTGAGATCCTTGAACTCTGACCTCTAACCTTTGGATAAATGTATGCTGTTAAGCTGTAAAATTGCTTTGAAGGAACAATGAGCAGCAAAGGAAAGGAACTTGCCCGAGCGCCAACATTTACCGTCCTTTACCGTATTTAACCTGTAGAGAGCTTTGTGTGTTTAAGGGCAATGTACACAACCTTGCCAGCAATTAATAAAATAATTAGCGGTTTTCCCTCCGTGTGAGTTCAAAGTCAGTTGTGCTCTCAGCTGTGGGGTAGAGCTTGTTCTTGTGCAATGGAAAAAAAATAACTGACAGCACATGTAGGAGGAATACGTCTTGCATTGACAAAAACGTATCAGATCATAACATGAGTCACCATAAATTGTCAGACTACAAAATTCAACTTCCTGTTGGTTACAATATGACACAAGAAATGTCCTTTTTTTCTTTTTGAGTACGGCAACTGAGACCTGCCATTGCACAAAAAAAAAAAAAAATAGCTGCAAATAAAAAGAAAAGCTGCAACGAACAAGAAAGGCTGCTACAAATAAAAGAAACTATGTTGCAAATGAAAGAAACGCTACAAATAAAAAAGTCGGGAGCAAAAAAAAAAAAAGATCGATGCAATTAAAAAAGCCACAACGGAAGTGGATTGTTGGGAACTGTTTTTGCTGATGCACCGGACCGGAAGTGGAACAGATTTTACGTTGCTCAACTACGTTGCTCAACTCATACCACAGAATAACTCATATTTAGAATTGAAAATTAGGGCTTTTTTATATGCATTTTTCAGGCATCTGAGGCACTATTTCAGCTGATTTGAAAACAGCAGCAGGAGGGGGATTTAGTATTGAACCTGTCCTCTGTCACTGTTAACTATCATTTCCTCCAACCTGTTTTCCTGTAACTACTTATCTATGGCAAAACTTTTTGTGGAGGAACCCTGTTTGTTAAGTAAACTTACTAGTAACATTCAACTAAGTTTACTTAGTACCTAAAAAAAAAAAAGTACTCTTTCCACAAACAGAAAAAAAACCTCTTTCAAAATTTGCCAAGTGGCTTTCATTGTGGACCAAATGTCCGTTCCTTTAAAACCACACGCTTTACTAAAGTAAAACATTTTGATTAAGTAATACACTTAGGGTTAGCGCTCCTGCCTCACAGTAAGAAGGTTCCCGGTTCAAGTCCTGGCTGAGGGACCTTTCTGTGTGGAGTTTGCATGTTCTCCCCGTGCATGCGTGGGTTTTCTCCGGGTACTCCGGCTTCCTCCCACCATCCAAAAACATGCTTCACAGGGTAATTGGTTACTCTAAATTGTCCCTAGGTGTGAATGTGAGTGTGCATGGGTGTGTGTTTGTGGCCCCTGCGACAGACTGGCGACCAGTCCAGGGGTGTCCCCTGCCTTCGCCCATGAGTAGCCGGGTTAGGCTCCGGCAACCCCGTGACCCCGAAAGGGATAAAGCGGATTGGAAAATGAATGATGAATGAATAATACACTTAAAGCTGCAGAGAACCTTATTAAGATCTCTGCGGTCACCACGTCTATAACAAATGACTGATTTACCAGCCAATTACGCTATTTTACATCTAAAAACCTCAGGGGTTTGATTTGAGAAAATTGTATTATGTTAAATGCAAACAGAGAGGAAGTCACATTTAAAACATAAAATAAAAAACATTTAAAAACAAAACTTTTTCAAAGTAATTCCTTTATTGACTTCTATTTAGAATCATTGTTCTTTTACTTTTGGCGTTTTCACACCATCAATGAAGCATTTTATTTTCTATCACAGATAAGTTGTTGTTTTCTTTAGAACAGCAGGACAACACTGTAGTGAAAAAGCTCCCTGCAGCCCCATGAGGAGAGCTGTCAGTCAGTCACCTGGAGACTAAACCAGCTGAACATGATCACAGTTTGAACTTTTTTGGATTTTTGGACCGCCAAAATGCAACAAATGGAGGAAGAGATGGGTGTTTGAGCCCTGACAACATGGCCGAACCAAATAACACATTAAAAAGTACACATAGTGACATTGAACACAAACATCTTCACTTGCTTTCTCTTTTGTTTTCCAGTGCGTACTCCTGCTACTCTTTCTTCCTCTCATGGCAGAACACGGGCAAAAGCCATCCCCGGCTTTTTTATTTGCATCGATTTTTAAAAATTTGCCTCCACGATTGTTTTTATTTGCAGCAGGGTTTCTTTTATTTGCAACCTTTCTTTTTATTTGTAGAGTTTATCATTTTTTACACACTTATTTTATTTTTGTTGTGATGGCCACCGTACTAGAAACTTCATTTTTCATTTTATAAAAGATTCTTGCTGAACTGTGACGTTTTTGGGGGCTTTTATGGAAAAATATATCAAATTCTCCTTTCATGATCAGAGAAAAATACAGTTATGCATGCAGCTCAGTTTATCAGCGAATTTTTAAGACTGTTAATATACGTTTTTGATTAATCTAACTAAATGGAATAAACATATTTAGGGTAATCAATAAAGATTTTTTTGAATTACTTCTGGATTTCGTTCTAACGTGTGAACCTTACTTAATCTGAGTTCAATGAGTCACCAGTGTCCTCAAAAATCTGCTTGCTCTTATCCTTTCCTCTTATCCTACCCTTCAAGAACCTGAACCCTGCGTTAACAGAAAAACATACCGAAACCCTTCATATCAGCATTTTTTTTCTTTTACCTTTGTACAGAAGTGCATAAAAATGAACATCATCAGCTTAACACAGCTTCCTGTTGAAGTCTGTGAGAACTTGCCTGACCTCATATTCCACCTTTCTCTGTCTGACTTCTTCTCTCCCTCTGTTCAGTTCTGTATCAGGTTCTGTTGATTCAAACGCTTAACCATGAGAGTTTGGGCCAGCCGTGTGGGCTTGGCCACAGAAGCTGCTGCATTCCTCTGCTGGGTGTTTGGTGGTTTTTTCCCGACTTTTTTTAAACAAGTTAGAGAATATTATAGATTCTGTGTTTTTGACTGAGGCCTCACAAGCTCTTTTCAGCCTCAAATGTATTATTGCAACTATGATCAAGCAAAATGAAAAAGTAGTGACGAGGTTGCAGTTTATCCTATTAAATCTTCATGGCACACACTAACTTAACCTCTTGGAAGGCTTTTAAAAAATTTGTCAGTGATCTCCCAGCTAATGACACGCTCAGCTGTGAGAGTTGACCCCCTCTTGCCCTCCAGACTCCCCTCCTCCTCTGTCGTTAATGAATGCCATCGAGAGTATCATTCTTTCCCACTTCCACACAAACGGCATAATTCCGATTGCTCCTGCAGAGACAAATACCCAGCTTCATTCAGAGGGACCGTTCTTATTTGACCTCAGCTACCCGAGACCTGTCAGTCACGGTGACTCCCCAGACAGGCTTATTTTCTTATCAAATGTGAGTGTTCGTGTGCATTTTTGGTACGATTTGTGGATTTTAGAGCCTAAAAAAAAAAAAACAATATATTATTGCAGTATTAAGAGGAGAAACAAACTGCACAGCATGTGTCTTAGCCTTTCTGCATCATGATTTAAAACTTTCTCTGTTAAAATGTCCTGTTTTTAAAGAGATGCCCCTCCTGTCAGCTTGTTTAGAACTCTACTCATCCCTAGACTGCCAATAATAAACCCCTCAGGGAATGCAGTGCAGCAGACTGGAGGACTGCAGGGGTAGGATGGTCCCCAGCTTGCTGTCATATGAGACCAGTAAACCAAAAGACCTCCCCAGTCCCCAGAGTCTGCCCAGCTCTCTTCCACCATAAAGAGCTCCCACTCGGGATACAAAGTGGCTCAGCTGTCCCTTCTGCTATCCTCACCTTACCTGGCTCCCTCCTCTTGACTTTAGCCAAATAAAGCCTCTCAGCAACTTCTGTTTTCCTAATCTGTAAACTCTGACAGACTTGAAAGAGAAACAGCTCAACATGGGATGATCTCCTGGTGACAGGGAGAAGCTGAAAAAACGTTCCCTGGAATGTGTCTGCTAAAACCAGCAGACCACCCTGTTATCTTCCCGCCTCTCACCCTGCCTTCCTGTTTCTCCCAACATCCATCATCCCCCTAATTTTTCATCTGAATTCTCCTCCCTTCCTTTGCTCCCATCATTTGTTTTTCTTTTTGGATTCTTAACACTGATCGAAGTGGTCTGAAAAAGTACTAGCTAAAGTTTTCTCCCTACTAACAAAAAGCATAATCTAGCAGTGTCCTAGCTTAGTTTCATCCTGCATGGTGATTTGCAGGATAAGCAGATGGCACTGGCAGTGTTTGGAGACATCATTAGCAGTGTGTGATGAAGCATAAGTGTGGTGGGGGGGCAGGGGTCAATGCTTTTCTAAAAACAAACCCGGCCAGCAGGTGTTGTGAAAGTATTGGTGCCTTGTCAAAAACATCTTCATATGCAGAGAATCTTTATCCGAAGGAATTACCCAAATAATCTTAGTTAGACAGAAACACACTCCTAATATTTGATGGAGAGAGGAGTGCTTCCTAAAAAGTCAGAAAAATGCTTTATTGTCCTCTGGGATGACAAATGCAGGCCAGCTTTCCTGATGTACATTGTCTTCCTCGGAACAACAAGCATCTGTTGCTACTTTAACCACATTATTGAAAAGATCATTTAAACCCTCAATAATGGGAAACTGTTGCTCCTTAAAGTCCCAATCCAGCTATATTTTTATTTATTGTAAAATCATTTCCAGTGTTCCATTAAGTATGATTATGCAGGTTCTGGCCAAAATCAAAATGCCTGTTTGTTTCTTTATGACATGTTTTCTGCAGAGCGGCAGGAGCTCATCTGAAATTTTCCTCTGAGTCGTGGGCGGAACTGTTGGTGTGGAAGTAACCCTCCGCTGATATATCCCATCATCCCTTTGTTTACACTCTCTCCCACTAGCTTACATCCCCCTCACAACCTTAACCTAACAAGCAGTGCAATATCTGAGCAGTTCTGAGCCAGATGCCAGCTCAGACGAGGAAAACGAAGACGTTAATGGATCTCTTTGTCTGCAAGTGGATGCATCAGAATGAAGAAGAGCAGGGAGACTTAGGCCCGCCTACTTCATTTGCGGCGTCACAACTAAAAGCTTTTTCAAACGGCGCGTTTTTATCGACCCTGATCCATCACAATATGAAAAAAAGTACTCAAACACACTTTTAATGTTTAATTCTTTTATAGAGGCCCTCCATTATGAGAAAATGCTACAAGAACACTTTTTATTGGAGTGGGTCTTTAAGTTAACTGGGAATACTGATGTTAGTATTCTGTAACACATTTTTAGCGCTTGTAAGGATCCTGTTGTATCATTTCCAAAGATTTTATTCCTTTAACACAGGCATGTCCAAAGTCCAGCACATGGGCCAAACATGGTCCGCAGGCTCCCTTCATAAAAATAAATAATATGTGGCCCCCAGCACTTTCTAAAAACTGTGTTTACAATTTCTGGATTGTGGTTGGCTAATCATGTTGTAAAATTCACCATGACGAGACTACCAGATGGGACATGCCATCTACGGACCGGCTAACTGAAAATGACGGGTGCAAAAAATTGACAAATTGACAGTGATTTAGGTAAACACATATTTAGATGTATTTGTCTTATCGGAAGAAATATAAAGTATGCCTTTGCAATAAAATGTTACTGTTAATGTATGTGTAATCTTATTAAAAAAGTTAAAAGAATGCCAGCCCTCACATATTTCCACCTCACCAAATCTGATCCTCTTTGCAAAAAGTTTGGACACTCCTGATTTAAGAAGTACAATTTCTGTGTTTTTAGATCCGATGGTAATCTGCCATGTTAGAATCCCTTTCACGGGGAGATCCTGTGTGCTATTAAACAGCCGTGTCCCTGCTCTTTCTCTGTTTAACCAACACGCTCATCTGCTTGTTGCGCCTGAAAGCACCAGACCCTGAAGATTATTCCAACAAGCTGAGAGGCACATGGGCCACACCATATTTAGTCATCCTTAAAACCAACCCAGTCTTCCACCTCAATCTGTCTACAGTGTGTTTCTCCCTCCATCACCTCCTCATTAATTTCTTGTCTTCTTTCATTCTGTCTCTGTCACTTTCCCTTTTTCCCTTTCCCACTGCTATTTATCTCTGTCCCTACACCCTCAAGACAGTTCCGCTTCTTCACTGTCACAGTCTTTATGTTTTTTTTCTCTACTTTGGAACCCTCTTGTCCTCCGCCTTCACACCATATCTTCATTTTAGTCTTTTTGTTTTACCTGTGCTATATTCTCCTCATCCAATCCTAACACACCCATCATAATGTTGGCGGGGCGCAGCGGTGAGGTGGTCAAATTCTGATTGTAAAATTGCTGGTTCAATTCCCCCCTTGCCCTCCCATGTGTCAAAGTATCCTTGGGCAAGACACTGAACCCCACTTTGCCTCTGATGGTCATAGGTTGGCGCCAGTGTTTGGCAGTGGAGCCGCCATCGGTGTGTGAATGTGTGTGTGAATGGGACTGTGATTATAAAGCGCTTTTGGCCTCCAAGGAAGGTAGAAAAGCGCTATACAAGTATACGCCATTTACCATAATCCCTTTTCCATGTTCCTTTCAATCCTTTGTTTCTGGGGAGCTGGGTTTAGATGTTAATGAGTTCCTAATTCTCTCAGCCCTCTCCCCATGACCTTCACAGTGGGCGTCGAGCCTGCCAGCTTTACCATATACAACCTTTTGATAGAGAGCTTTGCTTAATCAACTGCCATCTGTACGCCCACTTTGACCTCTTCGTCCTCAGACACATGAATGTATCTCAACCTCCACCAAAACCAGCAACAAACTGTAAATAATGTTTGTTCTGCTCTTGATTTGCTACATGTGAGGGACCATGTTCACTAAACATCATTTTCATCATTTTTTTATGTTTTACTTTCATTGTATGCATATTTAATAGATATAAACTGGTGTTTTGGAATAATTTATATCACTTTACCATTTTACTTCCAGTTCTAAGGTTTGACTGGATCCACACTGAAATCTTGTTGACTGAACCCAGTTCGTTTATCTATTTGAAGCCCAAAGATGGACTGCAAAACATTTGCTCAAAATTCTCAAGTAAATCCAGTTTTAGAATAAAACCACATTTCAGAGTATTTCATGATTCAAATCTTTGTGAATCATGAGCAGATGAAAAAATGCTGTGGAAAAAAGCTTGTCGTTGTTACGTAAAATCTGTAATCGGCTGGCCACAAGCTGTTTGCTCCGCTCCATTTCAATGCATCCACTTGCAGACAAATAGATCCATCTACGTCTGTTGTTCAAAATTTGCCAAATGCCTGTGGAAGTAGAAATTTTACATTTATTATCCCATATCCTTCTTTTAAAGAGTTGCTGGCAGTCGTACCTAAAAGTTCTGGGCCTGGCTTCTTCTCACGACTGACGTGAGGCAGTTTTTTGTTCCATCAAAATGCAAAGAAATGCAGCAGTTAAGGAGAGAGTGCTTGTTTAAAGTGGATTTTTTTTTGGTTGAATGCACATCTTTGTTGAGGACTGTGAAGTGAAACAGAGTTTAACTCTGAATCCATGCCTAGGCATGAAAGGGCTCCAATAAGCCTTAAATGATGTGCAAGTTTTTTTTTTAGTGCTTTCTTTGCTGTGAGGCTTTTTATATCAATTCACTTCAGCCTTCCTTTATGGGACATTATAACTTTGACCTCTTACATGACATTCAATTGGTAGCATCCATGTTTACAACTTAGATTGAATTAGAAAATCCCTGAAAAAAAAGTCACCTTCACTGAATTTTTGTTCCTTTTATCGTCTTTTCCTTGATTTTAGTAAATGGCTGCAATTAACAAAGAGTGAAAAATTTAAGGGGATCTGAATACTTTCCGTATCCACTGTATTCCACCTAAACTCCAGACAACTAGTTGGCAGAACACCACATCAAGCTACTTTCAGCAGCTCGCAAAAACCGTCTCGCGGTAGATGTTACGCTCACAGTTGTTTAACAACTCAGTGTAGACACTGCTCTGAACATGGTTGAGAATGAGAACGTGACACGAGGGGCTTCTGGGTTTTCACATGGGCTCATTTGAGAGGTTTATTAGTATTCAGATAGTTTTTCAAAGTCGTGTTCTTTTAAAAAAAATGGTGATATCTTAATATATTGTATTGTGATACGTATAGCATCGCCAAACTCTTGGCAATACACAGCCTTATTTTTTAGTTTAAAAAAAAGCATTGAATCAAGACACAATAAAAATCACCAAATACTTACTCTGACATCTCCCTCTAAATGGTCAATCTTTCTCGAGGGTATTTCGTTTTACTCAGCATTTTGGGTTAGTGCAGACTAAAAACAAAGAATCTTGTCTGAATTTCTTTATAAGGGAAGAACTCATTATTTGGTGGTAAGGGCATATTTCCTTCATATGCAGTGGATGGTGGTAACTTTTTCATTGTATTTCCTATTATGGTCAAATATTTCCATGACATAGACCTTTCTGCTTCTTTTTCTCTCTTACAGGAAAGTCTCTGGTGAGCCTGGAGTGAAGGGTCACTGAGCTCAGACACTCTCCTTCCATTTATTCAGAATTATACAACACACTGGCAGAAATCTCACATTTCCCTAGAGGTACACATTCAGTTCGTGCACAGAGAATCCCCCAGCTACAACGTATTATACTTGCAGAAGTGAGGAAACAGTTAGACACAGGCCATTTGAGCAGAATGAGGGAGCCTTGGAGGTGCCTGCTGGGCCTGTTTCTCCTAGTAAAGTCAGTCTCCCCCCACAACCCCACCAACCCTTTTGCAGGGCAGCAGACCCCTCTAGACCCCTGCTATGACGAAACAGGCACAGCTCGTCGCTGCATCCCTGAGTTCATCAATGCTGCTTTTGGCAAGGAGGTGATGGTGTCCAGTGTCTGTGGTCGGCCGCCATCCAGATCCTGCAGCGTGGTGGAGCGCGGTGATGAACGGCCTTCTGTACGCACATGCCAAATCTGTGATGCAGCCGATCCCCGCCGTGCTCACCCTGCGTCCTACCTCACTGACCTCAATTCAGCCCACAACCTCACTTGCTGGCAGTCGGAGAATCTGAACACTTCTCCTCACAACGTGACTCTCACTCTCTCACTGGGTAAAAAGTTTGAGATCACATATGTCAGTTTGCAGTTTTGCTCTCCAAGACCTGAATCCTTGGCCATATACAAGAGCATGGATTATGGTAAAACCTGGATGCCCTACCAGTTTTACTCCTCTCAATGCAGACGTATGTACAATAAACCTAACAAAGCAACTATTACTAAGCAGAATGAGCAGGAGGCTCTTTGCACCGATGGCCACACTGACCTGTACCCACTCTCCGGAGGACTCATTGCTTTCAGTACTCTGGATGGACGACCTTCAAGTAAAGACTTTGACAACAGTCCGGTCCTTCAGGACTGGGTCACTGTCACTGACATCCGCGTGGTCTTTGGTAGGCCCCAGCTTTCCAGGGAGTTTGTGTTGGGAGCTGGAAGCAACAGCGGTGGAAGGGACGATGACCCCGTGGCAGTAACGTCCACGCTGTCGACATATTTCTATGCAGCAGGAGACTTCCAGGTGGGCGGGAGGTGTAAATGCAACGGTCATGCCTCCCGCTGTTTGAAAGACAAAGAAGGCAAACTGGTTTGTGACTGTAAACACAACACAGAGGGGCCTGAATGTGACCGCTGCAAGCCATTTCACTATGACCGGCCATGGCAGAGGGCCAACGCTCGAGAGGCAAACGAGTGTCTGCGTAAGTCTTCTTCCTTATCTAACATTTTGATATGCTGCACTGAGTCCTAATAACACCAACCAAATAGAAACCATCAAAGTATTTGTTTAAGTCAGTGGTGTGGATGGAAGTATGAAAACTTGCATGGAATAGGAGACAAACTGTGTCATACAAAGTGAAAAACACAGATGCTCATGAAAATATCACATTTCTTAGTGTTTAAGTTTCACCAGTTTTTGAAAGCCCAACTGGGCAATATGTCCTCATGATTAAAGACATAGATAAAGAAAATGTAACCTAAAATTGCATTTCAGGGGATTTCTTTTCTCAAATTGTTGTGAATTAGAAGCAGATGAAAAAATGCTGTTTGAAAAAGCTTGTAGCTGTGATGCAGGTGCTTAAAACAACAGGCCATAAGCTCCCTGCTCCGCTCCATTCCTATACAGCCACTTGGAGACGACTGGATTCATGTAGTCTTCATTTTTCTCATCCGAGTTAGCATCTGGCCCAAAACTCTGTATGACTCACTAGCTCCAATATTGTTCACTATTTTAGTTGCTTTGGTATTATTAAGTTGGGGTTGTGAGGGACTGTAAGTTTGCGGAAGAACATGTAAACAGATGGATGATGGGAAATGGGGGCAGATTTAGACCGTGCCAACAGTACCACCCTCAACTCAGAGGTGAATTTCTAAGGAACTCCTGCCGCTCTGCAGAAATTACGTCCCAGAAGACAACACAGGTTTTTGATTTTTGCTTAACTGCATAATCATAATTACAAATCACGCTTTTTAAATAGATCAACAGATGATCAGAGATGGAAAACAGTAGAAAATGCCACATGAAAAGAGACTAGAGGTGAAAACATTGAAATATCTAGTTTTAAGTTGCATAAAATCATATAAAATTTTTAGCCACACTTTTTATATATGTTTACCAGGCTTGAATGCAAAAGAGGTTTCTGATCATTATCAAAATTTAGACTTAAAAATTCAGTCCACACCCCACCTTTGTCACCTACAGTTTCTGCTGTAGAGCCCAAGTACCAATGCATCAGAAATAAAATCATGCACACCAATATGTGACTACACATATCTGCTGTCGCTTGATTGCATAAAACTGCTTTATTATGTTCAAGGTGCTGGAGCCAACCTCCGCTGGATAAGAGTTGACCGGTGATTCTGTAGACTTTAGTGTTGCTGCTTAAGTGCCCTCTCTGTGTTGACTTCGTCTTCGATTAGCCTTTTGCTTTTACTTATAACCATGACTGCTTTCTACAGATTTACAGATTGTAGATTATGAAAGCATCTCGACTCGTTAGCACACTCCTGCAGCTAAGTCATCCAAGACAATTACTTGGCAGTGTTTGCTTTTACCTCAAATTATGTTCAGTAAATGTCATCCGGCTCTGTTCTGTAAGCTTGCCAAGTACATTAAAGCAGTTTTTGGGTCGATTTAGCAAAATGGATCATTTTTGTTTTGAATGAAAGCAAAATCTCCCAAGATAAAAGGTTTTTCATGAGTCAATAAATTAATGCAATGGGCGTGCAATGATTTTAAGCAAGCTAATGTTTGTATTAAGAGAAATTGGTCTGATTGAATTTAGGTCCTATTTTCTTTTCATGAAAATGAGTTGGTGCAGAAAAAAAGCCTATTTGAAAATGCGCCTGTTACAAAATGAGCAACAATGAAATGAAATCCGAGAAAATGACACAGTAAATATGTAAAATGGTGTATTATTCTAGCATGCACTCAACAGTGGCAGGTTTCCCATAGTGACAGAAAGTAAAGGACAAACACTTTTTACCTTTTGAGCAGCCAACCCATCCATCCTTTCCTTTATTACACGGAAATCTCGCGTGCCAAACCCCTGTTTGGCTTCTAATGCATCTTCTAGATTTATGTAACTAACAGTCACGTGCAAGAACACACACACCTATAACAATATCCTGTCAATCCCCCTGTGTTTTTGCTTATACTTTTGCACACACCTTTTTTCAAACGTCTCGTAACCATTTCTGGTGTTAACACCCCTTTTCCCGTAGACCTCTTCTCTGAGGGATTGATATGTCACTTGTTTCCAGAACTTCTAAAGTACAGAACCTGGCCTTACCGGCCAACTCCAATGACCTAATACCAAGTTTGATACACTGTGCCGAATGCCCTTTACTTGTTGCAAACTATGCATAGATGCCAAAAAGTTATTCCCAGTTGTACCCGGAATTTCACGTTTCAAAAACAGTTTTAGAGCCATTTCCTTTATAACTGCTTCCAGAACATTCTTATTATGGCAGGAGAGTCTTAAAACACTCTAAAAAGACATTAAAAAAACTGTTTAAAAAAAGAAAAAAAAGTCACCAATGCTTTTGCTCTTCGTTTGCTTGTTTTTAATTTTTGACAAAGTGTGCAAATGGGGCTGCAGAGTGAGCCCTGAGGCATGCCACTGTTGAAGGGAGGCGTGGGGCTTAGACTGGAAAAGAGTGTCATTTTATACAGGCAAAGAGTCCCTTGGGACCACAAGTCTTCACAGGGTCCTGAGAGTGCTTAGTTTGAATGGAGAGCACTAAAGGTCTTGATCTTTTGTAATGTGGTAACAAAGGTCAGCTGGTTTGAAGTTGGTTGATTATTCAGAAAATAAGATGCTCATTATTTCAGACCTTATTTGCTGATCAATTAACTTTTTTGTGCATATTTCAAATATGTTGCAGGTTATAACCCAAAATCTATTAAAACTTTTTCTTTTTTTTTACCAGCATAGGAAAATAATAGTTTTTTGGGGGAATAATTTGATAGTTTGAGGTGTTTTTTTTTCCATGAATTTGAACTTACCTCTCTTACCAAGACTTCTGTCGGGCCTCTTCTGTCTCCAGATACAAGCAATTCATCCAAACATTCATCTGCGTCATCTTCTTACCTATGCAAATCCTTGCTGAAGCAAACCTTGAAAGAAAGCATTTATAGAGATAGGCATGCTCAAAAAAACTGGGATTTATCTACCTCAGTCTCAAAACAGAGAATTGAAAGGGTGAGAGGTTTTTATTTGTGATAGAATGTTGCTTTTCTGGTGGCACATTCTATGTAAAAACATGAAACCCCGTGCCATGCTATAATCACTTCTTCCAAAGTCCCTGCATTTGATGAAGAGACCTCTTGTAGATCCTGACAATCTGGAGGAGAGGATCATTTATAGTGATGCAGTTCTGCTTTTGACTGAGTCTGTTGCCATTTCAGCCCTACTTGGCTGCATCATCAAGCCTCTCCGCTCAGCAGCCCGTCCTTTCTCTAATTTGTACTCAAACCGCAGGAAGTCCAGAGCTCTGCTGTGGGACTCCAGAAGCTCAAGGCCAGACACCATCCAACTCTAATGGAGTAGCCAAGGCAGGCCTGTTTCCAGTATTGCACCTGGCACACTGGTGTACATTCATAACATGAAATACAAAGGTCATGTAAAAACTGAATTGCCTTTTCATCTGGCGGGCCAGGAATGCAGGTGGACTGTGGCTGGTGGAGCTGGGTGTTCCTATTCTGCTGCAGTGTTTGGGTGTGGTGGGGAACATTTTCAGTAGGAAATTTGACTTCTTGATTTTGCTTACATGATTGATAGGAAGGTCTATTTTGCAAAAGAATTCAAGACTTGCATTACTTTTAAATCTATTAACCAAATACGCATCAGCCGCAGAAGCTTACTACACATCAGATCATGTCATCACATGCAGAAAACCCAGCTAAAGGAGGTCATTTTTCTTACAAAGCTGACTGTTGTATGCAAGTGCTATTGCATGATGTCTGAAACATGAGTTTTACAAAGGAACTGATTAGCGAAGCGGACGGATTTTGCCGTTACGAGCACATTCAAGTTCTTAAAGGGGTTCTAAAGGGCTCAACCTCTGTTTTTTAGAAGCTGGAATTAGGAAGACCTTGACAGATGGGTTTTCTCAGGAAATCATTGTGTTCCAGCAGCTCTGTTAGTTTGCGTGTCAGGAGGACCATATGCTCAAGAACATGGCACAGATGAAGCTTTCAGATCTGCATGACAGAACTAGAAAGCCTAAATACCACAGAAGTACAAACTCTTCTAAGTTGCTCTTTTCAATTCCCTCGCTGACAAGGGACAGATGGTTATTCAGTGCTGATTAGAATTTCAAAATAGCGCCCCCTCCCCTCCAGCCCGCTATTACCAATCCCCAACTGAAGGGCAAGCAGAGGTCAGGCCCATGTTGCAGTCATAGGGCAAATTCATCGAGACATTTTTTTTCTGCTTTGCGATTGAAGAATGACCTCACACTTAGACATGCCACACTTGAAATTAAAGCAGTTTGTGTAGATGGAGGCTTTATGTAACACAAAGAGCACAAGATTTTAAAGTTTCTCAGTCAGTGTGCTTGGAGGGGGAGTTGTGTATTCCTGCTCTTGCAACACAGTGATGCTCGCTCCTGAAAAAACAAACCTCGTGAGAGTTCTCAGACTCTGGAGGATTCAGATATGCAGTTCACAACATCAAATTGTGTGTTTTCATTTGCCTCTGGAGGACATTACAACACAAAGATGGTGAGCAAAGGTGGGCTTTTAAACACTAGGCCTACTTAAACGTTATAGCTTGCATGTTATATGTTCTCTCCTTAACTGAATAAGTCTAAAGAGCCCCCTACCCCCTCCGCTTTAGATGGATGTCTCAAGAGGATATGGGAGAACCGACACTTAATTACTTACAGCGCGACTCTGAAATTAGCAGGAGTTGTTAATGTGTGTGTGCTTGTGCTGAAGGGGGTGGCTGGGCCAAAGAAAGTGATTTGTGAAAAAGAAACCTCTAGTGCTTTCACATAATTACACAGCCGCAGAATGTTGTTTGAAAATCACTCCTTGAGGGTAGTTAGCAAAGACTAAGGAATCACAGGATCGCAGAGAGAGATACGATTCTTAATATTTCTAAAGGTTTGCATTTTTAGGGCTAAAACCGGAGGTTTCCATTTTTTATTTGTCCATGTTTCCCTCTGAGGTATTAAGATTTGGTAATTGGCCAATCCACAAGGGTCTGGTGCTCTTCTCATTCCACAATTGAGAACAAACATTGTGCAACAAAGATTCAGCAAAGTAAAGAGTTAAATTACAACACGGCCTCGGTGAGGTTTAAATGCTGGATCGTTTAATAGTTTGCACTTTGGCTGCCACACACGTGTGGGATTCTTTCTGTGTGGAAATGCATTCCCATTCATATTTGTGAGCTTGTAAGCCCTGCGGGTTCTGATGGCGTTTTCATTCTGCTGCCAAAGCAAACTGGTGAAGCTGCAGTGTGCCCACCCTGCACTCCCAGACCCACATTTACCGTCTCTGACAGATGGTAGCAATCACTTCCCAAGGTGCACATCACCACTGGGGCTCTCTTTCTCTCTGTTCATGTGTAACTGACTCTTGTCAAAAATTAACTCCTTGTTGGGACATTTCCAGTCTGCTAATTCTTCTTACGGACATTCTTTTGGTTTTGCTGATATCAGCCTTGTTCTTGTTGTGTTCAAGTCATTATTTTTGGCTACAGCAAGGCTCTGTGGTGAGCTGCATCAGAAAACACGTACTTCTTGTTTGTATGCTTAAATTAAGGGTGGTAGCCGTGAGATTGCTGCTTACTCTCAAAATTACAGTTTTTTTTTTAGAGAAATAACATTTTTTAACACATTTCACCTAAAAAATCACATCAGTCATCTCAAAATGTTATTTTTTACTTTACATTAGGATGTAATAACCAATTAAAACATCTTTAGTTAGATAAATAGACCAATGATGGGAAAAATAAGGACCTTTGCTAAATAGTGCAATTCGTTACAAAATCATGTGGTGCTTAATGGCCCCACTTTGAGTGTTTGATTGACAGCTTCTTTCAGTGGAAGAGGTGTGGTCTTTGAACAAGTTCACTCGCGATTGGCGACTGTAGTTCCCCTAAAAACGTGACTCAGACCAACTTGGACCAATCACTGTCGACTGGTTTCAAAACGGCTGTGCCTGTATCAGGAAGCAATGGTGACGGATTTGACTTCATTTCGTGAGAGTCTGAGGTAAGGCATTTTCTATGGGTGACATCACACCTTGATTCGTCCATTGTTTATATACAGTCTATGGTTCCACCACATCCCAAAGGTGCTCTAGTGGGTTGAGATCTGGTGAATTGTAGCCTCAGTTTCCTGTTCTCAGCTGACAGGAGTGGCACCCAGTGTGGTCTTCTGTTGCTGTAGCCCATCTGCTCCCACGTTGGACATGTTTCGCTTTCAGAGATGTTCTTCTGTAAATCTCAGTTGTAACCAGTGGTCATTTGAGTTCCTGTTGCCTTTATTACTAGCTCGAACCAGTCTGGCCATTCTCCTCTGACCTCTGGCATCACGAGACATTTCTGCCCACAGAACTGCTGCTCTCTGGATATTTTATCTTTTTTCTGACCATTCTTTGTAAACCCTAGAGATGGTTGTGTGTGAAAATTCCAGTAGATCAGCAGTTTCTGAAACACTCAAACCAGCCCGTCTGGCACCGACAACCTTCCCATGTTCAAAGTCACTTCCACCATCTTTCTTCCCAGGCACACCTGTTCAACTGCTTATAAACACAATGCCAGCAATTCAGTGCATTTAGACATGTAGAAACGGTCAAGATAATCTGCTTAAATGCATTGAGTTGCTGCCATGAAATTGACTGATTAGAATATTTGCATTATCAAGCAGTTGGACAGCTGTGTGGCCAGTGAGTGAGATATGCAGGATATGGGCTAAGATAGGTGACTTTCCAATGAAGATTGCTTGTTCTTTCTGTGAACATTCTCCAAATCTTTTGCTTTTCAAATGGGTTAAGTCACGCTAGATGAGATGTTCCTGGATAGTCTGTAGAAGTACATTTGGACAGGGAAAAGTCTGCGATCAAATGATGATGTCCAGTTTTCAGAGCACAGAGTAGACTCTTCGGTTTCCTGATAGCAACTAGAATGGTTCAAGCAAACCTGTGCTGTCACATTGACGAGGGAAAAGTGCATTTTATAAATGGAGTCATGTTGTTTTGGATATTGTAGTGTTTTGTGTTTGTATTTTTGATAATGAGTTAAGTTACTTGGTTAAGACACAGACAGACTACACGTATGCAGAAAGATAAGTAGTTCCTAACTGATGTAAAATTAACAAACTAAGGAATGTTTTTTTGAAAGATGATTGTTGTACATGTTTTTTTTGAACAAATATAATGAAACATCATTGTGGGGCAATGCAACATGGAGATATTTTGGAGACTATTTACTCTCTTTGTGAGCTGTTAAGGCACTGACTTGATGTTTTTTCCCCCTGGAGTTGTTTATCATTTCTGCAGCTATTGCTACCTGGGATAACAAATTCACATAGTTTGTTCCATCTGTCACTTTATATTTCTAACTATCGAAGGCATTTGAAACATTTTCCCAGAATATGTTTTTTTTTACCAAAAGTAAGAGACCAGCTGTGGTTTACCACTGTTTATGCTGAATCTCCATGCAAATTTGATTGCACACAAGTCTCAGTCTTTTCCAATAACTGTAAGAATGGGACGAGGAGGAGAGAAGGGGAAAATGAGATGAAGAGAACGTGAATGCAAAGAAAGAAATTGATAATGTTTGGATTTAGGGAAGTGAATGGCACTAATGAAAGGGAGCAAAACTAAGAAAGTACCAGAATGTGTCACCAGAAACCCTCATCAAAGTGGCAAAGCTCCAGCGTACCCTTTCTAAAATCTCTGTCTGCCTAATAGCAATCAGAAAGAAAAGGGGAAAAATCTGCTATGAAGAAACTAGCGAAAAAATTGGGGTAAAACATTTTTGAAAAGGGTTTTTTATGGAAGGAAAATTAGAGGGTGTGAGGTGGAGAGAAAAGAAGGGAACCCCGAGTTCAAAAAGGTTACCAACAGCTTTCTCTAAAGCCCACATCATGAGGTTAACCACAGAAACCAGCAGAAGGAGAGCGGTGCAGAGGCATGGTGTCAATGTCAGAACTTCAAGATACTTGAACCAAGATGTGGAGCGAGCAAAGTAGAGGTGGCTCTTTCATTTGCTTTAAACAAAGTACACAGAGAAGATTTGTTGCATCGAAATATGCTGTCAGTTATCTTGTAGTTTCTGTGTTCTATGAAACTCCTAGAACCCCGATAACAGACATCTACTCAAGACCTTGTTGCTTCTGTTGGTGCATTGGCTCAACTTATCACTTTGGTAGATTTTACTGCCCCTCCAAGATGTACCATCCATCCATCGGCCGGAGCCTATCCCGGCCGCTCATGGGCGAAGTCAGGGTGCACCCTGGACACGTTGTCAGTCTGTCACAGGGCCCCAAGATGTCCGTGCACATAAATGTGGCCGTGTGTGCGCTTGATTTTACATTGCTTTGGCTATAATGAGGAGCTAATTAACCTGGTGTTCCCCTTGGTGCCTTGAACAGGTGGCTGGAGCAGCCAGGTGGAACCCAGCTCAAACATACACAGACAGCAAACACATTGGCACGCACACACATCATAGCACGAGTCTGCATAGTAAAGCCTGCGAAAGAGGGAGGGCACCCAAGGGAAGCAGCAGCAGGTCTGGACCACTGCCCGAGCCAAGGGGCGAAAGGTGGTGGTATGAGCCCTCTAATTTTCAACTTTTTTTTCTTTCCAAACTGATTTGTCATGGCACACTTGACTGACCGGAGTACTTTGTACGGTGACTGTAATAAAGGATGAGGATCTCTCTTTTGAAGTAAAGGCTGTAAATATTGTAAATAAAATTAGCATGATGAACAACAGATTTTAAAAAATAATTATAAATTCTGAATATCAAATAAAACAGGTCACAAATAAGGCACACCGAACTATAAGGCGCATTAAAAAAAAAACATGAGTCAAAGAGAAGTCAGTCAGTCAGACTTTATTGCGTTTATTGTAATTCTAAAACTTCTTTGTAACATGCTACATGTTAGAAGCATTAGCTGCATTACTGTATTTACAATACCAGTACCGCCCAAACGTGTTAGCAACACGTAAAAAAACAGATTGATACCGCTAAAACAATTGTTACTGTGACTATGCAAATTTTCAACCTCGTTAGTAACATTAAAAAAAAAAAAAAACACACACAGTTCAATACCACTACATGCTAACCACGTTACACACGCAAACTTGTTTGCAACTCGTAAAAAAAAAAAAAAAAAAGACTGACAGTTTGACAGAGCTCAAGGATTCTCTTAGAATCGCTTTGACGTCTGTAAGCACAAATAAGGCGCTCCAGATTAGAAGGTGCATCATCGTTTTATGGGGAAGAAAAAAGACTCTGTCCAAATAAAAAAGGGTGTTTTTCACATGTCTCTGTAGCATTTTTCTCATGATGGAGGACTTGCATAAAATAACTGAAGATTAAAACTGCATTTCTTGGTTTTCAATCGTGTAGGATCAGGAGCAGGTAAAAACCTGCAGTTTAAAAAACTCTGATTTGTAATGCAGCAACTGCGAGGTGGGGGTTCAAGTCTCCCTTCTGATGCATCCACTTGGGGTGTGCATGCTAGTGGGAGAGAGTGTGAACAAAGGGATGATGGGATATTAGCAGAAGGTTACTTTCGTGCCAACAGTCCTCCTGTTGCTCTGCAGAAAATATGAAACATCACAGGCTTTTTGATTTTTGCTTAAAACTGCATATTCATAATTAAAAGAGCCCTGAGATTGATTTTACAAAAGACAAAAATGTAGTTGGAGTGGAACTCTAAGGCTTTTAAGTAGGCTTTATAGTGCAGGAAATGCGGTAAATAGTAAAAGAACCACTTTGTTTTCTAAAAAGCATTAACAAGCCCTTAATGTTTTTCCTCTACAGTTTTTGAAACACAACTGGGGATCTTGAGACATGTTTAATTATGTGTAAACCTAATGTGAATTTAATGTGAGGTATTGATGTTCTCTCTGAAATAACAAACCAGTTCTAATAAGATTTAGCTTAGAGCAGCTTTGACTTCTTGGCATATCTCATTGTTGCAAAAAGAGTCAAGGTGGTAAAACTCTTATCTTGTCTGACATTTTCAATTCATTTTTTTTTCTTGTTTTGCTTTATTTGTCAAACTCATGGCTTTTGTTCCATTTTTATTTTCCTTCATTTCAATCCCAAACTTGTTTCCCACAATAGATGAGACTTTTTTTCTTCCAGAGCAACAATGAGACTTTGATTTGTTAATGAGTTAAAAATGGCCTTCAACAGAGGCAAGTAATCCCCGCTGAGTCTAATTTAGTTGATGGGGGGTTGGCAGGTTGATGGTGGGGTGTCGGCATGTGTGTGCACAAGCACTTCAAAACAAACCAATAAACATTCCAGGATGCTGAGGCAGCTGTGCTCAGAGGTACCCATCAAAACCACACACACCTTTTTCATAATCATGCTTAGCTCCATGTGTCTCATAGCTTTCTCTGGTCTGGAGATATCCCACCATCACCCGCTTTCCTCACGCAATCTGGCTAGTGTTAAAGCCATCACGGCCACACATGCCAATGCATTTAAAGATTCAATTCAAGGAGGAGGAATTGTTTTTTTTTCACTTGAACACATTCTCTTTTACTTCAAACATTTTTTTAGCTGATCTTGTTGCAAAGCAATAAATCAAGAAGATGTCTCGGAAATTGTGTTTGTACTTCAGCTGAGAAGAAAGCGTGAACCGCTGCTTTGAGGTTTGCCTGCAAAGGTGTTAATGGGCACAAGTTCTTGCAGCTGTGTCAGAGGGTTGACCATAATCTGTGGTCAGACCTTCACCTCTACAGACTGCAGCTTATGTGTTTGTCATATTTCCTCCATTTTTTTATTATTTTTTTTACCAAAAATAAGTTGGACTTCCTTTATTTTCCTGTCAGACAATGCTGTCCTCCAGCTGCTGTCACTTTTATATTGTACTTTCCTCTGAGATCAAGGGTCTTTTCTGATGTGCGGCTCTCCAGTCCATCAAAGCAGGGACGAAAATATCGATGTCGCCGTACAAAAAGTGCTGCTTTGATATGAATTCATACATAAAACAGTACTTTATTAATGGTTGAATTCCATACAAAGTGGACCACGTAATAACAGGATGGAATTGGAAAACAGTCTGGGAATGTCAACCCCCGACCACCACATTTCTCTCTGTTTTTCTCCTTTTTTTTAAAGGCTGCAGTGGATAAAAAGTGGGCCTCTTGTCAAACCAGGTGCCTGGCTTCCTTTAGAGAAGCAAATTATTCACTGTTCAGATTACTGGTCACACTTAACGTTTTGTCAGGTGTATGTTAAGATTATTTATGTGGAACATTTCCCACACAACAGGAATCAGGAGTGCTTTACATCATTTCTTAGAAGAAAGGAACATTTAAAAGGAAAGAATTATGAAAAACTTCAAATTGAAAAGTTTAATTTCCATGTAGAGGATGAACACATGCACAGAATGGTCATTATATTAGTTCCTGAAAAGTAAAATAAAATTTACAGATAGTTTTCACACACACACAATTCACACCACCCCAAAAGGACCTGCTTTTTTAATAGATGTTATATGAAAATTCATTTTTCCCAAAGGAATGTTTGAAAAGAGTTTAGGTTTATTGGTGATTGTTATAAAAATTGTAAAAAAAAAAAAAAAAACACTAAAAGATGAATCCTAATCATCTCAGAGTCTTTTGAAGGATGATGTAGCTTCAAGTTACACATGTACTATAGTTGTTCTTGAGAAATATTTAGCATCTGTATTGGACAATGTTTCAAGATGAAGTTTACTTGCAAAAGGCTGGTTTTAAAACATCTCTGTCAAGAAACCAGGAAATTCTTAAGTCTTGTGTGGACATCAAACAGATTAAAAAAAGTCATTGACTTTGTGTCCTCCTCCGCTATTTGCTTCAGTGTCTTTTTTAATTCTCATTTCTTTTGTTTTGACTGAAGTTCTTTTGAGGAGAATACTATTCATTTATCATCTCATTTTAATCCCTGATTACCATTAGGTGCAATCTTTGCTCAGAACTGTGGTATTTCAATATTTGGGATTTTTTTTCCTGTTCTGGATCTAAAATGTAAGACATGCAATTGCCACTCTTTTAACCAGTGGATGGTCTGACCTAAGATCCTTTACATAAACAAGAAGAGCAGTTCTCACAAAAGAACAAAGTGTTACCCACACTGCATGGAATGAGAAAATATTGTTTATTTGTAATGCTAGAAGTGGTGAGCAAGAAGACATCGGTGGAAAGACTCGGCGCAGGAAAAATCCATGAGCACAAGAGTTGTAAATGGAACTAAGAAGAACCGTGAAGGATTTGAAGCTCAAGTTTTGTGCAATATTTTGTTTCAAATATTTTTCTCAAGATGAGACCCGGCCCTAATCTCTTCTGCATTTGGAGCATAGCTCTTTATTCATCATTGATTTGGGAAATTAATCTTTTTTAGAAATGAATAACTAATGGGCTGAAAAAAAGCGAGATTTATTAATTATGAAAAAGAGAAAATGAGCTCTGCAAATCACACTTTTGATTGATCATCTGTAGAACTGCAGCCAAGCTCACAATGCACCTAAAATATTAATAATTGTAGTGTTTTACGGGAAAATCTCTCTGATGTCTGTGGGTTGTATAGAGGTTTACATTTTTGGTTAACAAAACTTGTTGGCTGTTCCCTCTGCAGCGTGTAACTGCAACCTGCATGCTCGCCGCTGTCGATTCAACATGGAGCTGTACAAGCTGTCAGGCAGGAAGAGTGGAGGAGTCTGCATGAATTGTCGCCACAACACTGCTGGACGTCACTGCCATTACTGCAAGGAGGGATTTTACAGAGACATGGCCAGACCCATAACTCACCGACGAGCCTGCAAAGGTAAGAACAACCAGTTTGATCAACAACAAAAGAGCAAAATCTGTGTTTTCTGAGAAAAAAGAAAGTTTCATTTTTACTTTTTGTGTGTTCGCTTGCTTTATAAAACTTATTAAAGGGAAAATTGTACTTCTTATAATTATACATTTCTGTGACATCATTAAAGGAGCCAGAGGCTGAATTACAATAGAGCTATAATTTTTTCCCTGACAATTAATCAATTTGATTTACCGCAAATTGATCTCAAGCTGAAAACTTTTCTGGACAACTCTTCAAATCATTACCCCCAAAACCACATCGATTTATACTGATATTATTATTACTTTACTCGTGCTATGAGCTTTGTAAGCCAGATATCAGTCTTGAAATATTGCAAGAAAAACACGCTTTTTAAAAACCTTTTTATTTGGAAAAACACTGCTAGAAATTGTAGCAGGAAATCATTTTTTTCTTTGAATCACTCATTTCAGTGAGGATGTAGAAATACTGTCAAGGCACAAAAAGTAGCGTTACTGAAAGTCGCCAGCTCTGCAAGGAGTTCAAAATCTTTAGAGTGAAATTTCATTGCGAGAATCTTTTGCTGGCTTCTGCTCAGTTTTTCCTCTGTGGCTGACAGAACCTGAAATCCGAAACCGTGGGGTTAGAAATGGCAAGATATCAGACCACATAAACCGATGTTTGCTGCTCTGGCATTTTGGGAAATTCATCATATAATGACAAAAACTATACAGCTACTTAGTCACATACCTCAAAATATAAATTTTATAAGCAATAGTGTACGCAAAAAAAGCATAGAACAAGACCTGCTTCAGGTTGCATCAGTTCTGAAATGCGTGCCAACCTCTGAACTTCTGCTTTCCTTCAGATTCCAAACATGTGTAACCCGCAGTTTTTTCCCCTGTGAAAGCCAAGAGATCAGGTGATAAACAGTTTATCAACCTCCTCCACAAAGCCTCCAAATCTGAAAGAAATGTAACTTACTGGCCCAAAAGCCTCTTCAGGGTGGGCTGACTCACTGATTGATCAGAGCAACTCCTTGGCCTTTGAGAAGCTCCCGTTTCCCTTTGTTTCATTGTGTCTTTTTTCTTCTTCTTCTCCCCAGGTTTTTCTCATAACCCTCACCTCCAGCTGCTCCTGGACATTTCACTTGTATTCTTGTGATTCATGACAACCCTTTAGCACCTTTTCTCTGCTCCCCATTCATTTATTTTCCTCAACCCATTTTTCCGTCTCTCAGTTTCACCTGCACTCAGCGAGCATGTGTCCGGGTCATGATTGAAGTCAGAAGTATGCCGCGACTGCGGCTGGTGTGCGTCACGTCTGAAATGGACAATAAAACACAGGTGCTTTTTTAAGGGGGAGCAAAAAGTGGGCAGTGGAGATTCAAGAAAGTGGGTTGGTTTTTCCCTGTTTTTTTAATCAAACTTGTTCTAAATAGGTGTCCAGAAAAGGGAAAAAAGTGTGTGCCCTCCTTGATACTTTCGATTGGTACTGATGGAAAAAGTGAAATGTCAGCATGCAACTTTTTCTTAAAACCTTCCCGCCCACTGCGCAACGTGTTTAAATTCAACTTCCTCCTCCTGATTACAAATACAAATTTGCGCGGCAAACTGCAGATTTTGCTGAAAAACTTGCTCTTAAGTTGGCATTTTGGGATATGTGACCGTAGTCTTGATTGGCAACCTTTTCAAACCATGTGTTTAGTCTTTTTTAAAATTTTTTACTGTTTACTGAGGCCTGAACGCACCTTACTGATTTAAGAAAATAGGATATTGTAGTGGCGTCTTTTCTTCAGAACAATCTTTTTTTTATTGTTCAACACTGAGCTGCTTGTTTGAGAAACACTGACAAAAACATCAAAATCTTTGTGTAATTAAATATTCATATGTTTTAAAAAATCGGAGGTGGCTTTAAATTTTGCACATCACTGTTTTTCCTGGTTCAAAGTTAATATTTAATGTAGAATAAAGAAGAAAATGCAATTACATTCATGATTAAATTGCAGCTGAACATGTGGTAATGCGCCCACGAACTCCCCATTAATGCTCAGTTTAATGTTGCTGTGCTTTGGCTCATCAGTCTTTCCATGAGGCGTGTTCTGCTTGTATTCATGCATTTTCTCAAGCAGTGAATTATGCATACTTTTGAAAATTTGCTCATGGGCTTAAGGAATCATTGTAATTAAAATGTTTAAATTTTTCCAGTTATGAGTAGAAATAACTCCACCTTTAGCGGTGAAAAGTATTTACGCAAACACATGGGCTAACACTGATCACGTAAACTACCCAAAGTCCTGTCAAGGACTACAAATCCCATGGCAGCGTAGGTCCCATTCACAGTCCCAAAGGCTTGAAAAAGTCTTCAACATCTGAGGACATTTTTACAGCTTCTTAACTGGCTCTAGCCCCTGCACATAAAACGTCAGGGTAAAAAAAAAAAATAGCTGGGGGTGGAGATTGACACCCCACCCCACCCCACCCCGTCCACATCCAGCTGCCCACAGCCCGTTTAGACCAGCCATTCTCTGGTTGTTTACTGAACAATGTGGACTTTGACAGTCAACTCTGAAATCTCAACCACCTTTGCCTGTTTACAATCAAGTTAGAATGTCAAACATTATTCCCAACTTGTTTATTTATAGCGGCCTGCTTGATAGTCTTTGCAGTTCAGGACTTGGGGATTGAGGTGTGTGTGTGTGCTGGGAGGAAACAATGGCCACTCAGTCTTTTGCCACATGTCTTAGCAGGCATGATAAAGGAGTTACAGAAGAGTATCTGGCAGATCAAATAGCATGGGTTTACCCCACATCTGCTTTGGACACATACTTCCATAAAACGAATACACATTAAGTCAAATTATATTAAAAAAAAACCTGTCTACCTTTACATTATTCCTTAAAAATGTAACTGCATTAGCCTAAAAAGTTTCCAGAACGCTTCTTTTGACTGGTGTTAAATGTAGTAATCAACTGAGTCTTGTTTAAAAATAAAAAAAAAATAAGGAATGCCAGAAATTCCCAAATGGTTTATGGGCACCATGGCACCTGGAATATCTGGCTGGAGCTCGGGGTTTGACTGATGGATGAGGGTTGGGGGAAGGTGTTTGGCATGAACTGAGCTGTTGCTGACTTCACCACGAATATATCTGGATTGTCTTTAGTCAGGTTAGTAAAAATTTTATGAAATACCTTCAAAGTTTAGGGTTTTTTTGCACAGAGCCAGCTTAACTCAAACAACAGGGATCCTGCACACACGCTGAAGCGTCAGATTTACGTCTCTTTGTTCACAGCTTCAAACGGACCGCAGCCACTTCGACACCTGTGGGCATGTTTCTAAAGACCAAAAATCACGTTAATCTCTTCTCACCCATGTGCCAGAAACACACATTCACTCTTGGGTCAGTTTCAGCCGTTTAAACTCTCCCGGTGCTGCATCAACAGGTGGTCCTCTGCTTGTTTGTAGCAAATAAAACAGAAAATTATGCGGCACAAATAAACAGATTCACAGTTCAGTCAGGTGGCGAGGAAAAAACGGGCATTTTAGTAGCTGCCTTTTTCTGGCAAGCTTTATCTGTAGCTGTTGGGTTACAGCACCCCCCCACCCCCCACCCCCCCCCAAAAAAAAAAAAGGTTTGGCTGTCAGTGCCTTTCTTATTTTGGTTTATTTGTGTGCTAAGGACTCGGGTGTTCACTCAATCAAACTTTATATTTAGCTGACCATTTCTGAATGCTCTTTCAACGTCAGGTACAACAGTACAACTTTTGTTATTTTGGTCCGGTGGAGGCATGCTGCAAGGCGGTTACTGAAGAGGCGATGGCTATGAAGATACGCTGATAAGCGTTTATGACATATAGATTGTTGGTGAAACGGTGTGAGAAGCAAAGTGTATCACGTTAAAAGCTGATTTAATGAGCCGGCATTCATCCAACCCAATTGCAATGAGTCACTGTGTCTCACTGTTGCTCCGCTACTCTGTCACCCGTAATACCCAGCTACAGTGGCTGTTTTGGTTCAGTCGTTCCACTCCGAGCACAGAGCCTATTCAGACTGAGGAATCTCAGCCAAACCAGAGCTCAGTCCAAATGGAAATGAACTGAGACTACCTCAAGAGATGGGCCCGAGAGCAGTTCTTGGACCGCCTGGGTGTATTCAGATAAAAAATTTGTTCCAGATTAACAGGGGAAACAAACTCTGGTTCTTTAAGGGAACCAAATGTATCCAGTTTAAATTCACCCTCAAACTTCTTTCAGTTGGAAAGAAAAAGGTGTATTCAGAGTGGAAACATTTGGTTTGTTTAAAGTGAACCAGAGTTCATTTCCCCCGATAATCCAGAACAAATTTTTAGTCTGAATAAGGGCTGTCAACGTTATCGCACGTAATTCATTTAAAAAAATGAACGTGTTATTATTTATTAACGCAAATTATACGTCAAAAGTGACCATCTTCCACTTTGCGTCAGACAGTTCAGGCTTCCACGGCGTATGTATTCATATGATTATAAGTATGAATTCAAATGATTATAAGTATTTTATTCTTGTTATTTTTTCAGATTAGACTGCTTTTTCACAAAAAGCAGACTATTTGATTGGTGGTACGGCTCGTTATCATGGTAACACGAGAATGTGTTGTTAAGCCGGCAGAGCTCGACTGCAGTGGCAAAGAAAAGCGATATATATGATGATCGTCACAAAATGTTATTAAAGCATCAGTTCAGAGAGAAAGTTCACCGCTTACCGCTTGTCTTTGTCCAGAAGGAGAAGGATAAAGTTTGTTTTAACGAAGCCTGCGCAGTGATATAGAACATTTGTTGCTATGTGACCAGAACTTCTTTTTTAGATGTGCATGAACACCCAGCAGCCAATCAGATTTGAGTATTCACCTGGAACATTTAAAGTGCAGAAACACAATGTTTGTTTCTTATGGCTGTATATCAGCATCTTTGTTTTCTTGGAGTAATACTGCAGACATAAAAGTCTTTACAGTGCTTTACAGTTCTGCTTATCTTACTGTTGATGTGTTTTGTGCACACAAATGACATTTCTGGGATGAGTTAACACTACAACTTAAAAATTTCAGAAAATAAAAATGAAGGAAAAAATTTCCCTCTGACCTCTTTTTATTCAAAAACTGCATATTGTCATATAAAATTTACCTTGTAAAACATTGTGATTAATTACAAATCAAAAGTGTGATTAATCTGATTATTTTTATAATTGATTGACAGCACTAGTCTGAATACACTTATGTGTACCCTGGTGCGGGACCAGGAACCAGTCTCAGACCCATGTTTTGAGGGGATCCCGTTTTTTTTCCAATCGGACTGAGCTTCGGTTCGGGCTGAGATTCCTCAGTCTGAATACAATTTGCACCCAGAATAACTGGACCAAAACAGCCACGGTTGCCGAAAGTCACGTGACGTAAACACATTAGGAATGAAGCAACCGGTGAGCCGTGGACAAATGTAAAGCAACGATTTTGTGTTATCAGACAAGAAAAAAGGGTTGAACTCCTTGTTTGAATGTTGTTTTTTTTTTGTCTTAATTTAACACCACTAAAAATGCTTCTAACATGCTTTTCTGTATCTCGTTACGCGGCACGCACCCGCTGAATTCATTGAAATGTGGTGGGATGAATGCAGGCTCATTAAACAACTTTTAGTGTGAAACACATTGCTTCTCACATTGTTTTCCCGACAATATGTCACAAATACTTATCATCCTACCTTCATAGCCGTTGTCTTGCAAGTAACCGCATTGCAGCATTCCCTCGCCGTACCAAAGTAGCAGTAAAAAGTGTTGTACCTCACGTTGATTTAGACGTTCAAAACTGGTCAACGAAACATAAAGTTTGAATTAGCAAAATATCCCGACAAAGACTGCAAAGTGCAGGACTTCCATAATTTCCATCTTGAGTTGCTTTGCCCCACCCTTGTAATTCCTGGTCAATGAGCGAAGAGATCTTTAGTCACGTGGTTTTGCTTACTAGCTTTAGTTTAAAACGGGAATGTCTGCTTGACAGCAGTCTGAATGCAGACCAAATGCAAGTTTCAGGACTGAATCTGTACTAACCAAAGCGTACTCGGTCCAAATCAAATGATCAAAATCCTAATATATCCATAAAAACTGCAGAAGAAAGACTTTTTAGATTTTCCATCATGTGTAGTATCCTGTGAAAAGATAAGTTTGTGTTTACTTCGGAAGAAACAAATTTTGTTTTTTGTTTTTTTGGTGCAGCTAGAATGACCACAGTTTGGATGGGTTCATATTTATTTATCTTGTAGAGCACATGGGACTCTGAACTTGTCCCATGTTGCAGTGCTGCATCTCTCACGCACTCAATCCTTCTCCTCACATCTTCTCCTTTCACCCCTCCTTCTGTCATCCTCTCTAGTTTCCTGTAAACTTCAGTCAAATAGCTTTAAACCAACACTCTGGATCATATATTTAACAGCTTTTTATGCCAAAAAAGAGGTCTCAACGTGGTTAGAGGATCTGAAATAAATCACCCAGAACCAGCAATGCTCATAAAAGCCGTGCCAAGGTGAGGCGACCGGAGTTGTTGCTTGTTGCTCTTGGCATTTGTGGGGCATCAACTGAACTTTCTGGAAGTGATAAAATAAGAGTCAGCAGACACACCGCTTTTAGGAAAGAGGAAATAAGTAAAAGGAGGGAGTAAATCCCACCTTTGGGCTCTGTTGATCTCTTAAATGCTTTACTTTTTACTAGATGTTCTTTGATTTTAATGTTTTCATTTAAAGTTAACGGCTAATCATAAATGTTTTCCGTCTTTCTGAACTACGTTGTCTTGTTTGTGCCAATGAATACATGTGCAGATAGTTTCTGTGTGTTATTTATTAAACAGACAGGAAAAAAAACAACTGAAAAAGTTTCAGGACTAAGTGTAACTTTCCCTTTTCTTTGTCTCTTTTTTGTGTCATCACCCTCCTTTTTCATCCACCTGTCCTCAAACCTACCCCAGCTTGTGACTGCCATCCTGTGGGCGCAGCCGGCAAGACGTGCAACCAGACCACAGGCCAGTGTCCCTGCAAGGATGGTGTCACCGGAATCACCTGCAACCGCTGTGCCAAGGGTTATCAGCAG
>BSAI01000012.1:14596279-14726775 GCA_036245035.1 Adrianichthys oophorus | reverse complement strand
AATACCTTATCTTGGAGGAAAAAAATAGGAAACATCAGGGATGCCCACATGAAGGAGGAATCCTCTCCCAGGACGATCAGGTGATGTGCTAGACCTGTTAAAGAAGAATTATTTTTATCTAACTTTACAACTACATGTTTAAATAACAACTGCATGTATATAGTGCAGCAGATGGGCTTCATTCAGATCAAACTGTGGAGCAGCTGAGGGTGCGTGATGAGCCAGAAGGGACGTCCACATCCAAAAACAGGAATTCCAAACCTGGAATCTCTATCGCTCCCTCGTGGTGGAGTGGGAAAGAGGGACAACACATGAATCGCACTGCATCAAACAGAGACATGATGAACTAAAGAAAATATAGTACCGGGCAAATGATAAATAATAGAGGAGAGAATTTATAAAGGACAGAGCCCCAGTGCACCCTACTTTCCCCAACTTCCAACTCCTAGTAGCCTGCAAGCAACTAATTAGTATTGAAATTTGATCCAACATGTTAATGGTAAGAGCATGAATATGGCACAGATATCAGACAGTAATATTAATAGTAATAGAGAATCTGCAGTTTTAGCATGTTCATATAAAAATAATATTAATCTAATCTAAACCTGCGCAAGTCCGCTAAGCAGGAGAAATAGGCCGGCATGGCAAAGTTTATCTAAGCATCTTCCCTCTGCTTAGCTCTGCAGAGAAATATGTATAATGGATGTAATGAAAATTATAATTATTACCCCAAACTTCATTACAGTAGGTGAGGTAGGGCAGCAGTAAGTTAGATATTCTCTGATTACTAGCTAGCCTGGCAATAGGCCTGTCCAAAGAGGATTGTTTTAATCCTAACTTTCAATGTAGAAACTGTCTGCCTCTCTTACATGAGCTGGGATCTTATTCCATAAGACAGGGGCTTGGTGGCTGAAGGCTCTACCTCCAAGTGTGCTTTTAGAAATTCTAGGAACCACAAGCAGTCCTGCATTTTGTGAGCAAAGTGTTCTGTTTGGTTGGTAAGGCACTATGAGATCTTTAAAATAGGATGGGGCCATCCCATTCAAGGCCTTATAGGTCAGCAGGAAGATTTTGAACTTGATTCTAAATTCAACTGAGAGCCAGTGAAGTGAAGCTAACACAGGAGTAATATGTTCTCTTCTGCAGGCTCCTGCTAACAATGAAGACTTTTAGAGAACTTTTATGGCATGCTGCTAGCAAAGAGTTACAGTAATCCAAGATACGGCTAGTGGTGTTTAGCTAAGAAGTATCTACGTCACAGGCTGCTTAGACAGCAAAAAGTTAACACAGTCGTTTACTCACTAGAATAATAAAGATGCTATTTAGAATTGCATTTAAATATTTGCAAATCAGGCATTTGAATAACAGGAGCAACAAAAGCAATCACCAAGCACTGGTTAACGCTCATCCGGAAATGACATTGCAGGAACACAAATGGTCTACAAATGGATGCATCAGAATTGGAGCGGAGCAAGAAGATTTTGCCCCATCACAGTTGCTGCGTCACAAACCAGAGGTTTTTTGTAGCTGCCGGTTTTCATCTGCTCCTAATCCAGCACAATTTGTATAAAGAAATACTCAGAAATGCAGGTTTAATCTTAAATTATTGTATATACAATATGTCCTTCATCGTGAGAAAAATACTACAAGAGCAGTGAAAAAGTGTGAAAAGCACCAAAAACACCATTTTCGTAGGAGTTGGTCTTTAAGTTAAATGTCAATCCATCTCCATCATCCATAGCAGTCACTGTTCTTTTAACATCACCCCCGACTGGTGTCAAATAAAACCCCAAGTATTTTCATCTGACATACAAGTTTCACAACCCACATTTACGTATTACTATCTAAGTGTTTCTGTTGGCACTGATTAGCTTGAATGCTTTCTCCTTCTAGATTTTACGATTCTGAGGGTTTGTTGTGACAGTCTCCCTGAACTCTCCATTTTAATGAATTTCAGCATCTGCAGTTTTTGTGAAATTCTCTCTTTACAAGCCCATAGCCACAAGCGTATTTGAAAAAGGACGGATTTATATCAAACCCGTGAAGCAGTTTTGTGTTTCTTGTGTGCATTTCAGAAATCCCTGTGGTCAACCCCACAGCTGTGGTGAGCAGCACGGAGGAACCAGCAGGTTAGTATTCTGCCTCTGCGCAATATTTATTTCGTATATCTAGACACATGTTTTAAGGTGTGGAATAAATATTAATGCTGGGTGGGTCCAATTGTTTTGAAGTCATGCTCAAAAGAAGGGTAACGGAGAAGCAAAATTTCCATTGTCATAAACAGTTTCCTCCACCTTCTACTAATGTGACTTGCAGATAGAGATGATTAATTACAGAACAGAGACGAGATGTGTTGCTAGGTCTCAGCTGTGGAGAGTCTTGGCGAGTGACTTTGGCGAAAAATGTTCAGTCGCTCTCTAAGTTTCCAATTTAAGCTCCGGTCAATTACCCCTTCTTTATTTTTCATTCTGGAACTGTGTGGTTTGAATGGTCATGTTGATTTGGAAATGTTGATTCACTTTATAACATATCTCATCACTCACTCCGCACACTGTGCCCCTCACTTTTACCATTAATATTCAACTACATTTTTCAAAGTATCACAGTTGTTGTTTTTCTTGAGCTTATGCATATTTTCTGAAACCACACAATAACTGCTTAACTTCAGACTTGCGCTCAACTTTTGACCTTCTGCATCTTGTTATTTAAAGATTAAAAAGCCTGCAGTTTCGGAGTTTGATTAATAGATGTTTTTTTAGTGGCTGGAAACTTTGGTTCCAGTCTGCATAAATATGCACTACACAGTTTTCATATCTGACAATAAATATAGCTAATTTTGTTTTAGAACTGATAGAAAAATGATGCTTTAGTTTTAAAAATTTAAAATAATGGCAAATCTGTACATTTCTGCAAGTCTATGGGTTTGAACAAAAAGTCCCCATTTAAATAAGACATTTGCTACCCTAAAACACACAAAAACATTTCTGTAAACATAAAACACACTAAGGATCATTTAATTTTCCTAATTTTTTAGTAATAAATGACAACAAAAAAAACCTCTTAGTTAATAGCTAAAAGCTCCTGGACAGACTAATAAAGGGACTGTCAGCAGCCAATGAGTGAAAAGATGAGAAGAAGCATATAACATTTTGGCTCTGTAGCAGATTTCATAAATTGAGTGGAAAAAATCCAATACATCAGTCTTGCCTTTTTATTGTTGCTAACCACATTGCACTTGTCAAATAAAATAAATTCTTAGCAGCCATGAACAAATAATTTCTCAAGTTTCTTTCTAAGTTTTATTCATGTATATGTAACGCTAGATGCTTCTGTCATTCAAGTTACTTCACATAAGGCCAAAACACTGTATCCTTTCTGTTTCATCCAAAAATTAGTGTTATAAGTTCACTCTATCTTGAAGAAGCATGTATGTGTTCCAAAATGCTTTTTTACCATGACTAACTACTTTTCATTCAAAGTAGTAAAAAAATGAACTGAGATCTCATAAGATTGTATTTCTTTCTAGTACTTTATTTTAGTACATTGGTGATGTAAATGTCTGTCCAAAGATCTTCAATTTAAACAAATAACTCCAGCTCCACCCTTCATAATCCTCTGAAAGACAATTTTCAACCATTCAATTTTCAATTCATAGACAAGTATTTAGTCAGCCACCAATTGTGCAAGTTCTCTCACCTAAAAAGACAAGAGGCCTGCTGCAGATTCAGTCTTTCCACCGTGGTGCAAGTGAACAATTTTGTTTCTGGTGTCCTTAGACAGCTCTTTGGTCTTGGCCATAGTGAAGTTTGGAGTGTGACTGTTTAAGGTTTTGAACGGGTGTGTTTTATATAGATGACCAGTTCATACAGGTGCCATTAATAACAGGTAACAAGTGGAGGGCAGAGGATTCTCTCACCAAAGAAGCTATGTGAGTGTCTGTGAGAGCCAGAAATCTTGCTTGTTTGTAAGTGACCAAATACTTATTTTCCACCATAATTTGCAAATAAATGTTTTGAAAATCAGACACTGTGATTTTCTGGGAGAACTTGCACAATTGGTGGCTGACTAAATACTGTCTTTGGCCCATTGTATATTCTCTATCAACTAAAACTGCCAAAAAGGACATTTTAAAAACACCAACAATTTCCTTTGGAATAGGTCTTTAAGGAAAATCAGAACAGACCTAGGTGGGTCTTAGAAATTAGAACGGATGAATAAATTCAGGTTATCTGAAAGCTGGCTCAAGAGGAACAAAAGGAAAATATCAAGAAATAATTAGAAAACCTAAAGTCTGAATTTATAAAGCATTTGAAGAAACTAAAAACTATGCGAAGGAAATGGGTAGATGAGTAAACAGCCTGTGTTTCTTGTTGACTTTGACTTGAACCAAATGATCCCTTTACCTTGAAAAGACAACCAAGTAAACTGCAAATAACTCAACAATAATAAAATTTGTCTTGTTTGCACATTTCAAAAACCACAATAAAGTCTTTTGTCTTTATTATTTCTTGACTCCTGGGAAAAATGAGAGTGGTAAACACAAGGGTTGCTGATTATCAATTCACCTCAGCCTCACCAAAAAATAAATAAATTCCAGAGCATTTCACCCTGAGTGGTCCTCCTTCCTAAACTACCACAGAAGAAGCTTCACCATCAGAAATCTTTTTGTGCAAGGGGCGGTGGATGCAATTTGTCCTTGTCATGGCACAGTGAAAGGGGCAACCCCGAAGCCAATTGTGCGTGCTGCCAGTGGGCTGGCCTTCTGGGTCACTGAGCGATTCCCTGCAAGCCTTTCCAGGTGAAGGGCCAACAAAGTGGCTCTTCATGGGAAAGCACTAACAGTCCCTGAGCCGCAGCTGATAAATCCATCTTATAGACTGTACCTTACACACAGTTACACATGCACGTTGTAACTGCATTCACACTCGTTTAAATGCACCTAGATTCCTCTTGTAATCTTGAAAAAATATATTTTCACATCCATCTCTCCCCTCCTTTTCCTAACGTTTGTTTTATTCTTCTCTTTTTTTCTCCATGTCTCTTCTTTCTACGGCAAATAAATCCTCAAACGCTCTGATATATTGCCAACTCTTCTGGACAACTTTATGAGCTCATTGCTCCCTTGTTTCTTCTTTCTGCTTCAGTCCTTAACTTAAAGACGAACAATAAAAAAACCTCACACTCAAGCGTCCCCAAAAGAATCATTTATTTGCACTTCTTTTTTTAATTTATTTATTTTTACTAATCTGAGAATTTCATTTCATGCAGTTTAGCTGGGTTTGCTTTTGAGATTTGCACGACTCAATAGTTTTCCTTTCAAAGTCAATGAGACGGGTGACAGCGAATACCAGCGGAGTTGCCAACATGTGGTTTTTCAGTTTCATGTCCTGACATTCTACAGTCAGCTTTTCATGTCCCCTCTCTAAAGCTGACTGAAACCATGTTGGGAAATGCCTCGCAGTTTCAGCGTTTTCCGAACGGAAGAGTTTGTTCTTTACATTGGCATCTTTCACATAGTTCATAACGGTCAAAATTGATAGATAATGTAAGGATAACAAAACAAAAACAGCTAAGCTAACCAAGTGCTAAAGTAGGCTAACCGGCAGCAGCACGTAGCAGCAGTAAAAAAAAAAAAATTCAATTGTAATAAACCATCAGTACCAACTTTCTTTCTTTTTTTTTTTTTGTTTCTTTCTTTTCTTTTTAACTGCTGCTTCTGTCAGCTGCCAGTTATGCTACATTCACACCTGACAAGATTCGCGTGACAGGAGCGTCAAGTTTCAATGTTAAGTCAATGTACAGACAAGATATGAGGTCCTGCTGTGCGATTCTAACATCACTTGCGGTGCGTCAGTCTGGCACGAGTGCGATTTGTGCGGCAGATGCGGCACATCAAGACTTCTGTATGGTGGGAAATCACTAACTCAGCTTGAGCATGTGACGTTTTCAATGATTTTAATCAGCAGCTAAAAAAAAATCCAATATGGCTGCTCGATGCATGGGTTTTAGTCCTGAATCTCCATCCTAACCCCTTTGGGGCTGGAGACTGACCCGAACACTGTTGGGCGAAGGCTGGATACACCCTGCAGGTCGCCAGGCTGTTTCAGAGCTCATGGAGCTAGGAGCCCTTGGTAGCGGAGCAGGCGGTTCTCTGGCCGGCAGATAGAGAGCCGCTGTGGGTGCCGTCGTAGCGGTTGTGATCGCTCCAGCTACATGGGCTCATGATGGTTTTTTTTTTTATTTATGTATTTTCATCAAGAACATAATAAAAAGATCTCCCAGTTTTATTTTTATTTTTTCCCTCCCGCGCTTTCCATGTTTTCTATTATGTGGCAACGAACGAAGTCCAGAAAACCTTTTGCAGTTGCTCCTCCCACACGTGGCCAGGGCGTCAAGGACATTTAGTTCAGGTGTTGAGCAGTACATTTGAGAGTGGAATTTAATGCGTGAATTGCGTCCAGTGTGAATGCCAATCAATTTAAAAATGAAAAATATTTGTCTGTAGTATGTTGAAATTTGAGTTTTGCGACTGGTCTGTTGAAATGTGGGAGATTTTGCAGCTCAAGTGGGAAAAGCATTTCAAAATAAACTTGTTCTCCAATTCAGTGCTGGCAGTTGAGGTTTTTGGATCCTGAGATACATTTCTGAAAGGGGTTTTGAAGAATTTATAAAGTTGGGAAGTGTTCCTGAGTATCTTTGTTTGTAAAAAATATCAGTTTTTAAATCACTTAGAAGATAAGGTTGCAATTTGTAACATTTTTAATGGGTTTAAGGTTAAACATTAGTCTCGATATATGCAGTACAAGCAAGTACTGAGAAGACATTTGCATGTAACCATCAAAGTCTTTTGGCACAATTATAAAATTCAGCCAAAGAAGCAATAAATCAGTTTCAACAGTAAGAATCATGACCACAACTCATCCTTTCTGGAAACCCTCCCCACCCCAAGGAGTGGCCAGAAGAGGTCATCTGCCCAATGTGTGGTCACAGTCATAATGCTGGCAGTCAAGGCTTTTTCATTTCCATCCAAGCATGACCTGCCTCCACGCTCTGTTTTTCCTCAAGACCCTAGAAAACATGTCAGAATGAGCACTTTTTCTCCTCTGGTATTTCTCACGGTCATTCGTCAAAGGCTCTATTTTTAACGCAAAAAACTAAATCTGCATCATTCAAAGTGATGCTATTTTTCTTAGCCCTTGGCAATGTTAGTGGATGTATACAAAGTTGCAATACACGGCTTACACTCATTGGGAGTAGTTGCAGAGAAAGTTACTTTTCTGTTTATGTTTCTATGTATAAAAACTGCAGAAACAAACTCTTGACTTGTTCTGATGCTTCTTTTTGTGAGTCATTAGTGGGTTTTCCTCTAAGCTAAATCTCATTACTGTTGTTCTTGATTTTTTTTAGATTGTGAATCCTACTGTAAGCCAGTGAAAGGCAATTTAAAGATCAATATGAAGAAATATTGCAAGAAGGATTATGGTAAGTAAAGCCTGAAGTATATTGTGTAACATTGTTCGAGGTGTTGACCAGAGTGTATTCCTTGTGACTGTGTTTTCAGCGGTCCAAGTGAATGTGCTGGACATGGAAACTGTTGGGGATTGGGCCAAGTTCTCGGTCAGCTTGGTGTCAGTGTACAAAAGCCGGGGTGAACCCCTGAAGCGAGGCGACAACATCCTGTGGGTACACATGAAGGACCTGGCCTGCAAATGTCCCAAGATCCAAATGAGCAAGCGATTCTTGGTGATGGGCGGCAGCGAAGGAGGGACGGGCCCGGGGGCGGGGCCAGGAGTCGGAGCCACGAGTCCGGGGGCGGAGCGTGTGGGTTTGGTGGCTGATAAGAACAGCCTGGTGATCCAATGGAGGGACGTTTGGTCAAGACGTCTGAGGAAGTTCCAACGCAAAGAGAAGAAGGGAAAATGCAGTAAAGCATGATTGGAAACATTGGGCCAATCCCTACCTCTCCCTTCATCACACCCCTTCATGAACCCTGACTCTTCCTCCTCCTACTCCTCCTTCATTGTGGGAAGAGATAACAGACTGCATGTACCCCACCTTTTGTAGGGACCATGTTTGTGTATATTGTATACTTATTTTTCCTTTTTTTTTGTCTTTGTAAAGCTACTCATCTATCATTCATATGGTTTGCCTTATAAAGGGACCGTTAAAAAGTTTTTTTTGTTGCAGACAAAAGCGGACACCAGAGTCTGGACCAATGACAGCATAGGAATCCATTTCTGTCACCCATTTACAAGCTTCTTTCTTCAAACTGTTAGGACTGGCCTGTTAAGCTTCACTGCTCTTGTATTCCAACCAGCAGTGCTCACATCCTGCTCATTTGTTTGGATTTGTTTTCACCTCGACTGCAAACCTTCAGACTGATTTCAGACGCGAGCTGCAAACAAGCTTGGTCACCTCGCATTTTAGGTAATAAAATAAATGTTATTGGATCTCTACGAGCTGGATCTCCTGACATTCCCACAAAGATAATAGCCCTGCTGCTCCAGCTCTTTGTGTCAACATTTTTGAGAATAATATAAAATAAACTCTTGTTCAACAAGGAATTGAGGGCTCCAAAGCAAACCAGTTCTGCTGCCGTCATACAGCCCTGCCACAACAAACTGCATATTTCCACTCTTCTCCTGCAAGTCTCATTGACACTCTTCGCAATAGCATCATCTTTTAAAGCGGCTTTTGATCTCATCCATTCTTTTCCCAGCCAAAGTCCTATTTGTTGTTTCATTTTGAGCAGAACAAGCCTTCCAGGCCAGTGTGAGCCACATTTCGCCTTCCTCTTCATTACTGGTTCTCACGGGTGGCTTTTAAAGTCATGCCTCACCAGTATGATTCACTGTCACTTTTTCTGGCCTCCGTGTGGACAAATGAAAGGAATGTCAGAACGATTCCATGACTTTTTGCCAAATGGATTTTTGTCTTCCGCTGGATACAGTCTTCCAGATGGTGCTCTGTGACTGATGCCATTTCATTAAATGTCTGTCATCCTGAAGACGGGCAGGCTTTTGTCTGCCAAAATAAAAGACCAAAAGATGAGTTTCTGTTCATGCAGTATAAAGGGAAAAAAAGTGGGATAAACATTGTTTTTCTGTGATGTATTTTGACACAATGAATGAGGCTGGAAAGTCTTTAGTCCTCGCTGATTGTATTATGATATGAAAAGATCGAGTTTCACCTGTCATCCCTTTGGTTAGGTTTGGATGTTCTGGCGGTTTGTTGCTGGGAAGAAAACCAACATGAGCATCAAAATTCAAAGCAGATATTCTTACACCAGTTGCCCACTCTAATGCATAACCCTGTTTTCATTTGCCAAACAAGTACAGACCTTTTTTAAATTCACTTAGGAGACGATTGAACTGGGGACCAGCTAAACCACAGAGAAATCTGCCTGGCTGCTCCTGAGCTATTTATCCATCTTTCACTTTAATTTCATTTCAAAAAGCGCTTTGCTGCGTATTTAAATTGAGTATAGGATAAACAAAGCATTCAGGGGCACATTATGTTGGTCCAGCAGTGAGTGTGCCTGCACAGGCCTCTCATGCAGGCAGACAGTCATGCTTCGTGATTTGTTATGTTTGTCAGTTCTCCAAAAGTGTCTTAAATTCCCTTTCCGCCACCCCAAACTCTTCGTTTAGCATGTTGTGGATTTTGTGTCTGTAGATTAAAAAAAAGAGCCCATAGAAAGAGGCTGTGCTGTAATGCAGTGTGGACCCTATTTTCACTTCTCCAGAGAATGTGAGTAAAACTTCTGTTAGCTCTAGTTGTATTTTTTAAATATCGTTGCCAGAAGTGAGAACGCAGACTTGAGTGATGATCCAAAAACAACTCTCGACCAAAACTACGTAAGACCCGCTAGGATTTCTGGTGATTGAAAGAAAATGACCGCATTGACATTTGGGATTGTAGCGCACCCAAAATCCGCTCATGGACTTTCACAAAAATGCAGAACCAAACAATTGTTCATGTGGTGTTTTGCTGCGGCCTGCCAGGCAGGTATAGCTACTGTAGCACAGGGATTCTCACACCTGCTGGACATGTTTTGATGGCTCAGCAAGTAAAGTGGCGCCTGATAGACGCGGTCTCCTCTCCGGTAGAACATACTCTCTACTGGCTTTCTTTCTTTTTTTTTTTTCTGCCCACCTTGAATTTAGTAAAGTAAGAAACTCCCAGATTTATTTTGCTCTTGTGAAAACTATTTAGTAAACCTCATAGGGAGAGCTGCCTGTTGTTTTACATTAACAACCCTGCAGCTTGGCAGTGGAACTGAGGCAGCGCAGCCGCTTTACTATGTTCTCCCCGCTTTTCGTTGCATTTATAGCATACACAGGTGTATGAGTGTGAGTTTGTGTTTAATTAACCTCCCCGAGCAAACAAGTGATACGCACATGAAGCAAACACGCTGGGAGGTGAGAGAACTCTTAATAGCTGTCTAGTGTTTGTGCAAAAAGGGCCCTGCATATTTGCCATACATGTGTGTTTCATTTGTCCCCACACATTTGGCTTGTTTAACAAATCTTGACGCATTTATTATGCTGTAAATATGTGCAGAACTGCCTCTGCCATTTATGCTGTTGTTTTCTTTGTAAAGCATCCCTTAGCCTGGGATGACTCACCCATTTGGATGTACAAACCAGATGATTATTGAAGTTACATGGATGTAGAAACCAGGAACATATGCTTTTGTGATTTCAACCAGAAGACGTGGTTCAAATATTACACAGAATGTATTTGTTATTATTTTACCTTTGTTTCCAGACAACAAATGCCCTCCTGTCAATGGTTTCCAGGTAACCTGCATTCACTTGCCCCTCAGTGGAGCTATAGATGGACCTTGACTCAAGAGTCCAACGTTTTCCGTTTCCTCAATGTCCTTGAAGTGGTGGAGTAGCAAAAAATGTCCACCTACCTCTCTTTGAAGGGACTAAGGGTGCTTCCTTCAGTCCAGTTGCTTCTCACTGCAATTATATCAGTGTCTTCCATATACATTATCCTCTGAGGCAATGAACCACTGACTTTTTCATCTAAATGGTAAAAAATAAATTATTAGTTAATGAGCCATATGTTGTGTTGATCATTTATCTCTTTAATGGCCTACATTAGCTACAGGAATTATATGTATGTGTTTCCAGTTGGAAAGTATGCTCACTCACAGTGGGCACGGCTCTGGTATGTTTCCACTTAAGTGGAATGGTGTTTGAGGGGGAGCGTATCGGGAAGGACACCCCTCCTCTCCCCTCTACAAGCACAGCAAAGGATAAACTTTTGTAAATAAACAATGGGGAACACGCTCAAGATTTAAATGTGAAACCGTGACTCTAAAGTCTGAAATCCTTTCTCACCTGCCTCTCCTGTGGTTTCTTTCCACAGACTGGCACCATTCTTTCTTTTAAAAGTTAATTCCTTCTTATTCACGGCTCAACGTATAGAAATTTGAACTGTTTATTGGTAACAGTGAAGTACTTTTTGATCTGTTAGTGTAACCTGATCTTTTTTATTATTATGTAGACACTTCTGTGGAGACATCATCAAGTCATAGTGAGTTATGTAATCCTTGTTTGGTAAATATTAATTTGAGGAAAACCAGTTTAAATACACTCAGGTACAGGTAGGGAGGTTATCCACACAATTTTGTACTCAAGAAAATGTACTCTATTTTGAAATAGATGTAAGAAAAGTAAAAAGTAATTAATGAAATAATTACTTAAGAGTAAAAAAAAAGGAACTGGTAAGAAATTACTAAAATAATTTTAACAAAATCTGATTTACAGTCTAAAATGTATGAAACAAAAATATCAAAAAAAACTGCAAAAGAACAGTACCAGATATATTAAAATATAAATTTGACTTTACAGAATATCAATAGAAACCCTCCAAAGCAAGAAGGTTTTCACTGGTTTGTGAAATAACTTTAATGCAAGTTATTAGATGTTGCTCACTTTTCAGCATCTTCTGTCAGGTTTCCCACGAGGAGAATGTGTTGAGGTTACCAGTTGGAACAAAAGTCAGTTAGCTTTAATGTGGAAGTCAACGAAATGCTGCATGGTGGTGTAGGGGTTAGCACTCTCACCTCTGAGAAGGTCCTGGTTCAAATCCTGATCAGGACCAACTTTATGGAGTTTGTATGTTCTCCCTGTGCATGTGTGGGTTTTTGCCGGGCACTCCAGCTTCCCTCTACCTCTATATGCATTGTAGTATCCCATAAGGAAATGATAAACATGAATCTTATGAAGGTTTTATCTGAAACTTGTAAGTGAAGCATAAGACAATCAAAGCAGTTATAAGATCCTTAGTAAAATTGTTTGTTATGAAACTTCCATGTTTTGGTATTATATAAGAAAAGTATATGAAAGTATTTCCACATGTATTTTCCTTAGTGGATATGTAGAATATCAAACTTATATGAGATAAACAACTTTAAGGGAAACTGCTGTCTTTCAATAATCGTGGAAAACATTTACGTCTCTTTTTTTTTTAAAAAGTGTTTTGACAAAAAATATTGGACTGTTAAACTTGTTAACTGTTAAACTGCTTGTTAAACAGCAGTTGTTAGGTTTTCTACAAACCAGGCAGCTCTGAGTCATCTCTCACCTACTGGATGTTACTAAAAGTATTACAGGAGTAACACTAGTAACAGTAGTTATTTAGGATTTTAGAAACAACTATTCCTGATGAAAATGGCAACGTGATATTGTATCCACAGAGCATATAATCAAATAATCAGGAAGTAATCAAAATGAAGTAAAGAGATAAAAGACTCACATTCTTTTAAGTGTTGCTAGAAAAAGACTTTTTATTTTTGTACAAGGCTTTCATAACATGAAGTACAAAATGTCTTACATAAGAATACATGTGCAATTTATCTTTGTCCTGACAGGTGATATTTCATTGTAGATACATTGGTAATACTTGAGACACAAATTTCTCATTTTGGAAACTCAAACCCTAATCCTCACATAAAATAAAAGTAAAAGCAGCAAATAAAGAAAACATGATTTCCCTCCAAAGAACATATATTTTACCTGCAGAAAACTCACTTTCATAGTTTTATTTTCATAAATGAAAAGCATATGTTTGGAAAAGGGACATGTGAGAAAAAAGTTTTTAGAAATTACATGACCCGTGCATGGAAAACATACTTATACATATAATATTTCTTACATTCCACAAAGAATATTTTTTTTAAATTGAACATGTGATTCTTTTTCATCTCATATATGAAAAAAATGAGAAAGTGACCACTTTCAAGAGTTTTTCATAGTATGGCACTTATAAGTCTTATAAGATTCACAATACATGTGAAGCAAAAATGTGGTGCTGCAGGTGATGTCAATTTCTTATGAGTTTTTATTAGTTCTTTTGTTCTTTTCCATATGGGATTGGTCACTCTAAATTGCACCTATAGCGGTGAATATGATTCTTTAGACTGGTGACCCATCCAGGGTGTACCCTGGCTTTGCTCAACAGGGGTTGGGATAGGCTCCAGCAACACCAAGTCCATGAAAGGGATGAAGCCATTTTGAAAGTGGATGGAGAGAAGTAAAAAGAATGACGGCTACTTCTACAATCTATAGGAAATGTTCAGGATGAGATAGTGATGAAGGGGAACTTTCAGTCTTTTGTAATTGTTGTATCTGCTCAGTTGGATTTAGGCAACTTTCCTTGTAGTTTTGAAGTTCCCAAAATTAATCTTTTGGGAACATTTTTGAGTACATTGATTGTTTGTTCGGCTGCACGGTGGCGCAGTGGTTAGTGCTCCTGCCTCACAGCAAGAAGGTTCCCGGTTCAAGTCCTGGCTGGGGGACCTTTCTGTGTGGAGTTTGCATGTTCTCCCCGTGCATGCGTGGGTTTTCTCCGGGTACTCCGGCTTCCTCCCACCATCCAAAAACATGTTTCACAGGTTAATTGGTTACTCTAAATTGTCCCTAGGTGTGAATGTGAGTGTGCATGGGTGTGTGTTTGTGGCCCCTGCGACAGACTGGCGACCAGTCCAGGGGTGTACCCTGCCTTCGCCCATGAGTAGCCGGGTTAGGCTCCGGCAACCCCGTGACCCCGAAAGGGATAAAGCGGATTGGAAAATGAATGAATGATTGTTTGTTTTTTGGTGCCTGATGGAAATAGATTTCTAAGAATTGAAAACTGACTGTATCTCAGTGTCTCTTTACAAATGGCTGCAGTTGTGGATTTTTCTCAAGGCGAACGTGCTTTTCTGAAAAAGGGAATCCTAAGCCACGTCCATGTCAAATTTGGTGCTTGTACTACAAAATGCACAATGGTTTTGATAAGTTGCTCCACTATTTAGAGCCACAAAAAAGTGGGACGGCTGTGATGCAGTGGTCGGTTGACCTCTGATCAGAAGATTTCAGGTTTGATTTCCGCCTTGCTCGCCCATGTGTCAAAGTGTCCTTGGGCAAAACACTGAACCCCACCTTGTCTCTAGTAGTTATAGACTAGCACCAGTGTTCGGCGTGAATGGGACTATGACTGTAAAGTGCTTTGGGCCCTCAAGTAAGGTAGAAAAGTGCAATACAAGTACACGCCATTTACCACACAGTTAAAATAAAACCAGCATTTTTCCAACCTGTGAATTAACATTTACTGTAAACCATTTTGTTTTTGCAGTTTACTGTAGGTGGTGACTCACTGTCATAGAAACTGTTTCAAAGGTGTCAACATTCTAGAAAAATACCATTTGACTTGTCAACATAGTGAAACTCATTTTCAAACAGACTGCTACTTTTTCATTTAACAGATTTACGTTACACATTGATCCATGTTGACAGAAATATTAATGTCTTGTAAGTATTGTATGAAGTATACTGGCCTTTTAATGCTTTTTAACGCAAAACACGTTTTATATTATACAGTAAAAAGTTCAGCCTAATCAAGCTTGCTTTTTAAGACCCCTCACTGTTTGTATAATAAACTTCTGGCAGTCTGGAGAGGATGGGTGCTGCTTTGTTGAAAAAGAGAAGCAGCGATCAGGCCAAATGCTCTCCATTCTTTCCCCTCCTCATTCTGACACATCCTCACACAAACCCAGCAGAAGCCAGGGGAGGCTTACCAATTGCGCTTTCATAAGCTGCCAAAGAGGCTTCATTGGCTTTAAATGGAGCCTCATTACCACTGCGCTTCAAAGCTCAACAACTGCATTTTCCAGCATGAGGCCTGTGTATGTGTAGGTCTGCCACATTCATGACTTTCCATTCTCATAATCCTTTTGACTTATTTTTCTACTTTTTCTAAAGTGTTTTCCCTCTCACCAAAAGAGTGTGAGTCTGTGAACAGTCATGTCTGCGACAGTGTGTGTGGGTCATCACAGGCTAACCTCCCTCCTGAAAACCCCCAAAAATGTGGCGAGAAATGTGTGCAGAGCCCGATCATAAATATTCAGTGGTGAAGGTCTGATCTTTCTCTCCCTGGCTGCAGCGTGTCTCTTTTTTTTGGGAGTGAAACCAGCTGTCATCTGAAGAGGCACCGCTCCCTCTGGAACTGAAAACATGCCTGGCAATGACCACACGTTCACTCATCTGCACATCTGCCACCCTTCAATCTCCTCATCTGTGTGCTGTTCTATTTACTTCAGTAAAACACATGTCATCTTTCTTAGGGGACACGTCTTTTTTCTCACCTCTAAGCTATCAAATTCAGCCGCAAAAAGGCCAAACACATCCCTGATTGATGCAGAAAACCATCCAGACAATGTCATTCGCTGTTGCGCGAAACTAAGATTCAAGCTCTCTTTTTTTATTGGCGAAGCAAACATTATTGGGTTAGTGAGTGATTGCAAATGAGTGAGGAATTGGGAGTAATTTAAAACCAGTGTGGTCCATGATAGGAGCATTGTGCGGCCCAAACCTGCTCCTAATCCGCTCCACAGCTTTGTGCTTGATTGGGTTCTGTTGAAAATAGGGATGAGTCTGCCACTTTAAAGCCTGTAATGTAAGAGGAATGTCTGTGTGTTTGTGTGTCGGTGTGTGTGCGAGCTGCCAGTGCATTAAGTAGGTTATTTAAGGTTGGAAAAATGGAAGTAACGTTTGTAAATCTTCTTAATCAGTTTAGTGTCTTTTTGTTGAATTGGAGCCCTTGCCTTGGTTCTCTGCATGATCACAAGTTTTTGGGTTTTAGATAAATTCAAGTTAATTATTCATGCTTATCATGCTAAAACTTGAATGGTCTTTTTTTGTCATTTTGTGTGTTCTTGCATAATTTGTTCAGAGGAAAAGAGCTAGAGTGTTGTAATGTCATTAAAAGAAAAGACTCTCAAGTGCTTCTCATTTCACGTGTTGCAGTGCAAGAGCATCCATCATTTTTTACCCACATCCTTCTAATCCAAATAGAAAAATTACAGAATAGAATAAAACTCCCAAATAGGGAGATTTAACTTTAGTCACAAGCTGCAGGTTCATTTAAAAATAAAATAAAGCAAATGTTTTATATATATATATATATATATGAACATGAAGCTTACTGATTTCTGATTTCCTAAGTCGGGGTGGAGACACTGAATTATAAAACTTCTGCTTCCAACTTAAAAGCTTCTGCAACTCTATTACGTACTCTGTATTGTATGGATTGTTTACGGGATCCAGACTTTGGACATGTCTGCTTTAACCCTTTAAAACCTGAGCTATGGCTCTATTGTTTAAAATCATTCGACTTGTTAACTGTTCATGCAAATTAACATAAACCCAGAGGATTCTAAAATGAAGAAAAGCAGCTTTGTGCTGATATGCAACACTTTACAGGAGGGAAGTGTCTGCAATCAATGAAAATCAGATGACTGTTGGGGAGAAAAGCAACTTTGTGCCGTTATGCAACACTTTATGCTTGTAATGTGATGGATATCTATGCAAAGCCGATATGAAAAGCAACTTTCACCAGAATCAGCTGATCGCGTAAACGGTCTAAGAGTTACAGTAGATCAAAGTGCATGTGTTATTTAGGTGTTGACATCTGGTGTAAAAAGGGTTAAATCCTCCATTGAACTGTTTATGTAGTAGAAAGTACTACTAAATAAAGTACACTAGGTTTCTTATGTGTTTAATACATTCAGATGACAATGGTTATCCCTCACGTTCACAATAAAAATGTTCAAAAATAGTATTTTAAAAGGTTAATATACTTAAGTATAAGTATCCTTCAATCTGTTGACTCATTTTCCTCTTAGATAAAGTATATTAGCACATGACAATGTCAAAATTCATCAGACTCAATCTGTCTGAAAGCAGTTTAGGGAGCGTGAGACTTCATTTTCACACATGGATTGGCCTGTGGTTTGTGGTCTGTGGTCACAGAGAGATGGCTGGTCCGGAGTAAAGCTGTGATCATGGGTTTGAACAAATACAGGATGTAGAAGTACTGTAAAATTTTTAAACTTTTTAGTTTTTTATTTTTAACATTTTTAAACCATTATCATTCTTCATTTCTCTCTATATTACTGATTTACAGTATTGTATTTTTCTTAAAATGTATATTCTTTTTTAAATTTGGACATTTTTATCAATAAAAACTTTTTTTTCCTGCCATAGAAAACAATAAGAGCAAGATTTGTGCCTAAAATGTTCTCAGGTTAAAACATTGATTTTATGTTTTTTTTTCTGAATTCAGATATACTTATACATAAAAATAAAGAATGTATTTATTTATTTCTAATGAACAACTATGTTAATTGAGTTGCATTTTTCAAAGATAAAATAAGGATGAAAATGTCATAAAGGTTTAAAAAACCTTTCACGATGATGTTTGGCACTGAATGTATGAGGGAAAACCGATCAATTGTATTCCTGAAGAGTTTGAAAATAAAATTTGACATTACTGCAAACACTTTAACTTAAATCTAACAGTTCGTGCAGTATTATTTTAGCCATAAAAAACTCAGTTTAGCAAGTATCTCTTTTCTTTGGCCCCATGCCTCCACTGAGATCTCTATTCAAGGACACTGTAAGGTACTGTGCAAAACTGAGCCGATCCACTTCAAGCCCCATCTGGTGGCATTTAGCAACAGCTTCCCTGCCTCTGCACTGATCTCCGGTGGACGTTAACTGCCCTAATTTGTCTGCAAAGGCCCACTCTGATTGCAAACATGTGACATCATGTGAAAGGTGAGGGATGCCCACTTATCTGTGAAGACAGACAGAGACAAAAAGCCGGGTGGAGTCAAAATAAAAGAGAGCAGACAGGGTGAAGAGAAAAGGAAAGTGATCAGGAAATGACAAAAGAGGTATCACATGGCACACACGACTCAAAAATATCCCTGTGGTCCACCATCCTTTACAGTAGGTCCAGTGTCTCTTAAAAAAAAGGTATTCTTTTCCCACTTTTTAATCCCACATCCTGTTCTTAAGCTTGGAGAGTTTTCTGTGCCATTGGGAATCATGAAACTGATGCTAGATGAGCTTAAACAAGATTAACTTTGGTTGACTTTTTTATGTCGTCCAGATTGAGTTGCTGCTCATCTTCATCTTTCTCCCCTTGTTCAATTCAATGATAAATCCAGAAACACCTAAAAATTGATCAAAGTCTTTTCAGGAAAAAAAGTCAGAAGTTCATTTAAACGCAAACAACTCTGACGCCACGCAGCACCACCTCTGCATTGATGCGTTTCTGCTAATACATGACTACAACTTATTTAAAAAGGAACTATTAATCTTGGCCTTTATATACTTTACATTTCTTTTATGTGGAAAAATAAATATTTACTGTCGCTTTAAATCTGACAGCATTATCTGCAAAGTTTATGGGATTTTATAAATACTGCTGCACCACGGCGATGAAATATCTAAAAAATGCCACCAGTCTTTAGACCTGAATTCTATCAAAAGTTCTTAGACAAATCTAATTTCATCCTAATGATGATGGACCTTAAAACAAGACAATATTTGTAGTTTTATTACGTATCAAAAATTAAAAAGAATTTTTCTCTTTACCTGTTGATGCCTGAATTCCTTTCCAGCTATTAAAAAGAAAATCCCTACATTTTATGCTTTCAAAAAGATGCTAAATTAAGATAAGTTTGGAGCAGAAGTGCTCAAAGGCGTGCAAATATTGATGCATATTTGCATCAATAGACATCAAGGGGTAAATGCAACACACATTAATGGGAATGTGTGCAGTCCTAAAACTCTAAAAAACAGAATATTTTTGACTAATTTTATTTAATCAAATTACTACAACACACTTGCTAGGTGACAATGGAATAACAGGAAAATTTAACTGGGGTATTACAACATTATTAAATCATATCTTATATTTTCCCTGTAATGAGAAATAAAATCTTCCAACTAAACAAGTTATGGTTTTGTTAAGATCAAAAAGAATAGCCTAGTATGGTGTCTCATATCAAGTGTAATAGATATCAATGTATAAAAACTGCAACAAACTTTTTTGGTAAGATGTAAAGTTTTTCCCTTGTTCATAAAGGAATTCTATCTTTGGATTTATCAGTTTATAGAGGACATCAATACTCCAGCAAAAAAATAAAAATAACAATTTAAACAAAATGGAATTCAGCCCATTCTTTTTTTTCCCTTTAGGGACCTAAAAAAATCTGCTTGAATTTAAGTTTAGAGCACAACTTAGTTCTGCATTTGCTCACCTTCAAAAAAATTCAGATACTCAATTATGTTGCGTGTGCACATATCTCTCAGATTCTCGCTAACACTTTTCTAACCAGACATCAGAAGACCTCAAGCAGAATGCATCTACATGAAAAGCAGTACTGTAGTGCTTACATATGACAACACTTGTGTAAATAAGCTAACATACTTACAGAATATAATTATATATATTTTTTCATGTAAGGTATATTTTTTCAAGTATAGCTGCTGGTGCTCAGTGTTTGTCTTGCGTGATGGTTGGAAATGTCTTTGCTCCGGTGAAAGTTCAAATTTGCTGAACTTTCACCTTTGACACAAGTTGCACACCGTTGATCACTGCTGACCAGATGAAAGTCTAATCAGATGACTTGTGTCTGAATAATAAGACACAACACTAAGTTCTTCTCCCTATTTGACTTACCACTACTTTTTGATTTTTACAGATTTATCAAGATCTCCTAACAACTACCTCCTCAAATTTTCCCAAATATATACACTGAGGTGTTCTTTCCAAGGCTTTGAAGGTAAATACAGTAAAATAAATCACTCTGTTTATTTAGAGCAGAACTTTTAAGCTTAAGTTTCTTAATATATGTGCTGCATCGTGAGAAAAATGCCACTATAGCATGGATCTAGGTATACTTTCTTTAATGCAACTTCAAATATATTTCTTCATCCACAAAATTATAAAAATGCATCCAGAGAGAAATGCTCCAGAGTAAATGCAGTTATTGCTGTAGGGAGCGGAGTAATCTTAATTAACTTTAGGAATACATAATCAGGCTGCAGGAAAAAAAGTTGGCTAGTGCAGTATTTTACATGGATTTACAAAACTTTTAAAAACATAAAAATAACAGAGTATCCCTCCGAATGTTTACGGTATTCTATCCATTGAAAATGTCAAAAATATTTTAAGTTAATCGGCTCACTGGTCCAGCTTCATGGAGGCATACCTGAGGAGGGCCATTTTAAACCGTTCTGTGACAGTACAAGCACAGCAGAGTGGAAAAAAGAGGGGTGCAGAGTAGAGTAGAGCAGTTCTCCGTTAACCTGCTCTCTTTCTAACCCCCACCCCCTTGAAGTTCTTGGTAGCTTCTGGCGTGAACAGGTCTCTGCTTCGCAATTGGACATGGTTCTGCATGATGGACTCTCTATACCCGGAGACCCCATCAAAGCTTACGTCAGCCCATTATCCCCTGTCACAATGTCCCAGGGATCTTTGCACCACATTTCACATGACTTTTTGACAGCCTTGACATTCACTTATTCGATTATTTAATTAAAATAATGCTGCACAGAAGACAAGTATTCGCTAAAACAAGTACAAATTATTTCTTAGAAACTAAATAAATCTAAAAAAAATGCATTCAAACAAGGTCAAACATTATATGCATTACGAAAGTCAGATATTTTCCTAAACAAGATCAGAGCCACTCTTGCTCCGCTGGTTCACCAGAGGAATTTTTGGACAACCGTGGCCTTGTGTTTGGCAGTGAAAGCCGGAATCGTGCTCCTGCTTGAACAACACCGCCACCTGTAAAAATATGGCCAGCACACCACAAATCAAACCACATAAACTTACCGGTGAGGAGTGTGGGCACACTTTGATGAAAGATGCCACTCATCGAGCAGTTTCAAGCCAGAGAAACACCTCACTAAAGTGAGGGTAGAACTAATAAAATAACTTCGAAGTTGTAGCAATTAAAGGTAAAATATTGTTGATAGCTGAAATATACGTAGTGCTTTAGTAAAATAACCTTGTTGTGAGCAAAACAGTTACAAAAAAAATACAGAAATAGTCATATATTGCTTAACATTTAAGACATTTTGATGAAACTTGCATGAGTACCAGCTTCAAACCCTTCTAACCACATTTTGCTCTCTCCGCTCTGCCATTATTTGAGCAAAAATAGTTCAATATGAGCTATACAAGATGTGTGGTGGAATCAAGAAAAAAAAAGGACAATGCTTTTGTGATTTGCTTTGGAATCCCAACCTCAGGCTAACACTGAGGTTGAATTCAAAAGCTCACATTCCAAGCAGGGAGGCAAAAACCACTCTGGCTTCCTTCAGGACAGCTTCCAATTCTTCTTCATCCTGTCAAATTAAACATTAACACAGAGTGAAAAGGTTAAACCGTTCATTTTTTTTGGTCTACTTTAGCATTAAACATGAAGAACTTTTTTTTTGATACATGCAATTTTACAAAGATGAGTTTGTCCTTTCACTTATCTGTAAATTGAAGAAATGTATGTCTGCAGTTTATAAAAACAGCACTTTTTTTAACCAAAAAAAAAGATGAAGTTCCTCTTTTTGATTTTGTGCCTTTGTTTAAGCTTCCATGCTTTGTGTTTCTGCAGCCGGGCTGTGGCTGTGTGCAGAGGAGTTCCAGCTGTGCAGTCCAGATGAAGATAACACTGATTGCCTTCTAAAGGTTAAGCCATGGGTTTGGGTTGAAATATCTCTCAAAGGAGAATTTAAAATTGTGGCTGCTTGGTTTGGACCACAGTTAGCTTTGTCGAATATCCCATTTTGTTCGGGCAGGTGTGAAAGCTCACCTTGACTGGACCAAACAAGCGAGCAGTGGTCTACACGAAAACACGGGTCCTGTTTGCTCACATGTGAACCCTGCAGACAGACTATTGAGAAGACAAAAGAAATGTTAAAGAAAGGTTATATTTCCCACAGGATAATTCTGAAGAAGTTTTGAAGAAAGTTAGTAAATGTCTTGTGGTAGGACTTTGAGGACGTGCTGGCACCTACTCTTTAGAGACCCTCTCTGAAAAAATAGTGGTTTTTTTAACATGTTCTTGCAGCATTACTCTCATGATGGAAGGCATAAAGAAAATTATGATTGCATTTCTAAGTATTTCTTTATTCAAATCGTAATGAATCAGGAGCAGATGTGATTGAAGAAGGTTGTAGCAGTGACCTAGAATTTACGTTATTCAAAGAACAATTGATAGTGTTAAACACTCTGACTACATATTCACATTTATGGCTTGCTGTTGGGCAGTCTGGATCTGTTTAAAGCTAGTCGTAACTGCCCTCACAGGTGGATAAAGGCTGGCTGCGGGGGAACAATAGGCAAACCTATTTGGGGCACGCATGCGACTCGTATGAAATGTCAATGTCTTTGACTGTTTGGTGAACCCAAAGAGCAAAGACATTCTTACAAAGTTATAGCGTACACTTAAACAACAGGTAAGGGTGTGCAATGTGCAGGCGCAGCGCACTGCAGAAAGAGCCTGCTAGTTCAGTTCAAGGCTGGCTATTAGAATTAAGGAAATTGGACAGTAAAAGGGTGGTTTGTGGTGGCATCCTATGGCACTTGCATATCTCGTAAGGAGCCAGTACTTGAGTGTGGCGCGAGGGCACCGTATGACAGCATCACTTGTGTCATAAGTGCGTGCAACTTCTATTATCTTTACTAATACTTCAGAAGACATTTACCACAAGAACAACAATGGTGTGTTCCATTTTCATGACGTCCCTTCGGGTGGCGGCATGAGCTGCTCCCCCCTGAAGATGTGGATGCTCCATTCTATGACCCTCCAACCTAAAAACCCGCAGCAACCGTATGGGTCAATCCCCGTACGATTGCATTGGACTAAGGCTTTAATGAATGAGGCGCCTCTGCTTATATCACATAAGTATTCTGCATCCTTCCCAAAATAACATAACCTCTTCCTCGACTGGATAATTTGCCTTGAACCATGGCACACCTGTGCATGAACTCTTTCTATATTTACTTTGAAAAGTCAACACAAACCTTCATATATGAAAGCTTCTGTGTTTACACAGACCTCAGACAAAGGAGGGCCATTTCACAAAGAGATAAAGCAGCTTTGCACATAATCAAAAACACACTTGACCTGAACGCAGCATCACAAAGAGGCACTCGCCTCCATAATCCAACTCGATCCCCTCTTCAGCACTGCAAAAGAAGTCCTACAAATGACAGTTTTTGTCCGAGTTCTGGCTCACGGGCCGCCTGGTATGAGGGGCAGCTGTGCCACACAAAAAGCAAGTATATTACCAACCAGCTGAGAGAACCTCTTGAGATCACCACAACTCAAAAAACACTTTTGAATCTTTGTCATTTTAAAACTAAAAAGGGTTTAAAGAAAGGAAAATAGGAAGAATGCAAAAAGCAGATGGATTAAATGGGTTCCAGTTTAAAAACCAAAGTTCCTGATTAAAACAAAAGTTACACAAGACCAAAGACAAACATGCATTCAGTATTTAATTTTGAAACAGAAAAACCTCACAATTATTGCAGCAATTTTAAACAATAAGTCAGATTTGTGTCATTTGTTAAGCTTGACTGGATAACAATCCACTCCTGCGGGTCCCAGAGGACCTCTTGGTTTGTGGTGCCACATTATACATCTCAGGCTGGCTGTGATGGCCTTCCAGTCATTAGAAGGTGCTTAGCCACAACATGCCTGAAAGCAGTCTCACAATAATTGCTATGGTTATGTCTTTTCAGCATCTGTTAGCATAACCTGTTGCAGAATTCGATCAACTAAACTACTCTGAGATATATTAACGCTGACTTGTAGCTGTTAGCTGTAGCTGTAGTTAAATGGACCTCAGTGATTATTTACAGGTAGCTAATTTAAAGCAGATTTGTGCCATGTCAAAAAACTATCTCTTTGGGTTTCTAAATAGAGAAGATGAGAGACACTTTTAGGTTGATGTACCAACTCTTAATTGAATTTTTTTTTTAACTTTTGTGTGATTTTCTCTATGTATTTAGTGCATTGTTTATTCTATCATTCTTCATTTTCCAGTTTCAAATGCCAACATTTGGTTTTAATTAAGGGGCCTCCACCCGCTCAAAAGATGGAAAACTGTGTGTGTTGGGCCCTCACATTTATACCTGGCACAATCACCATGTCGACAGACAGACTCTGAGAACACAGCAGCTTTATGAAGGTGTGCAGACCCCTTTTTTTCTTGGCAGTTCAAAGTTATGCTTTCATACCTTGAAAGATTAATAATTGGTACTGCTTCAATTATTGCAATTTTACAGCTGACACTTTCCCTCCTGCTGCGGCCCATATGGAAATGATAAAGATTAATCTTATAAAGCTTTTGTCTGTTTTATCTGAAACTTGTAAGTTAATCATAAGACAGTGATAAGATCCTTAGTAAAATTGTCCAACATGAAATGTCCATGTTTTGGTAATGTATAAGAAAAGTATATGATAGTACCTCTACATTTATTTCCCTTAGTGGTAATATATAGTATCAAACTTTTATGAGATAAACAACTTTTTATGTGAAACTGCAGTCTTACAATAATCATAGAAAAGATTTACAAGTCTCTTTTGAAAAAAAAAATAGTGTTTTGATACAAAACATTTATGGAGCCCCAGACTGTTCACAATTAAATAAATATATATGATCTTGTGCAATCAGACACTCAACCAATAAATATCCCATACATATATTTAAAAAATCATTAAATTGTGAAAAACCTGCACACATATATTAAATTTGCCAAAATATTGTTAAATATATTTAATTCAGCTTTAAAACCTGTTCATTATTTCATAACAGCATTTTAAAATATGATTTTTTTATTCATGTTGCATATTATAATTGTATGGCTTTTTGGATTTCAAAATCAATATTTTTCAAAGTAGATTTCTCCTTTTCACATTGCTGTTCTTCAGAATTACTTTTTTATTTCTTAATGAGCTTATTCAGAATCCGTGCCATTCGTGATTTGTGGCTGAATCCCCTCCCCTTACACAGCAGAGCAGGTTGTGCAAGCTCCTTCCACACCCATGAAGCAAAGCGGGACGGTAGCTCCTCGACACACACTATCTCACACAGAAACACACACTGCATATTGCAGCCAGGAGTAATTGGCGAGTCCAACTTCAGAGCCGGACAAGCACCGAACTTCCATGAGGAAGTAGTCGGTGCTGTGGAGTTCCCGGGGATGTGGACGGAGAACGAAATGTGTGCCAGACAAAACCTTAAAATCTTTAATAAATATCCGAGTTTCATGAGATGAGGAGTCCTGCTTTCATATTCCTCCGTACATCGCTAAAAAAAGATCACAAAAGTTCCCGTCGTGATAAGGTTTATACCAGGCCAGAAAACTTGAGTAAAAATGATCGGAGTTAGCCACGCCCTCTGAGTTTGATGGGACAGTTTGACAGAAAACGTAATGAAAAGCTGAAAACTGGACCATGAAATGTGTCATTATATCATGAAAGTATTCATTAAATCATGAAATAAACACCTGTTTCTTAAATCATATGAAATCGAATTTAATGAAATATTGACACATTTATTGATGTTTTTAAATATTTATTTCCAATTTTGAAAGATGAATGACACATTTATTTAAATATTTAATATTACATACATTTATTTTCATTTGTCTCTTCCAGTCGACACTGGAACAATGAAATAAAAAAATATGTCATTAAATATTTTAATTTGCTTTTTAATGGAAATGTTAATGTTTCTATGCCACATATATTTCAACATTCATTTTATTGATTTCCAATTTTATTTATTTAATGCCAATTTTAAATAATTATTGACACTTTTATTTTTTTATTTCATTCCAAACATATTTATTTCAGTTTGTCTCTTCCATCCCACTAATTAATGACACTACTATTTAATGATTTAATGATGTATAATTTATTTATTTCATATTGTCTCTTCTGGATCTCCATACAGGTGATGTAATGTAATTATATTTTTTGAAGCTCTTTTTTATACATTGTTGGCCTCAAAACTTTTTTTTGTTTTGTCTTTTTCAATAATTCAAAGTGATCAGACCTTTAGTTCCAAACCGTTATTAATTTATGATTAGAGTAGTGTCAAACTAATTTTTCACAGAGTTTTAAACATGTCTGTGATAATTTAGTCAACAGATATGCCCGTTTTAGCAGAATCATTTTCAAATCAAAATGGACTCTTTGGTGTTTTGGCTTCTGCTGAGTGTTACTTGAATCCTGTACAGCTAGTTGCATTTTTTCCTCCTCGACTTTGTTCTGACACCAGGATTCCACTCTCTTTTCCCTCTCTATTTGTCTTGACATCTTTTACTTTGGTGTGAGCTGCGATTTCTCAGTTTTTCTCCCACGCCTGAACACACAAGTGGACGAGAAGATGGCAGAGACCTACACCCATTCTGAATATTCCAGCTCACAGGCCGACGCATACCTGCAGCCAAGCCCAGCTGCTGGAGAGCAAACATACAGAGAGCCTGCATTCTAATGCTTCCTGCTTCTCTGCCTTGGATCAACGACTGGTACCATCTCTGTGTACATTCTCATTCATTCAGGTTGATTTGAAGTAGCTGAATAATACAGACTGAAACTGGTTTATTTCTTTGTTGAAGACAGTGGTAAAAGTTGTTCATTTGATCTTCAGAAGAAGCCGTTTAGGGTATGATTCTTTATTTTAACCATTTAATGAGATTAATTAATAAATAAATAGTCACAATGGTTTCAGGATGTGGTTCCATTTGCCCTAAACTGGAGTGAAACCATTTCGTTGGATTTTAGAAAACAGTAGCTGGATAAAAGATTGTACCTGAGTCGACAATTTCTATTGAGGAAAGGCTCGTCTTTTCCAACAAAAATATATCCTACGCTTTGGTCAATCGCTCCTTTCTCTTTAGCTAAAACTGTAGTCACATGCTACCGTGCAGACCTGCATAGGTGCTGTGGGTTTTCGGGTTGATTGGCCCCGTTGAGGGTCATAGAGAGGAGTGGCCACATCTTAAAGAGAGTGCAGGTGTGCTTCGCAGGTTACTTGAGGCTCATGCGGCGACTCTAAGAGATGTGAAAATGGAACCGTCCTATAGCCGTGCTTGTAGTAAATGTTTTCTGAAGTATTTGTTAGGCAAATGTAAGTTGCATGCACTTCTGATGAAGCGGTGAGGCTGTTATACACCACATTCTAGTTGTTTGTAAGGTCCACAGACTGATCCCTTACTGACTATGAGCAAATGTTGCACAGGTGATACATAGGAGCCTGTAGGATGCGCACACAATCTATGCAGTGATTGTCTACTTCCCTAATTCTAACATTCAAGCTGCCCGCAAGAGCCACACACTTATCAGTTGAAGAGTACTAACCTAGCTATCCTCAAATGAGTGACTTGAGTCCATGAGGTGGGGGTAAACTGCAGAATTTGCTCCACAAGAGTTGGCCCTGCAATGTTTATGAAGTATTAAATGCAATGAATGTTGGGTGTCCCCAATGTTCTAATCATTGCAGTCCATGTCACTTGCAAAGTTTTTCTTACATATAAATGTAATTTAATTCCTGGACATAATATTTTTAAATTTGAGCTGAAACCAACAGAATTCTGTGCATGGATACATCGAAAAATCATGATCTACTGGAAAAAAGCAAAATGTGTTTACAAAAAAAAATAATTGAAAGATTATAACAGTAAAAATGTAAATAGATGTGTAGGATTTTATTCTGAATACTCATTGAACCAAATGAATGACTGAGTTAAACTTACTTTTTCTGTGCAACTTTACTTGTCTGTTTAGCATTTATTAGATAATAATTAAGTTATATAGTGTCATTATTATTTTTATTTTGTATGGCTATAAAACAATATTCTAAACAATGTATGAATACTTTGCTGCCAAAACAAAGACACAATATTTTACCAGAATAATTCACACATACACTCCAGAAATCCACACTTCCTTCCTGTTCTCATGCATCCATGTGAATACCAAGGAGCAAGGTGAGCTTTGCCCGCTGGGAGAGCTGCCAGTTTTCTTTTCATTTCTCTAGCTGGGGGCCGAACCCTCACAATCACAATAAGCTTTATTTTTATCGACATGTCCAGACGAAAGCAGCATTCCAGGGAATTAGGCTCGATTTCACTTGGCCTCCAGTTCTTTTAGGGAATACCATGGTCCTAAAGCTGCTCCTTTCCTCCCTTCTGCATTTGCATAATGAAACTCTAAATAACAAACCTGCTGTGACATTGTATACTGTTGTTCCAAAACGGAGAAGAATAATACCGATTGTTTGTGTTTCTGGGGGCAGCAGTTATTGTGCAGCAAATGAACAGTCGGTCCATTTACACTCATCATCATGAACTCCATCTGAGTTTGCCAAGAGGTACATGTCAAAGACTTTTTATCTGATTATAAGCAAAACCTGGTGGGAAATATTTATCAGGTGATGTCTGATAACATAGTGTGACATTCCAGCCAGCAATAACAAGAGGTGATATATGAAATGTAGCACCTGCCATGGCTCTCATTCCGGGGGTAGGGCTACAGCTAAACTGCGTTTAAAAAGCACCATATGGCTATTTTTCACATAAATTTGAACTAAAATCCCAAACATTACTGTTGTTGTTTATCCCTCACACTGCTAGAATTGCTCTAAAAATCTTTTACAGAGTGGAGCAATAATATCATAATCTTTTAAGCAGGTTTTTTTTTCTAAAGCAGAGGTATGGCCTGATGAATTCTATGAAATAATGGCACTCTGAATACAGACCAAACGAATGATTCAGGACTCAATATGTAGCAAATGACTTTTCCAATCTAAATACACTCTTAATTAAACCCTTTCAGTTCTTTCTTGCCTTCCTAAAGACCCACTCCAGGGAAAATTGTGGTTTTTTTTTTAAAACATGCTCTCGTAGCATTTTTCTCATGATCGAGGACTCATATTAAATAATTTTGGAGTATTTCTTTATTCAAATTGTGTTGGATTAAAAACTCATTTTGAAAAAGCCCGGGTTTGTGACACAGCAACTGCCATGTGTGGGCCAAAGCCATTCTTCAACCGCACATTGCACCACCATTACCACACCAACACCTAAAGACCCCTTGCAAGTTACAGTACCTTCATGAACACCCTCTCCGCCATTTTGGAAGTGGGAGTCAAACAAAGAGTGTCATTGCGTCATCTTGGGTTACATGCTATTATGATGTAATCTTTTATTCTGACAAAATACCAAAAACAGTCATGTTGCAGATAAAACCCAAACAGTATTTATTCCTACACATGTATCCCTTTTAAGATAAACAAAAAGTCTAGCCTACCTGGCACAAAATGTTCACTTCGGTCTATTGGCATTCATTGGCTGATGCCCTTCTTATTTGACATTGTTGTTTTCTGTCTTCATCCCTTGAAAATTGGTAAAATGAGATACTTGAATTTGGAGTTTTCTATTGTGACAACCAACAGTAACGTGTGTGTACCAGATGAGATTTGGTGGCTATTTCTTACACCAAAGTTGCCGATGTTAAACAATGTGTATTTGACTCTGAAAATGCGCGTGACATCACTGCAAGGAGTCTATGGCCCAATGAATTCTTCCCTTCGCCCTACCACTCCATTTGTATAGGCATTTGTAGTGAAAGCAGTGTCTGAAAATAGTTTAAGGGCTACTTTCGAGGCGGAGGGATACAGAACCCTCCGTAGCTAGGGGCTTCCGCGTCGCACTATGCCGTGGCGGAGAAGCGTTTTACTTCACGTGGGTGCGTTCTGAAGCACAGAAGTTTACATTTAAATGTAAGTAATGACTTTTTTTTTTAGCATGACTTTTTTAAAGTTATAAAAGCGCTGTTATTAAATATATTAAAGCATTGGAAGCTCCGCGCTAACATAGCTGACGGCAACGTCATCGAGTGGTAGTGACGTCCGAATTTGGAGACACTATTTTTCCATAACTCTCCGTTTGGAGGGCTAAATGTAGGGGAAGGGAGAAGTGGTAGAGCGAAGGGAAGAATTTGGACTGGGCTTATACCTTACTTGTGTATATTTTTACTGGTTCGTTGATATATACAAATAGAACAATGACCCGTTTTTGATTCAAAACCTGTCAAATTTAACAGGGCGTGGCTATTAGTATTAAATAGTAAAACTCAATGAATGCTTTTCAGTTTTTTTTTCTTTTTTAGCTTTTTTTTTTACTATAGTGGATGGTAGCAGTGTTTGCATGTGATTAATTAATTCCAATCTAACTTTTATTTATCATGCTAAAAAAAAAAAAAGCATAAAGTCAGTAAAATAAAAATGAATTTGTATTTTTTCAATGTATTGGGTTTGAAAACAACCATCATGATCCATTTTCTAATTAATACACCGTTTCCAGTGATATTGCATTAAAATAAAATCAAATTCCAGATTGTTATCTTAATTTTCTTTGCACAAAATACGCTAAAAAATTTTTAAAGGGCATTTTTATGTAATGATAATCATTCACTTAACTACTAAACTGTGGCTGTTATTGTTAGTGGCAGACTTAAATGTAAATGAGTTAATAAAAAAGCTTTTAATCTTGTTTGGTTAAACAGTAAAAATAAAGCAATAGCAGCAGACATTAGTCTTAGCCTGTTAGTGTTTAGTCATCCATAAAATGGATCTAAACTTTGAGGTGTGGAGGTCTGCATGTGTGGGGGGTGGGGAGTGACCTTTGGCAGTGGGGCCCGCCATCTTAGTGTGAGTATTTAAACAGAGAACCCCACCTGTAATTATCTAAGGATTACGTCTTTGTATGAGCAAGCTTTATAACATCTGAACGAATGACTTGCTTCCCCCCAAAACCCCTCCATTTGAAAGCTGCTTTTGGAGCATCCCAGTGGGGAACCGGTTAATCTATGACTTTCTCCAAAATTTCCCCAAGGATTCACAGGAAGTCACCGGTAAAAGATATGGAGGCAAAAAAGTAAGTGAGTCTCATGTCATAACTTTTATGTTTTTACAAGAAATTTAGGAAATCACTCGCCGCATCCATTTTTTACAGGCATAGCTATGAAACCTTGAAGTTCAAATATGTTTTACTTTAAAAAAAAAAAAAAAAAAAACTAATATTAATCCTACTAAAGAAGAAAAAAATAAAAAAAATTGTAAAAACAGGCAGGAATTGGGTTTATAGAGCCAGAGCTCCAGCTGCCTACAGGAGCTGCCAATAGAAGTTCATGTCATTTTTCAAGATCTTAGACAGACTAAGAGATTTAACATCCCTCCAGCTCTCCACAGGTGCACCCACTGTTTCAGTAACACAGTCTTTTTCACTGTGCCTGCTTGGGTGTTGCTTCTGGACTGTGCCCCAACAGCCTGCAGAGTCACACCCAATGTGTTAAGAAAAACACTCCTTGAGTCACAGACTGAGAGGAAGGAAGAACAAATGAAGCATGAAATGCATTTAGACACAGAGTGTCGTGATAGGCAAAAAAGATAAGGCCTTTGGGAAACAGTGCATTAAAATCATTCCAAGTTGGTTGAAATCTCATCTCTACTGCCAAATGATACCGTGTTTAACACAGTAGTTTTATTTTATTAGTATTATTATTTTAGCTTTTTATGTAACAACATTAGAAAATCCAGGAATCCCTTGCTTTTTTGTTTTCTTTTTTTTTTTTTTTTTTTTAAAAAGCTAAAAAAAAAAAAAGCTGTGGCATGAGATTCTGCTCTGCTGGTGTGTTTTATCACTTTACTTTTTCTTGCTTTTACCAGTGTTCTTGTTTTACTATTGTACTCATTTTATATTTTATTGTCTTACTTTTAAATTGCTTTAACTTTTATTATTGTTTGTAGATTTTACTGAATGGCACCTTGTTTGACTTCGGTAATGTTAAGGCGCCTTATAAACAAATAAACTATAACTAAATGTGAATCGTACACTATAGCTTTTTTTGTACTGGGCCAGTACTAAACTGGTTCACAACGTACTTGGAAAACAGGAAATATTTTGTGTCAGTTGGTAACTTCACATCAGAGCTGACAGAAATTACATGTGGAGTTCCCCAAGGCTCTATCCTGGGGCCACTACTATTTAATATCTACATGCTCCCACTGGCCCAGGTTATAAAAAAAACAAACAACAACATAAGTTACCATAGCTATGCCGATGACACATAGATATATATTACAATGAGGTCCTGTACAGACTCTTGGTAAATGCATTGAGGACATTAATAACTGGATGTGCCACAACTTACTTCATATAAACAAAAACAAAACTGAGGTTATTGTCTTTGGGGCTAAAGAGAAACGGTTGGATGTCACCAAAGAGCTTCAATCTATTCATCTTAACACCACCAACCAGGCCAGAAACTTAGGTGTAGTGATGGACACAGACCTACATTTTGATAAACACATTAAGGCAGTCACAAAATAAGCCTTCTATCATCTCAAAAATATTTCAAGGCTTAAAGATCTGATGTCTAAGCAGGACCTTGAAAAACTATTTCATGCTTTCATCTTTAGTCGACTCGACTACTGTAACAGTGTTTTCACAGGAACACCAAAAAAATCAATCAGGAAACTGCTGCTTATTCAGAACTCACAGGAACCAAAAAAGTAGATCACATCAGTCCAGTTCTGAGGTCTTTACACTGGCTGCCTGTCGGCCAGAGGATAAAATTTAAGGTTATGCTACTGGTTTATAAAGCTTTGAATGGTTTATCACCAAAATACATGACTGACCTCCTGACCCAGTATATACCAGCCAGACCTCTCCGCTCATCTGGATCCAGTCTTTTGTCAGTTCCTAGAATCAAAACTAAACATGGAGAATCTGCACTCAGCTTCTATGCTCCACAGATCTGGAACAAACTTCCAGAAAACCTTAGATCAGCTGAAACACTCAGTGTATTTAAATCCAGGTTAAAGACCCACCTGTTTTCAGCTGCATTTGACTAATTTGAATTCAAAAGCTTATATGCAGGTAAAGCACTTTGAATTGTCTTTTTACACAAATCACCCATTAAAGCATCTTGTGTTCAGCGTTTCATTGTCAGTTCATCTGTTTTGTCACCCTTTTCTTGCTCCCTTTGCTTGAGCTTTTGTCATGTTAAAGGTTTTTGTTAATTGGACCAAAAATTTCTTTGTCACTAATAGGATTCTGGAGGGTGAAATGAAGCCTGAAGGGGCATGGCCATATTGTGTGGAATTTACTCCACACCGCTGAACAAACAGGCATTTGAGCAATGTAGAATATAGTGAGGTTTAGTAAAACCCTTGGATTGGGGTGTCTGAGGGAAGAAAAATTATAAACTAAAACACTCTTAATAATGCCCAAATAACTTTACTTTTAATATTAACTTGGACTTCTTACGATTGGAGTCAGTGAGAATTTTCTGTTTTTTTTACAACATTGGTACTTCTGACATGGTGACACATTTGGGACTATGTGGGGGTTAGCACATAAAACAGTGGCAGGTGCTTTATAATTACTCAATTTCTCCCTTTTTTTACATTATCATCAATTATCAAGTGTCCTCTACTCTCTTATTATTCCAATTTTTATTGCAGATCTGAAAGTGACCAGATGCTGTTTGATGTGAAAAGACATTCCTGGCCTTTATCAGATGTCTGGGCTTCTTTGTGGTAACCCAACTCTGGTTGAAAGCATTTTACTGGGAAAAATAAATGACTTACAATTGACAGGGCACAGAGACACCTGCAGCTCCTGCGCAGCAGTGACAACAGATCAGTCCTGGATGGGACTCAATACACCAGAGCACCAATGCAAAGGCACACACCGATCATAAGTATGCCAGTCTTCTACACAGTTTCATGCTTTAATACAGAAATCTGAAAAGAAAAAATGAAGTATTGATTTTGTTTTATTTTATTTTATTTTTTTTCAGCTGTGTTGCAAATACTTCTTACATTTTCAACCTTAAATGCAACACACCTTTTAAAGACCCACCACGATCATCTTTGAAGCTATTTTAAAAGCGTTCCAATAGTGGCCGTTTTTTTGAAAAATCCAAAAATCTGTGTCGTTTTCTAGGACATAGTTTCTGCAGAGCAGAGGTTCAATAGAAATCCGCCTCTGAGTTGTAGGCAGAACCATTTGGGCTGAGCAACCGTGCCCCCTTCCACTCCAAGTTGCTGAAAACTCAGGGTAGGGAGTTTGTGGCCCACCCTGTGTCTGCATCACAAATAAGGATTTTGTCATCTGCTCCTGATTTACAGTATTACATAAATAAATGAATGAAAACAGTAATGCAATTTTGATCTTTATTTTTTTACACCGTCATTTTCATCAGGGTGGGTCTTTAAATATCAACATCTGTTTATACAGACATCACTCCAGATTGTCTTAACCAACATGTCAGGCTCTGGAAAATATTTTTTTTTTTAGGAAATAGGGATTTTTTAATTGAAAATTTCAAAATTCAAAATTTGTTATTATGTTAAATTATTATGTCAAACTAATATATACTGAATCCTGATGAACAATGATAATTTAGACAACTGGTTCATAGTGTATGTAGGTTTTTTTTTTTTTGGTGTTTGAAGAAAAAAATATTTTTCCAATGTTTAGCTAATGAGCTTCTGTTGCTCTGATGAAAATATGTCCTAAAAAAAACAACACAGGCTGTTTTGTTTTGGCCTAAAACTGTAAAATCTTAATTAAAAGACCACTGGGACCAGTAGGACTTTAACTACTCTCACTTTATAAAGAATTTGCTCTAATTTGACTATGATATTTATGACTAATTTAAGATCCCATGTCCAAATACTTAACCTTATATTCAACATAGTTTTGTAACAAGATAATAATCACAATTATCTGCGGACGTCACTGCTTAAAATGTTGTTTTAACCCCGTAACTTGTCTTGATCTGCCCTTTTCTCAGCTTGTTGTGGAAACTGTGACAGGGCCTTGCATCCAAACATGATTCATCTTGACAACTTAAATAAATGTGGCATCAAAAAAACGTAAACGTATTTCATTGTTTGGGTTCTGCATGAAGTTCTCTTTAGGTCCCTCAGATGCAAGCAGAGGACACAAGGTACATGCTGGAAATGAGAACAGCTGCCCATCTGAACATCAATTTGTCTCCGTCATTCAGTTGGCTCTAATTGGCCTAATTGTGCTCAGTCATGCTTCTCAGTGGTTCTGAAAAGTGGAGGATATCCCTTTACAACAACGGCTGGATGATGAAGTTGGAGCGAGCAGCTCTGTTTTAGTCCAATGATTGCTAAGTATGATCTTTGTTAATCCTCACCACAAATTACCAGTTTGATCAAAAAGAAGACAAATGATTCACTAATGGCTGACAGACCAAGACAATGTGAGGTTGTTTTCTAAATACAGCCAGCAGAACCCACTCTCAACAATGTCCTACTTTTAGTCTGTTCAAAGGGATTTTTTCTGATCATCCTCAGTGTGCAATGACAGGATCTGAGCCACCACAGGATTTCTCAGCTTGGTTCTGGTGAAATCTGCGGAGACAAAATAGCGTCAGGTACTGTGAAACTTGATTCCTCCTGCAGGGCCGTCAAATGTCACTCTTAGCCATGAAACGATTGACTCAAACATCACTTCTCTTATATGCACATTGAGCAGAATACATTAGGGACTCTTGAGTGACAGCGGAGCATGCCAAAACTGTAGGTATGAGGGGAGGAGGAGGTGTGAGTTTCCAGGGGTGAACTTGATGGGCCAGATCGGGTTGGCTGGGACCCGGCGCTGCTACTACGTGGAGGAATTTGTATTATATTCATCTCTCTCCAAATTGTTTCCAGCTTGAGGCCATCATAACACTATCAGTACACCATCTCTTCATGCTTTGGTCCCCCCCTGAACACACAAATCCCTCCATTCCTCACTTAGAGGCCTCAGTTAAACAGTCAGATGGGGAAATGTGGCGAATGCGCTCGTGTGACTGAGATATTATGTGTGCATCGCTGCAGACTTATTCTTTATTGGGTAAAGGTCCAAAAAGCAGCTCTTCAAATCATTTGGGTGGAATTGTGTGTCATGGCTTCACGCATAATTGAGGGTGGTAATGTGACTATTTGAAGTGGCGTCATTTGAAAACCAAACAGACACCAGGTTAAGCGATTGTGGAAAATGTTAGAAGGGCTTTTAACTCTTTGTTCAACAATAGTTTGAAGGATCCATTTGTTAATGTTTTCCAGGATGTCATCCAGAAAGTTCAAAGTTATTAAAAAAAAAGAGGAAGTAATTCAGCACAATTCTGAATCCGGTGTCCACTCACCACCTCTGAGATCTCTGATGTTACTCTGGAAAAGGCAACTTTTGAAGTTGTTCCAGCTCAGGTTCATGACTTTGAGCCCCAGCTGTGAGCAGTTTGATGGTTGGTTGACTTCAGACAGCAAAAACAGACTCTCCCTTGCTTGTCAGGCCAAAGGTACAAGGCTTTGTGTGTCTATGGAAGCTCAGACAGGGAGAGCTCTCCTATTCACCAATATGGGATGGAGATGCTGCATGGGGGGCTACTCAAAACCCAGCCATGCCTGACCAGGGGGCTGCACTGAGAAGGTGTAGGTCAATTAGAAGCAAATGGCCTCCTCCGTACTTCTTCCATCGTTGCACATCTCTTTCATGTTTTATTTTTGGGTAGAGGGTAGTTGATATGACTTTGACCATTTTACTCTCCCTTTATATCACTCTCAATAACCATCAACCCTTTAAGAACATTTAGGAAGTCAGGATATTTGCAAAACCTTTTTGAAAACCATCCTGAGTTTTGTTTTCTCAATGTTAGTTTTGTAATATTTACTCTGCAACGTGTGAAATCCAGTTCTTAACTTCAAAAGAGCCCAACAAAAGTACATGGACGAACTTCCAGGAGTAAAAGATCTACAAGGAGGTAAAGAAAAACGTTCCCTGAGCTGAAGTGGCCAATAGGTTGCTCTTTCCACAGAGGCTCGTGCTTTTTAGCACAAATGGTCAGTCAAAATCTGATCTAAATTCTCAAAAAAAAAAAACTCATATTTTCACACACAAACATCACCACCGACCTTCAAACAAAATCTCCAATCTCTGGAGAAAACAGAGATGTTTTTGGCACCACGCTCTCAAAGCAACAGGGTGCGAGAGGTGAGTCATACATCTTCCTCTCAAATACTTCTGCAGGAAAATATTTCAAAGATTTTTCAGCAGATAGAATGACAAGTACAGGGATCACAAGAGACAAAGGAGAAGAAGACAAGATGGACAGCGGAACGGCAAAACAAGGTGAAAAAGATGTTAGTGAGACATAAAAGGATTTGCGCTTTTTCAGGGATAGGAAATGGGAGCAAAGACTAAAGGGATGGACCAAGAGACACAAGGATGAAGAGATGGAGTGAAGGTGTTCGTCCATACGATGGGATTGAAACCATGTGTCTGCCTGAGGTGAGGACATGGCAATGTTGCACGCACATGCGAGAAATGAATACCGTCACCCACACTCAACAGGAAAATCCATTTCTCTTGCCAACTTTCTGCCGCTTGTAAAAGTTTTATCATATAATTTCCACATCTGTCCCACAAAACAAATAAGTACATTGTTTTGTTCTGAGGCCGCACTTCCTCTGACTGTGTCTACTTACAGAAAAAAAACTGTTTGATTAGCGTTGCCATGACAAGGAGCTCCTTGAAGAAACGTCCAGGGAAGTCATGGGAAGAGGGCACTCAGCAAACTTGATGTCCTGGATGAGCATCACATGATGGATTCTTTTTGGGTTAAACTTGTTTTCTAAGAAAGCGTTTTGATTAACCAAATAAAATATTTTTTGGCAACTATAATAATAAAAGGAGGATTTTTTTATTATTATTATTTTGGAAAATTGGATCCCAATCTTTAAAATTGTTCATATGTGGTTCTTACTTGAGGTTTAAGAAAAATCTTATCATAATTTTCCCTGGAAACATATGTTTCTGAAAGCTTAAGGCATAAAGAGAGGTGAGAGGAGAAGAGGGCTTGGGAGAAAAGGGGGCGAGACAGCAGCGGTATGGGAAAGTGTTTTAGGGAAACCAAATTAGGTGGAAGAAAGGCCGGACACAAAAGCCTTTGAAAGCAGCAGACAGTTCCCTTGACATGTGCCTTAAAAGAGATGCTGCTTTCGAAGCCAAGTAGGGGGAAGGAATGGAGGAAAAGAGGAAAACGAAGGGAAGGAAGGAAAAGGAGATCCAGGGAAAGGTCTTAAAGTAAGAGCATGGTGGGAAGAGGATGTAACACACCATTAAGCCCCATAGGAGAAGGAGATCTGCAAAAGATTAAATGAGTGAGAATAAAGCTATCGTTGTAGGTTCACGGTGTGTGGAGCAGAATTCTTGTAGTGTCTATGAAATGCATGCATTTTTTTTCTGCATGACCTTGCAAACACATATATCATCATGCAAGTTTGATATGAAAAGGACAGATTGTAGCTACATAACAGTACATTTGAACATATTTTCAGAAAAGAAGTGAGAAGAAGGAAACAGCCTGAATTTTCATTGACTGCACAATGGAACAAATCGGATCTCGTTTCTGGTGTAGTTTTAAAGCTACGCTCACATCGCCCTCTGCAACGCGTGTCGGCGTGTCCACTTCCAAAAAAAAGTCTATATAAATTCTGCGTTCAAAACTCTTGAGTTCATGCTGCGTATGTTTTTTTTACCTCTACATACAAAACGCTCGTTGCAGGTTAAACCAGGTTGACCAATCAGGAACTCGGATTTGGGAGTGATGTATGGAAGGCGTCCTTTTTGGTTCACGCAAGTGCCAAACGTTTAAAAATTAATCATGGAGGAGAAATTAACAATTGTGGTTTGTGTCCAACCGGAATTATATAATAAAACCAAGCCTATTGGAATTGAGCTGTGAAAGAAAAGGCCTGGAAATAAAAAGAAAATAAAAAATAATCATAAAAAAAACAACAGAATTCATGGTTTTGAATGTTGCTACTTTAAATATTTAACGCGAAGTGAGTGCTTCTACAATCCAAGAATGGAGTAGTGGAGGAAAGTCAGGAATTTTGAAAATAATTACCACAACATTCAAGGTCAGAATGACTCCAAAATCATTGAAAAGAAGCAGAAATATACAAAAATTGTAGCATCTGTTTAGTTTTTATTAATGTGGTCAGATTTAAAGGTTGTGTTTTTAAAAAACAGGCAATTTGCGGACATTCAAGGGACAAATATTAGAAATAAACCACCAGTGCCAACTGAAGTCCCTTTTTCTCTTAATGAAAAAATAAAATCTTTACAAAACATGTCCCATGTTGCACAAAACAAAGGAGCAACATAAAGAATCAGTAAACAACAAATAAAACATGCTTTTTTGGGATGTTGTCTGGAGCCAGCACTGAAACAGCAATGTCCTTTTTGTCATGCAGATCCACACTCTTTGATGCAGGTGGCCTCCCTCTTTCTCTTCAGGCCTCTTCATTTCTCTCTTCCTGCCATTGTGTGCTCACACTCTTCCTCACACACTCACAGAAACATGCACGTATTATTTCTTCCTCTGGGCTGCGTCTGACTCTGCCATGAAATCAATTTCAGAGCCTGCACCCTCCCACCCCTGCTTTGGCGCCCATTTTCCCTCACCGTGAAGCGAGACTGTTTCTGTGCCAGCAGCACCACCACCATCTCATTGCCCCCATCCCAGAATCCCTCACTGGTCTTCATACAAAACGCTCTTCCTTTCTCAGGATCACTCAAATAGACCTCCTTGGTCTCAACTTTCTGGTTTGATTTTCATACAAGCAACTAGACCCCACTGGGTTATATTTAGAAGGGTTTGCACCAAATTCTTTTGGAGATGACTCTATAGTCTCAAAAGTTTGCACTCAGCTGTCGATTATAATCTAGAAAAGTTGAAAAGGACATAATTTAACCCCAAACTCTTAAAAAAAACCAACCAATTTTGGCAAAGCAACAAGAGCATGAAAGAGACTGAAATCCCAAAATTGCTTTAAAGTGACAAACGGTGGGAAGGTTGAAAGGAGGGTAGACTAACAGAGGTGCTGCGGCATGCCTTTTATCAATGTCAGCTCCTAAACCGACACAATCCACACTGACAGGGTTGTCATCAACTGGGAGGGTGGACTGGCTGGAGAACTGGGAGGAGCTGGTCAAGGTAGGGGACTTTCCTCAACTCTCACTCCCCAGTGGCAGTGGCTGTCGAGCAGCCACATCCAGGGCCACCAAGGCCCCCTTTGTGCCAGTAATCACCAAGTGCTGAGTGATGGCCCTACGGCCTCCCGCTCTAAGAACTGGTGCATGGAGAAGGAGGGGTGAGGTGAAGGGGAGAAGGTGCAGGAGTGAAAAAGCCTGGAATGTTCCCAGAAAAGACGGAGGGTGCGAAAGAGAGGAAGAGAAAGGAAAGAGGAAAAGAAAGAGGCTATTTAAAAGGATGAAGGAGCGTTCTTGTCTCACAGGTGCACTGCAGCAGGAAGGTGCTTGGTGTCGTGACTAGAGTTTTAACTATAAAATAAAAATTCAATCAAGACTTTTTTCTGACGTTGTGTCAGAACAATCTTTTCTTCCTCATCTCATTATTTTGTTTTATTTTAAAGGCTCTGAATCACAAAGTTGATGTCATCTGACTTTTTGCTGGGTTCCAGCATGTTTCCTGTTATGGTTTCCCTTCTTGACTCAATTATGTTCACTTTTCTGAGGACTGAGTCACTGATGAACATCTACACAATGAGCAGAGGCACATCCGAATCAGTGGATCTTTGGAATTCCCCTCAGAAACATGGGGGAAAAAAAGCACTCAAGCACCCTTCACAGCTCCCTTTTTTCCCTCTTCTCCCACGCTCCCTCCTTCATGGACACACCTGCATTTTCACTCAGGTCATTCCCCTCAGTCTCTGTCATACAGAAGCATGAATACACATGCTGTGTCAAAGACAACCCTCTTCCACACACATTCCGATGCCTCCCAGCTGCTTGTGCACCTGGGCAGCCACCTGTCATCGCCATGGTAACTGGCATACAGCGGGGCTGTGTCATTATCACCTGGCTCATCTGCTTCACAATGAGAAGAAAAAAGAAGTGGGCACAAAGAAGGCTGAAAGAAAACAACCGGAAAAGCAAAAAGGGAATGGACCAGTAAACGATTGAAACGAAGATAGAGGGATTATTATTGAGAAGTGAACTGTGTAAACATCAGAGAGGTAAAGCTGCAGCATCCATTAATTCAAACAACATCTTCTGATCATAAAAGTGTTCGAAGATAATCCTTAAATGAGAGTGATTAACTTTTTTATTGTATGAAAACAAAATTTGACATGAGTGGTGTCAAATCCCATTAAGCAGGTGGTGGTAGCACCATGGTTTGGGAATTCAGCTTTCCATTAAAAAAATGTCTTTCCAAGTTTATTGTCGACAAAAGACTCAAAACACTGATTTAATTTATGCACAAAATTCACAAACTTGTTGAGGATACATTTCTTAAAATAATCTAAATCAAGAAGATACTTCATTTGGTGGATAAAACTACTGAACAACTATAAATAAATAATGAAATAAAAAGTGTGATTAGGAGAAATGTTGGTTTGTATGTCATAAACTAAATTTAGTTCACTGACTTAGAGAGAAGATTAGAAAATAACTTGGAAATTAAAACTTTATGCACTTTAGGCCTTTGCATAAAGAGGATTTTTCACTTAAAACAGCTCTCAGTAAATGAAAAAAATCACATCAAAAATACACAAGTTTTGTGATTTAAAGTTGTTCCATTGTGCTGCCCGTTTTTAATAGGTTATAATCAGCGGTGAAGATTAAAAACAAACAAGATTTTAAGAGACTCCCTGCATGAGCCGCTTTAATTACAGCCAAGGAAGTGGCACATCTTAACGTGAACCACCCTGGTCGGCTGTTGCTTCTCATGACCTTGAATGAAAGCAGAAAAGCAGTTTATCTTTTAATGTGCCTGTCTGCGAGGGAGTCACACGCTCGCAGTGTGCAGCTGCGGCGCAGTGCAGCATATGGGTAGGCATGTCTGCTCTGCCTGTTAGGCAGAAAGAACATCAAAAGGTGGATTTTATACCCCCCTCTTGAATGCACGATTGCCACTCCTCACTATAAATCCCACCCCAAAAGGAGCCATTTATGGGACAATAAGAGCCTATTTATGGGCCCCAAGAAAATGAAGGCAATTCAGAGGTGTAGGATGAAAGATGACAAGGCCTTTCTTTTGGCTACATCAGTTTGTTATTCGCTCTATTTCTCTGGAATAAAAAAAAAACGAAAAGTTTGGTTAATTTAAAACATAGATTATTTTCTTCTGATTGCTGCACCAGACCATGACTGCAGATCTGAGGTTCTAAAATGCTTTCACTTGCGATCATACATGGGGACAATGGGATTAGCAGCATTCTGGGCACACACATCCAAAAGAGCTGAACCGGATCACATCTGCCTCAAAGCTACTCAGGTGTGAACAGACAGGTGATGTTTGGAGAGGGTTTATATCACAGATCGCTCATGCCGTACCCCCAAACTGTTCAAGCACATACAAGTTTTTTGCTGTTTTTTTTATATTTGTACCAAACCCTTTTCATGCAGCAGTCAGAACACACACATCAAAGTTGTGCGTTTTCGTGAGGATGCCTAAATGAGTCAGGTCCCGTATTATTCTCATATACCCCATCTTTTTGTTGTTTTCCCTTTTTACTCATTTAATAGCTGTAGTAGTTACCAAGTATCATTAAGGCCGACCTCTGCAGCTCCCAACGGAGTTGTAGGCAAGCCAAACGTTTGTTGTCAGAATTTATTGGCTTCCAGGGAGAAGGGTTGTTGTTGTTCAGTGTAATCTTGGCACGCCAATAACAGGTTTCAATAAAAGCAGCTGCTTTCTTATGGTGGTTAATGCGCTCTCCTCCCTCCACCACTTTATGCACTTGGAACAAATGGACTTGAGGCTGTTTCAAACTTTGTCTTGATGCATCTGTAGAGTATCGGTTCCTTTCCAGTTGTTTCGTTGTTGTCGTCAAACAAGCAGAAAACCATGTTTGCTGGGTGTTTATGGTTGTTTTCATATCTGTCATTCATGTTCCATAAAAAGGTTTGCTGTGGAGCAACTGAAACATGCTTGACCACACCGCCTCCTTTTGGACAGAGGGAGTTACTGCATACATTCAGATAGAATTATGTTTTATGTAGTGAAAAAAAAGTGCTGCTGAAAGCTTCAAATACCTTATTTAACAAAAGTTCCAATAGAAGTTAACGTGTTTTGATTACTTTGTTTCAAGCCTTTTTTTCCACAAGAGTGAACAAAACTGGATGCCTTTACAAACAACAAATAACTAAATAAAAACTTCAACAGATATGAACTATATCTTAGATAAACTGAGTTTCTACAACCCAAACTCATGTGCTTAACATGCTCAGGGTAAAGATTTTAGTGGAAATTTAAAAATGTAACTAAAATTCAGTCAGACTTCTTTTAAAGAACAACATTTGGACTACAAATCTACATTTTGTATTAATTACATTTGATAATTACATTGAAGTTTTTGATTTTTTTTTTTTATGTTAGATGCCTTTTTTGTTGTAGTTTAGATTTGTAGATTTTTTTATCATAATTATGTGTGTTCATGGTTTCCAAGGTTATTTTTGGTGGGAGGTTTTTGTATTTTTGGCCCACTGATTTATGTTCACACCAGCTTTCAATCAACTCAGCTGCTTCTTCTTTGTGATGTCCTCTAGTCTCCTTCTCATTTAGTCATATTTGTCTAAAGCATTTGTCTGTGCATTTACCTGACCGGTTGGTCATTAAGATGCTTTGACAAGCTTTTGGGCTACTTTAAAAAAAACTAAATTGGGCAAAGTGTGTAAAGTGGTGGATGCCTAATCCAAATTTGTTTCAGAAGTTTTCAAAAGTTTACTAAAAGTTTGACGAAATTTTGAAAAAAAAATTATGTGCTTTTCCTGATCAAGTTGCCCCAACTCAATTTCTAAAAATACCAGCATGCTTCTTGCTTTTTAAAGTACAAACAGAAATGATTAGGAGACAGGGAACCTTTAAAATAACTTTAAATGACATCCACAGCTTCTTTACAGCCGAACCAAACAGCAGTCATTCATTACTAAAATGCTCACAATAGCTTCCAGAACATTTTTTCAAAAAACAGAATCATTGTAAAACCAAACTGGCAACAATTGCCAATAGCATATATGGCTGAAACCAGACACGTCCTATAAAGAAGCTTCATTCTGAGGGGAATGATGTCACCATTGAGGGAAAGATGGATGTAGAAAAATACAGAGCGGCTCTCAGTGAACATTTTCCCACACTGTTTAAGTGCTGCTAACTGAGGTGAGGATTTTTATTTCAACAATACAATAAACAGAAGCATACCAGCATGAAAACACAATAGTAGCAGAAACAGCAAAGAATGTTAAAGTGTCTGCCAAAACCAACGGTAAATGCAAAACAAGTGAATGTCTGCCAAGTTTGATTCAAGAGCAGCCTCAAGACTGTCATTAAGGAAATGCTAAACTCTTTTGAAGATATTTAGGACAAATGTAATTTCTTAGTTCTGTCAGGTTTTATATGTTCTCTTTGTACAGTAATAAGAATTTTTTTTATTGTGTTTGCTTTGTAGATAGTACATTTGTTTGTGAAAACGGAAAAACATGACGCCTCATTAAAAAGTAGTCAACATTTCTAGTGCCTTAGGATGAATGTTACCCATCAATGTTTGTGGAGAGCGTATTTAAGACATCTCATCTCCATCTTTAGCCGTATAGTTTGATTTGTAAAATCAATGAGTGGAAAACCACAGAACTCAAATCTCTTTTTGTCTTAAAGGATGTCATGCTGCCTGTCAATGTCAAATGGGTTTGGAGCAAACTTTTCAATCCTGTTAGTTCTGCTCTCTCATGCTGTGAGGAAAGTCAGCAAAAGTGGGGAACATGCAAACTTTTGACCACATTCAAATGTTTATGGAGCCTCAGACTGAACTGCCCATTGGCCCCCTGGGAAGTGAGTGACAGCTTTTATGTTGGCACAATACACGTAAGTGACATAAACTGATGTGACTCATCCAGAAATGACATATTTTTCCTGAATGTTTCAGACGCAAATTACCTCGGAAACCATGTCCTTTTTATTCCAAAATTGCTGTTTGACATCAACCAAAGTTAAATTCCATCACTTTTGGCCTGTATGGATAATTAAGCAAGCCTCACATTGGATGTGGCCAAATCAGTTCACCGTAGATGCTGTTTTCATGGGACATTGCCCAGCTAGTTACAATCCCATTTGTCATGTTCTCCAACATGTCACGCTGAGTGACATGTTCAGTCAGCACAGACTGTGTTGAGCCAGAAAATAACTTAATCTGCTACAGTTAAAGTAAGTCATTTTAATGAAAAAGAAAAACCCTTTCAGTTAAAAGTGTTTTTCACCCCTTAAACCCCAACAACTGAATTATGCTGATGCAACTCCCAATCACTGATAATACAGTATTTGTTTCCTGAACAGGCTTCTCTGCAGGACGAAGATGCTGAAATGAGTCTCTGTCATAGAATTCTCCATTTTGGATTTTTCTCATGATGGCTGAAATGACTAAATACCCTTGGGAGGTTCAGGATCATAATTTGAGGCAAGATATTGCCTCTGAGCAACATTAGTCATTTGTTATCCTATGCTATCATCAAATTGTTTTCAAGGTGTAATTTCCAGTAAATGACTTTAAAAAAAACACAATTAGTCCACTCCTTTGTTACTTTTTTCTCAATGTCTATTGGGAGGGAAAACAATGCTGTTCCGCTGTCACTTGAATATCGGTTGAGGGGGTTTCCTAAGTCACACAATTGGGAACCAACAGTTCGTGTAACAATATAATCATGGATGTCCAGCATTGACCTCCCAATGGCATCCAGAGGTTATCCATGATTCACCCAGATAATGAGTCTCATCACTTAGCCTATCATGCTCTCTCCTTTGAGCGGAAAAACAATCTTCATAAGAAGGAAAGCTACATTATCCACCCATGAATTGCAAACCCATTTAAATTGGTCATTTTTTTTATTTAATAAGTTATTAGCAGACTAATTAAAACGTATTCCCATTATGAGATATTACATTTTGCTTGAGGATGTATGCCTTGAATTTATCTTTTTTTTAAGTTGGTAAACTTTGATTTTTTTTCAGTCACTCCACTGTAAGAAAATTATTAGAATGTTCTCTGTATATGTCAAAATATTCCATTTTAAGATATAAATAACTTTATCACAGGCAAGACTGTAAAGCTTGCATCTGCTTTGTAAAGACTGCTGCTTGGATGTGCAAGAAAACCTGTGTTTGTAGGTGCATGGGAAGGGGCTCCTGGGTGAGATTTTTCCGTCTGCATTCTTTCGTTGTGGCATTTACAGGCACCGTGGGCACAGCGCCACCTGTCCAGCACTGCAGGGGCACAGTCTGCGGTGTGAAGGGTCAGAACCAGCACAACTAAACAGCAGAGTCTCCTGCTGAAGGCCGCAATGACGACCCCACGGGTTGTAAGAGGGGAACAGATGGTTGACTTCCTGCACCATGCGAGAGCAGCTCAGTCCAAGCCTGCAAAATGGAGATTAGTGATAGATTTATGGAATGCCATGAGTCTCCTGATCCTCCTGGATTCTCTTAAAAAGGGGCGTCACGCCACATTCCATTTTGACATCCCTGAAATCTGGTAATGCACCTGAACATGGATGTATACAAGCCACAAGAGCAATGAGAGCAATGCCTCCTAAATGTCAAGTTTTTCAAAACTGTTTCACCACCAGGTTAAGTTTTCTAGCTTACCAAATCCCATTTTGTTCAATTTTTAAAATAAATTGTATTAAAATACATTCCAGCAAACTTGAACACACAGCTGGATCTGTTTAGCCAACAAAATGAGCAAACCTTTCTTAGATTTGAACCGGTGAGCTTTTTCAATTTAAAATTGTGGAGTTTTTTTCAGTGAAAAAAATGGGCGACATAAACATAGAAGGTACCTATTAACAATTTAACAACTGTTGAAATGTATGGCTAAAATCGGTTAAAAAAGAGTCTGTGAAATTATAATTTACATCATAAACACATACTACTATTCAGAGGTTTGGGGCAACTTAAAAATGTTCTTATTTTTTTAACCCTTGTGTGGTGTTCGCATTTTTGCTTTATGTAATATATATGTGTAGGGTGGGTGTACAGTATGCGGTCAATGAAAATGTGTTTTGATTTATGTTCTTCACAGAAAATGAGCCAAAGCTAATGAATTTCAGGTTGTAAAAAAAATTAATTGTTTCATTTTTCTACGGATAAAAAAACTGAAAACGGGTCCCACAGACCCGAACACCATACAAGGGTTAAAGAAAAAGCACTTTTTTAATGAAGATAACTTTAAACTGATCAGAAATATACTCTATACATCATTAATTTGGTAAATTATTTTAAAAAATGAAAATTCTAGCTGCAAAGGTCTGGTTTTTGATCCATCATTTGCATAGGTGACCAGAGGCCCATTTGCAGCAATTATTACTCAGGTGTTCTATTGATACAATGTGTTTGCTCATTGTGTCAGAAGCCTAACAGATAATTAGAAAGTCCTTGTGCAATCATGTTAGCATAGCTGAAAACAGTTTGGCTTGTTGGCTACTAAACTGCCCTTCCTTTGAGTAGGCTGAGAATCTGGAGCATCGCATTTGTGGAGTTGATTAAATGCTCAAAATGGCCAGAAAAAGAGAACTTTCATGTGAAACCCGACAGTCTGTTGTTGTTGTTCATAGAAATGAAAGCTACTCTATGAGAGAACCTGCCAAGAAAACAAAAATTTCCTTCAACGGGATGTACTACTCTCTTTAGAGAACATCACTAACAGGCTCTAACAAGAGTTTTCTAACAAGGATTCATATCAGGGAAAAAACCGGTGCTGTAATGGAGTGGCCAGAGCAGTCACCAGGTTTAAATCCCCATTGAGTTGTTGTGGAAGCAGCTTGAAAGATAGAAGTGCCCATACGGCCAATCCAACTTGTGGGAGGGGTTTCTAGAAAAGTGGGGTTGAATTTTTCCAGATGAACTAAACAAACTAACAGCTAGAATTGCTGCAAATAGAGTATTCTTTGACGAAAGCGAAAATGTGAAGGAAACATTTGTTATTACAAATAACTATTATATCTAACATAGTCAATGCCTTGACTTCATTGTACAATTCATTTGGTAAATAAGTACAGCTTTTCATGGAAAACACAAAAGTGTCTGGGTGACCTCAAACATATTTTCTTTCATTGTCTTCTCCAGATTGTATTTATCAAATCTATCAAATAAGTCAATATAAAATATGATGGAATTCAAAAGAAATCATAATTTCCACACAAACAGAAAAAATCTTCTGAGATGATGACTTGAAAATCCAGCTCCTTAACTTTCATCTGTAGGCTTCACAAGTTTCTTATTTATTTATTTTTTTTCGTTTTTACTGAACCCCCTTCCGATTTATAAAGCAGTAATTGTGAGGTGACAAGTTTAAGCATCATTCAAAAAGAATCCCTTTTTTTCTGTTTTTTCGTGAAGAAAATATATGTCCCTGCAGTACATGTCTGCTGTTTTCTCACCTGGTAAAAGCAGCAGGAGTGTTGAGGTGGTGAAAGAGAGCAGGCTCACACCACAGTGACGAGCGCTGACACACACTCACACAGGACTGACCCAGTGGACCCAAGTGCACCTTCAAAGCACTTTCTGGGGGCCAAGTAGGAACGGATTTACTGCACAAGTTCTTGATCAATTCAGAATCAAGAAAATAAATGAGTAAACGTAAACGTATCTGTGATATGCATATTCCTAAAACAGCTTTTTAACTCATTTAAAACACCATGACAACTTTTGGAATTAAAAAGGTGCTTCTGTACCTGGTGAGTGATGTAACTATGAACCCGCTTCAGCATTCCCACACAAGTGAACTCTCGCGGAGTGAACGGTTTCACCTGCAAAAACATACACAAGTTCTTTTATTCAGAGCTACCGTGACTGAGACCGTAATGAGATTAATGTTTATGTGTTTTTCACAAAGGTCTAGTCGAGTACCTCAGTGTTTAGAATAGACTTGACTGCCTCTCGAACAGCAGTCCTGTTGGTCGTGTCCACAGTCAGCACATAGGGCTCACCAATGAACTGCTCGGCGTAAGGGTGCTGGGAGGAGATCTGACCATGAAAATCATTTAGTGTTTTTACATCACAGCATGAACTGTTATTAGTTTCACTTTCTGTAGTTTTCTACTTTTCTTGTGGTGGGTTTGCCCTTGTAGAAATTGTTGTTGTCTGATGTGTGTGGAGGGTCAAAGCGTGGTTGGAGGAAAACGCAGCCCAAAGCGATGGCTTCAATAGGAGCAGGACCTTCATATGGGAAACCGAGCCCTACAAATACCTGGAACACAGAAGCAACAGAAAAAAAAGCCATGAACAAAATAGGTCACTATGATTATTCTGATGCTCAATGAAGTCTGTTTAGGGCTATAAAACATGCTCTGTCTATGGAGGAAATCATATGCTTGGAAGGATTATTCTGTGACAACTTCCTGTCTTACCTTGGCTCTGAGGAGAAGTTTTAGGAATTGTTCTTGTGTCAGGAATCCATGGTTTTTCACAAAACTGGGCAAACTGGAAGAATGCCGTGAAGACTGGTAGACTGTGCCATGATTTTCCAGTTCTTCACTGATTATTTGTACATATTTTGATTTACCCTAGTATGCAAAAAAACAGCAAAAAAATGTAAACAAATGTATAATCACATACTGAAAGAGAACATTTAAAGACCCCCTCAAATGAAAACTGTTTTTTTTTTTTTTAACATGTTCTTGTGGCATTTTTCCTGATGATAGGTACATATATTTAAAAAATATATAGCTTAAAATTGTATGTCTGAGTATTTCTTTATTCAAACTGTTCTGAATAAGGAGCAGATGAAAAAATCCCATTGTGGAAAGCTTGTAGGTGTGACATAGAAGCTACTGCAGCAAGCCACAAGCTTCCTGGTAATGTTAGGTTGAGGTTGTGAGGGGCTGTAAGCTAGTGGGAGAGCACCTAAACAGAGCGCTCTCAGGAACGTGGAGAAGAATATGGCGGGCTTACCCGGAGCCGCCCACAGCTCAGAGGTGAATTTCTAATGAACTCCTGCTGCTTTGCAGAAATTATGAAAATGACGCAGTTTCTTGATTTTGGCTAAAAATACTCACAATAAAAAGACCACTGGAAATGTTTTGACAATAGATCAAAAGATGGAGTGGGACTTGAAATAAAATCAGAAATAAAAGATAAAGATGTTTTTAAAGAGACCAAGATTTCGACAACAACAAAAAAACAGATTTGACACAATTCTTTCACTTTACTTTCAACAAGTTCACTTACAGGTCCAGGTATTTAAAGTGCTGTGACACAACACTTATGACCAATATATGAACATAGGTTTTTTTGCTGCTTGCCCTGCAGCAATTGCGCAGCAATTTGCTGAAAGGGACTGGGGTTAGGCCTTACAAACCAACTTCAAAATGATCAATCTTAATTTAAAAATCCCTACAAAATAAAACGAAAGCATATATCTTTATTCAAATATTCCAACAGTTATTGTATACTGTGCTTAGTTATTTATTCTTTTATAATTTAGTGATGCTACCTGCCACATGTAGTCCTGTTTGCCATAGACGACTGCTATCCGCTCTTTCCTGTAGCTCTCTGGCTCCATACTTTGTGCCTCCTCACTCACAAAACCCAGAAAGGAATTATCGGGAGTGTGAGCTGCAAAAAACAAGATAGAACGCAGAAAAAGATCACTATAGATACAGAATCTAAACATGGTAAGAACTTTTGCTTTAATTCCTTGATGCCTGAATTTATTTCCAGCTATGAAAAAATAAAATCCCTTGTATTTTTGCTTCAAGTTGAAGCTAAATTGAGGTCATTTTGGAGCTGAAGTGATTTGATGCATATATGCTTCATTGGGTGTCAAGGGGTAAGAAGAAGAGATGAGAAAAAATTGTCTGTTCATGTCTGCTCATGCTTTCTGTGGCTTCAGATGGCCGTCTTTGTCCCAGAAACGGTTTCTTTTAGAAAGCTAGATCAAACATGGAGAATACGTCCACACTCATCTTCACAAAGGACAACCCAAAAGAAACCAGCAAAAAAAAAAGTTCTTGAAACATCCCCAAAAATGACTCATGGCCACCACTGATGATCATGCTTATTTTGACTGAGTGAGATTTTGTGAAAGCAGAAAAACACACTGAAAGACATCAATCATCAGTTAAGGAAAATGAGATGTCGACATAAAGGAGCAGATTAGGTGTTTTGATAGGCAGCTGCTGCTTTTTGACATGGGGAAGGTGGGAAGGTGATGGAGAAAAGTGTTTACTTAGCAAAGAATGTGCCAGCAAAACACACCAGTTGAAGCTGAATTCAGCGACAAGTCTGCATGTGTTTGAATCTACAGTTCTCCTCTGTCTTGTTGAAGACATCTGCTAAATCTGTCTCAATTCACTCCCTGCGATCTGTTTTCACCTTCACTTGTCACTGATGTCTCGGTCCACAGCTTCACACACTCACACGTAAGATTAAATCAATAGGCCAAAAATACAAAAAAATATATATTTTGTTTTCATTTGTTTTACGTTTTTTACTTGCTTGTAGTTTCACATCCACTAGAGATTATTTTACCTAAGAACTTTCTTCTGTTTTTATTACATCTTTGTCAAGCACCCCATTCACACACACACACCTTCACAACACAAACAATTTGATGTATGAAGAGCTGCTCTGGGTCGACTGATTCCAGCTTGTCTCCATCTCAGGGGAAAGATAACAGGAAAAGACTGTGGAATGAGGCTTCCTCTGGGTATGGCCTCAAACAAACCTAACCCTTGGAGCAGGATTTAGATGTATCTGCGAGTCATCTCTGATTGATGTGAAAACAGACTTACGGAACATGTTCATGTACTGTAGAGGCTGGAGTCCCCAGCTGCCCCACAGTGTCCTATATCCATGGCTCTGTGCATAACTCGCCAGGTTAAAGGCTGGTTCAGTTCCAAAAGAGTCCAAGATCCGGAAGTGGCACCTGGAAAAAAGTTCAAACAGAATAAAATCATGATTTTAATGACATTTTAGCTTCAAAGTGAAAAAGTCCTGTTATCATGTTGTTTATTATGTCTTTATTTATATGTCCTCATACTTGTAATGATTAAAAGCCAGTCCCATGGCACCATGGAGATGAGCAAGCCCATGGTAGTCAGTGTAGATGAGGTCGAAGGTGAGGGGCCTTTGAATTGGACAGCTGCCGTGGCCCGGTGCAGCTCCTATTAGTCTTGACCAGACAGAGTAAAGACACAGAAACTTCAGCAAAGATCACCTTTTGACATATCTAGAGTCCACGGGATGACTTAATTGTTTTATTCTCTTCATACCTTTTGATGTGTTGTAACTTAAAATAATCAACAAGTGAGAGATAAATGTTAAACTTAAAAAATATAAGTTTGACACCACTTTATGCATGTGGTTGGATGAATTAACCTGTGCAACTGGCGCTGTGAGCTGCTAAAGGTCAAGTTGTGCCCCAGAATAGTCAGGCAGGCACTGAGGTCAGCCCACTGGACCAGCTCTCCAAGAGGACCCCCTCTCTCGACCATTGCCTCAAAATGCTGACCAGCCTTCCCGGCCAGGGCACCAGGGTAAAGCAGCACCTGCAGGGAGGAAGGTTTTCACGTCCAAGTCACGCATTGAGCTTTTTTTGTGTGTTTCTCAAACTATAACAAACTCATCATGCCTTCATCTCAGTTAAGCTGGTGCCACTGCTGTTCTGCTTCACACTCAGACCAGCTTTGATCCACCTTTCAGACATCCGTTCCACTCTTGACCGGATGAACTTGATCGCCAAACTGCTGCTGTTGCTGAGCGCCTCATACAGTGAGCTCAAACTGTCACGTATACGAGCCTGTGTGTGGATTCAAAGAAACAGACACCTATGTCTTTAAATAAATAGAAATACATACATTTACAGTTCCACAACAAAAAAAAGTATGCATGGTTCAGAAAACACCCATTTTTACTTTTTAGAATTGCAATACAATCCAAAATTAGTAGAAGGAAGACAGACAGGAGATATCTAGTTTAGCTGAACCTTAAGAATTCATTCAACTTAGAAAATATTATCTTCAAAGAGCAAGTTTTACTATCTCAGAGACAGAATCTAAGAAGAAATTCAACAACATGATTGAACAAGTGCAAAGGCCTTACAGAATTGACATGTTTGTAACCTGTTAATTATTCAAATAAAGCTTGTGACAATTTTATTTTAAAAAAATCTAAAAAGTAAAGAATAAATGTGAAAGGAATTATCTTTCCCTGTTATTCCTTTTAAACTTCTTTTTACAAAGTTTGTTTGAAAAAGATACCTTCTTTCCATTTGAAGAGGTCTTCAGGTGCCATGGCATGCTGGAATGGTTACTTCCAGGTTGGGGTGGGCAAAAATTCTCTATTCGACTGAGATAAGTCAATATGGAGCAGGTAGTACCATCCACGCCGTAAAAAGCATAGCAGGGGTCTGACTGCCAGTGGGCCTGCAGGAACTGCCACAGAGACAAAGTAAGAACCTTTTGATTATTTCAGAATTTGTTCAGATTTTCTTAAATACTAAAGCAGTAAAACTTTTCAGCTTAAATCAAACTTCTTTTTGTGTATAGAAGAGAAATTCCGACCTTCTGAGAAAAGCTCGTCAACGTAACAATATGGTTACACAACCAAAGACACATGGGAGACACAACTTCACCTCTGTTTTTTCCGCACACACAGGATAGGCAGGATCAGTTGGTATTTCACACTTCTCAGTAAGCCCTATCAAAAAAAAATGAATTTGTATTCGGCTATTCCACAATCAGATACAAAAAAAGGCAAACAAAATTTTGATGAAACCATTTGTGTGAATGCAGCAGCAGTTATTGTGTTGATTCTGTCACATCTTGTTAGTCAGCTCTGTAAGGTCTTTTACTTTCACGTTAACCTTTTTAACAAAGACAATATTTTTTCTGTTTTTTATTTCTTTCTTTTTTTATTTATTGTAGCTTCTGAGCATAAACACCACACTATTTTTGATGCTGCGTTTTGGAATCATGATGAACAAAAGTTGTTTTGAGTTAATGGGCATTTTTTGTAAAGAAAAAGCTTCAGGAAAAGGCCTAAAACTAAGCAGGAGTTCTAACTTTGTTTGTTTTTTGAGGGGAATAGATGTAAAGTTGAACCTTTGGATTCACCATAAAAAATCTGATTATCTGTTGGAAATCTTAAACTAAAAACTCCCAACTGAAGTCCTGGCAGGACGACCTTTAACACTGATGGTACTGCCATGTCAATCATTGTAGTGAAGGCAGCATGTTTTCATGGGCCCCTTCCTGTAAGCCTTTAACCATCTTGAGTCAGTTTCAGTTAACTAGAATAACAACACAAATCTAGGCACACCTGCCTCCAACTGATCAGGCTTTTTTATAATGCAAAAACACACATTTGTTAACGGTGTGTAAGAATTTAGTCATAAAGGAGATCAGAACAACAACAAAAAACTAAAAGAGCATGAAATGACAACGTGACGAAAGGAGAATTCTGCATTTTATTGGTGTGAGGTAGTGTGAGAGGCAGAGGGGGCAAACAGGAACTATATGTTCGCTGATGACAAGTGTGTATGTATAAAGATGTTCACAAGTGAGCAAACACACTTTTACATGTGTCTGTGTGCCACAGATCCACATGTGAAACTGAGTACACTTATCTCCTCCACACATTAACACACGAGCTTGGCGTGCCAGCCAGTGTCAGTAACCCGACTCTGACCTGACAGGAGGGTCGTTGAGTCAATGTAAACTTTTTCTCCGCAGCCACCAGATGACTGGCATTGGTTTTGTGGGACTTGTTAAATATCTATTCAAGGACTTTTATCCCTCACGGGCACCTGTATCCACCACCCTTTAACCCTCCATTCTAACTCTCTATCATCACAGCTTGTTAATTTTACAGCATAGCTAACCTCCACTCTGAATATGAACCAAGCTTTTGGTGTTCGCAGCCAAACTACAGCATTTGCATCAGCACATGTTCGGGTCAACAAACTCAAAAAATATTCCAGCAAAGTCAAATTCATGTTTATATGGTTAGCTTGTTGGTCATTTCAGCACAACAAATCAACAAATTTGCTTGTAAACCTACATTTCCTTTTCAGATTAAGTTCATTTTCGCATTAATTCTTTCTTAAAATAAATCCTTGTTGTACATAATCAAGACTTGGAATTTAAAAGGGCTTCTCTGCTAATTCGGTCATATTTTCGACATCATTTTTCACACCATAGTAAACCCCAGCTGCATCTTTTCTTTATATTTTTGTTGGCAATAAATTTTGCCTTCCCCGCGGTCACAAAATTTCTTATTTCTTTAGAATATGATTATGGATGTAGGTATTTGAATTTATTTCTGTTTTTAAAATAGAATGACAGCTGAGGTGCAAAGTATATCTAAGTTTTAGAAAGAAAAAAAAACTTGTGTTGTTAATGTCCTAAACATCTTCAAGTAAAACCAAGAAAGTGTAAATGACCTTAACTCTTACAAAGTGAGTCCATGCCAGATCACTCTGGACTTTACCTGCGGGTGGCGCGAGCATGAATGCTTTATGGTCATGGTGGCTACTGAGCTGATCGAGTCTCCGGGACACTCTCTGCAGCTCTGTTTCCAACAGCTTGCCCAAACTTTGTTGGTCCTGTCTAAAGCTGCAAAACATAAACACAATACACACAAATATTTACAATCTGTAAACCTTTTACTGCAAAGGTTACCAAGCACTGACTGTATGTAAATATCAAGAGATCTAGTTAAATACCTTTTTAGGAGTGAAGTGAGAGCATTTTTGTTCAACTGGGTGTCGTGTCTTTCTCTGCTCAGCTTCTGCACCTGAGTACTCAAAGCATCCAAGCGAAGCACCAATTTATTAAAGCCAAGACTGTGCCCACCTGTATGAAAGTACAGGTGTGTTGGTGTTTCTTCCACATGCACTTCTTACAATGCTTTATGTCTTAAAAAGGCAAATTGTGAGATAGAAATGTGTGAAACATGAGGCACAATTTTTACAAAGTACTAATTTTGTAATTGTTTTTTCTAAAACTCTGACATATTACTAACTATCTAAAAGAAGATAGTATTCTAAGCAAGGCTATGGTCTTTTTTATTATTATTATTATTTAACACAGGCACATTCAAGCAAGTCCTTCTGTTATGCTTCTGCAATATGGCAACTAATAAGCTTCAAATTTTGACAATACAAAATTCAAAAAGTCAAATTTGGGAGATAGTCCAAATCAGATTAAATACCATAATAGATCTTGACTTTAAATTGAGAAACATAATTCAATTGCATATGTTTTGGTTGATTTTGGAAACGTAGTGTATCCATTAAATTGGTTCTTCTAACCCATCCTGGCTTTTCATAAACATTGCAGAATTATGCATGATTACAAATTTAAAGCATACTTTTTAAAAATAAAAACACAAGAAAGAATTTGATAAGTGGTCTGCATGCATTTTGTTTCCTCATATTCAACATGTGTAGATGCTGCAAGGGGCACATCAAAATCTGTTCAACTTGCAACATACAATTTTGAAAACAACAAATTAGAATTCAGAGATTGAGAAGCTGGGGAAAAGTTGAATGATGACAAATAATAATTGAAGACAAAAATTACATTGTGCTTTCAATTTAATTGCGAACATGCTCTAAAAAAAACTATACTTAGTGAGAAAAAATGATGGGAGGAAGGGGAATCAGGTCTTGTTGATGTAATTAAAACACTTGGTTCAATTTTCATTAAGCTAGTTATGGTAGCACTGTGATTTGAGATTGTACAAATGGGTTAGGATCAATAAAGAATCACATTAAAATTTTCAAAAACAACACACTTTGGACAATTTTAAACACACTTGCTGTGTATCAAGTAAAAACTAAAAGTTACATTGAATTCATGATTATTTTTTAACAAAAATTGAAGACAAAACAAACTGATAAAACTGAGTTCCTGCTGAATTCAACAGCACTTCTTCCATATGGCAAAAAAGCAATTTGCAGCTAAGCTATTTGAAGGGTGGCTCTTTGTACACAACCTGTGGTGGGTCCTTCAAAGCTCAAAGCCTTTGCGGCTGAGAAGTACCTTTGGCTTGCATTGTCCCAAACAAAACATTGTTCTCTCAGGCAAAGATCTTCAGGATTTGTATGTTTGGATCAAATATCATCTCCTGTGATGACATTCTTACTAAAATGCTGAAGTCACCCACAAAAACCATAAGTTTGTTCTTTTCTGTTGTGGATAATCCCTGGAGAAAATGCATATTCTCTACAGCAGCTCTTTAAAGTAATTGAATTCAGAAACTTTCAAACAGCATTTAGGAAGAATTGTATCAGAACTAAATGTTTTCCTGATGGTAGAAGAAAGTTGCTACTACTAAATAATATTTTTGATTGAAAGTTTGGTTTGCATTTACAAATTGTATTGAAACAAACACCAAATATAGTAAACTTATTACAAAGTTACACTAAAAGCACAGCTGATTTTATGGGAAACACACAGCAGGGTTGCCCGCTCACAACATTTTTTTTTCTGTCCGAAACAGAAACAAACAAAAGAAAGAAAAAAAAGGTCAGTTCATAAAAAAAAAAAAAAAAACAGTCTGACGCGACAAAAATATTTATTTGACTGGCCACAAACCAGCAAGATTATAGGGACCCACCACAAACTGTGTTTCTTTCAATCATTCATCATAGACGTATTGTACATTTTAATAAGAAAAGGCTTTGCCCAAAATTAAATCATCCATTTGCCCAAAACGAAATCATCCATTTCTCTGTCACCTTGTTCTTCAGGAAACCTCCCAGCAGCTTCATCCTGGGTCATTTCATGAGGCACCCAGAAGCTTTGCAGGAGGTGGGTGACCAAAGACAGGCAAAGACAGAGCACAAGGCAACCACTAGAGGGCACAAAACAAAAAGTCTACATCACATTGCTGACAGAAAACAACAGTCCCTGAAAACAGCTTTTCCTCAAATGCAGAATATTTTGTTTTGGCTCTAAACCACTTATTTAAAGAAAAACAAGCTGAACATTTTCCAAAAAAATCTGTGTGAAAGCACCTATTTTATAAATTTAAGCCACATGAGTGAAGTAATGTATGTGTTATCGTTAATCTAACACATTTAGAAAAGAATCCAGCTTTTTTAAAAAGACCGCCATGCAAAGCTAATGTCTCTGCACACATGGGCTTCAGATAGGACACTGCTTCTCTTGCACTTTCATCAAGTCAGTTAACATATCAGAGCTCTCCAAAACAAACAGCTGAACTCAAGCGTGTGCGCAAACACTCAGGAAGGTCCCTTGATATCTGCAAAAAGCACAACACTCAGATCCATAGGTAAACATTTTCATTCAACTGCATCAATCTGCATTTCAACAAGCCTTTCAGAGCACACATAGCTGCATTAAATGCATGTACTCGTATCTACAAGCTGCTGGTTTGTGATTAATGTTAGAGGGCTAGATCTTACCTGCGAGTACGCAGTGCAATCCGCATGGTACCCAACTAACACCACTCCAGATATCACTGTCAAAGAATAAAAAGATTGAATCATTATGATGAGCAATAATTATGTACATATCGTGGGCCAAAGTATCAACACATTCTTAAAAAAATCAATTCTGATGTTTTGGTTTGATCCTTTTTTACAGGTCAAGCATTCTTCCAGCCTCCCATTGCATGTAATTGTCAAAAAAAAGTTTGTTTTTCCACAGAGTTTAATGATTTTAAAATTGCTTTTTTGATAAGGTAACATTAGTACAAAAAAAAAACAAAGGAAATGTTTCTCTGCAGGATTTTTCATCGTCATTTATAACATCAATAACAGAACAGAGGACAGCTTTGATGTTTCTCCAAAGATACCTGCAAAACAGCAGTAGCCTACTATGGTGAAGTATTGGAGGAAGCATGATCATATGGGCTGTTTCTTAGCTTGTTTACTTGATGCAACAGTTCGTAAAACATGATTTTGAATTAAACTGCTACAAATTTTTACCAACAATTTCAGAAACACCCCGTTTCTATGCTAGCATGATTGCTACAAAGCAAGTTTTGTATCACTTAGACTTAAGTACAAAAGATCCATAAAATGTTCAAATACGTTCTAAATCTAAACATGTGATGCACAACTACAACGTGCAATCTATAGGGTCCTTTCAGCTTTTGATTCTTCTGTGTTTGAATTATTCAATAAAACAGACAGATAAGCCCAACAAAAATGGTGTTATCTTGTTGTCCTGTAACAGTAAAAGACAAAACTCTTGCAACTCAATTGCAACTAAAAAACCCAGCCAGCAGACAAATACACACATTCGCTCTCATCTCACCTGCATGGGTTTTCGTCCTAACCCACTGGCAACCATCAGACCTGCTTGCAAAACACACAGATTCAAGAAAGTAAATAGATAAACTCTGTCTTGCCTTCTCTTATTTTAATGTTCTTTCTGTCTTCTTCCCTCCTATTCTGGCCCTGCCTTTTCTCTAACATAGGGCCTATGAGAAGGCATCATGTGGTTGTCAAGGTAACCCAACTCCCCTTTAAAGAAAACAATACCCGTGGAGCTCCTTAGGCTTCTCACAGACACAAAAGAGGCCACGCTATAGTGTGACAACTTCTTTCAGCCTGTGGCTAGACTTAAGGCCTTAAGAAGGGAACTCTTTCAAAAAGCTCAAATGGGTCAAAACATTGGGACTTTGGGAAATAATAGACACTAACAAAATAAAAGTATGAATGATCCAGACAGCCCTTATTTCAGTGCAAAGGAGAGTAGATGATAAATAAAATATGAAAAGAAAAATTGACTGCTGGCACTGCCTAAAACTCATAGGCCAAAGCTTTTTTTTTTTTGCAAAAGAGAATGCTTTTTTTGAAAAATGCAAAGATTTAGTGAAAACTGAATGTATTTTGAACCCTTTACTTTGCAAAGGTTATGCAATATATTTAGATTTTTTTTCTCTAGAGATAATGACGTTGCAGTCTCAAAAGGACAAAGAGTTACACATCAAATCAATCAGCTTAACCAATTAACAATTCTGCAATGGAGTGAGGCATTTAGACCCACAGAAGATGGCAACATTTTCTACAAAAGTTCTCTAAGTATGCAAAAATCTGAGAAAAAAAAAAGGAAAACTTCCCAAAGGAAAATATTTAAACATAAAATGTCCTTTAATTAACTTGAAGTAAACATTAAATGCTGAAGTTTGCCATCTGTCTGAGTTTGTAACTGTCTTTTGAGAGGTAGCACAGTTTTGGTCAACTCTGACTGCTCAATTTGTGTCTGTGTGCACCAGTAGATGCTTATATGTGATGTAGGGCCAAATGGGATGGAGCTGAGAATAAGTGGGGTAAGAGTGACGTCACGCAGGGTGTGGGAACAGAAGGATTTAGTGAGGGTAAACCTCTGTGAGCTTAAACCTTAAGGTTTACTCCCATCTGTCTCTGTTATTTCCTTACCTGCATGCAGTTGTGCATCCATGACTCAAGAGGGGATAACACTCGCTGAATTTCATGTCCAAAGACTTAATCTAACTCTAGTCATCACTAAAAAAAACACAAAAACCCAATTCACTCTCAATGGTTATGCAGAAAACAGTTTAGATCCTGGATCCAAATTTTAAATTAAATTATCAGCGTGACACAGTGTTTCCGCAGATTAGGTACTTTCCCCAACTCATGGGTTTTGGCTGCAATTTTTCTCTAAAAATGTCAACTTTTGTTTACAGCAATTCTAGTAATCTTTGCACTGATCACAAAATACTTTTGGATGAATGGCGGTATGTACTGCACTTTCAGTCACCTTTAATGCTTGGCATAGAAATAAATATAGAAATATGTACATTAACCCAACCACAGCAAAAAGACGTCTATTTAAGTGCACTACAAGTATACATAGTCTATACTTAAAGAGAAGCAATACTTCAGTTATGCTTTTTTATTAACTATCAATATGTTGCAAACTTAAAATGTTCCAATTTAGCCTGAAGAAGTATTCAGTTAGTACTGTATTCTTCTTACACTACATGGTCTGTAGTCTACTTGCATATTGTACTTATACTCAAGTATACTTGAAAGCATAAACTTCAAGTGCACTACTTTTTTCTAGAAATGTACTTTATTTAAGCTGTCAGACTCTTTCCAAATGAGAAAGAGGAAGAAAAAAAACCAACAACTGTATTTTTGGAGGAACACAAACAACATTTTACCATGTCTACTTGATCTGGGAGATGATCCTCATTCTACAATTTAATTATCAGTAACAAGTGTCATGTGTTTGGCGGCTATGTTTTGGTTGCTGCTTTGAGACCTCCACAAAGGCCGGTTCTGTTTGAGGGCGCTTCCTCCCTTGTCCCATCATTTAACAAAAGTATTCATATAAATGTGTAATTAGAGCTGGCACGCAGCCTCTGAATGGACACAGTAATGCCTCTAACATCATTTAAAATTAGAAGATACAACTATATATATATTTTATATGAATTTCCCAATTTGTTTATTATAGCTTAAAGAACAAATAATCTATTCAATTATTAATTACAAAATGCTTTAGTTATTCATGTGTCTTTTTTATCAAATTTTTAAAAGGCTGTCCATACAGGACCTGCCCATCTGAGCTCCTCCTCTGTGCAGCTTTGGCAGCTGCAGGCGCGCGCACCATGATCTGCCTGTGGAAGAGACTGCGCATGCCTGAGGGAACTTAATGGGAAAACTGCTTCACGTCTTAAGACGTTTGACATACAGGTGAGGACACCGTTAGTTCCTTTCTAAATGACTGTGAGTGTTTGCTCACTGGAATTCGGCGTTCTTTTAGTTTTGCATTTCTATTTGCTTTGTGTCAATGTGGAAAAACACATGCACAGTCAGCCTGTAAATCTAATTAATCGTTTTTTTTTTCTAACATACATTTTAACTGTCGCGTTAGCTACATTGCTATTGTGTTGTTTTCATGTCTCTCGGTGCGTGCTCTTTCGTGCTTGTTGTGTTGTGTGCGTGTGGTCGTTAGCTGGAAAGACGCGATGACAGGAGCAGCTAGCTAGCGGCTAGCTTAACTAGCCCGTCAGTCTGAATGGAAGTGAGCGCGGTTTGCTCGGGCGACGGTTTTAAACGCCCCATTAGGCATTTTCACTGATTTCTTTAAACGAGACCTTTAGGGCGCTTTTCTAACCCTCGTGCATCGATTATAAATGAGGCAGATCCAGTTAGCTTTGCAGCCGTTTACCGCACCTGCACGGTTAACAAATGTCTGCTTGTGTGGAGGTTTCAACCTATAAATGAAACAATTGATCTTTATTTTGATAAAATAACATGTCAGAACATCTTTAATTAAAGCAGAGGTTCTAATAACCCCTTATATTGCTTTACATTTTTATTGAGTTAATCAGATAAAGTTGTTTTTAAAAAGAATGTAGATTTTGTTAAGGGACATGACTGTCAATAAAGATACATGCACAATTTTCAAAGTAAGAGTTGAATAAAGGCAATGCAAACTTTCCATCTTTGGGTGAGGTACAGAGGTTTGAGAATTACATTAGAATACAAATAAAAATGCTTCAAGAACATATGTTTTATTAAATACTTAAATTCAATGAAAAATTATGTTAAAGTATTTTTTAAAGACAAGTCTTAAGTGTTTTTTATTGTTATTTTGTAATAAAAATAAATATTTCGGAAAATCTGAAGTACCTCTTGGTGCACTTACTGCTATTAGAAGACTATTGAAATAAAAGTATAGACTAAATGAATAAAAGGCAGGCATTTTGTAATGTTGGTGTACCTTTGTTACATGCTGATGAAGCTTTTTTTTTTACTGATAGTCTGTTATCTAAACGTAAATATGATGTAAAAGTGGCAGCTGTAAAATTTAGTTTCGCTATGGTAAGCTGCTACTATCAGAGAAAGCCCTAAAGGCCACAGCAGCATTCATTTATTCATTCATTCATTCATTCGAAATACCCTTAAAGCATTGAACAGATATTATGAGATGGCCCTTACTGCTAGAACAGCATATTTGAGGATTTTTTGTGCTTGAGGATATTATGTTAACTCATTTATTTTGGTTTAAGCTGCCCTAATACTATTAGTAATGTTATGATTTTAGGGAAAAAGAGGAAGAATTGTGCTCCATATTGGTTACAGTGTAATCAATTCCATACTGTCTGGACATTTGATTTATGATGTTGTTTACTGTCTTAAACCGTGGCGCCTATATTATTACCATCTGCAGTTAATTGATTGAGAGAGAATTTTTGGCCTTAGCCATCTAGCTACTCATGTAAAAACCATAATCCGTCAAAATGGTTAATGATCTGAAGGTTTCCATGCTCATTCAATAAACATCTATTCATTTATTGTGCAGGCAACTAGTGTGATTACTTTACTAGCTAAGTTTCCTTTGCTGAGTCTTATATGATCAGTCTTTTTTTGATTAGTTGGTGTCATTACCAAATAGGTTTAAAATAAAATACAAGTAGACCAGAAAATAAGCTATAAACGTCTATCGTCCTTGTGACCTGTCTGAAGCAATATGAAACAAACTGATGTTTTTATGACGGTCATTTCCAGTAAGCTGCATGTGATCCATCCCCATGTCATGTGACTTGTTTAATATCTTGTGAAGTGAAAAATGACTGCATCATTATGATTATGAGCTTGTGAAATGCTCATGCAGATGAGAAGAGTAAAAAAGAGACAAAATGGTTATCAAAAGGAGATGGATTGTGGACGGTTGATTTTCAATTGCAATCAAATTACAGACACATCCACATTATAAGCTTTGGGGTACAAGTAGCATTGGTTCTGTTGTTTTAGTTCCATCATCAGTGCTGAGCTTGAAATCAACTGGTGACCACCTACAGTTGTATTTTAGGTGGAACTGAAGTCTCAATGTAGTTGTGTGAATCATGTTTGCGAGTATCAAAGGCAGAGTGGTAATAGTTGTTCATCATATATTTCTGATGTGATGCTGGGAGAAATGAAACTTCTCTATTCTTAACAGTGATCCATTTTTTATGTTCTGTGAAAATCCTGTGTTTATTGTGAAGTTTTAAAAAGGGTCATCAGCTCTTAGTTTTTTTAAGTTATAGATGTTTTACCTCTTATCCAAGAGGCTTTCTCAGTTCTGAATTGAGAAGCAAAACGTCTTAAACTTACGAAACTAAATTCAGATGAGGCTTTTTAGAAACTTTTCCTGCTTTGGAACCATCCAGGATGAATAAGAGTCTTCATAAACATTCTCCTGTGTTTTTTAGGAGACATTATGGGAAGCTAATCAACACGCTGTTCTGTGGAGGATAGGTTAATAATACCTTGGAGCATAACCCCCACTTTTGTCACTCGGGCAATCCTGAAAGTGTCCTACGCGATGGCTGAGGAAGACTACGGCAGCTTTGTGGACTGGACCCAGATGGGGGATCTGGTCAAAAGCAGCGGGCCCTCAAACGTGGACTGTAAGGATCAGAAAGAGTTCAAGCAGATGGCTCGCCAAGGTTACTGGGCTAAGAACCACAAACTGCGAGCACAGGTCTACCAGCAGCTCATCAAAGCCATTCCCTGTCGCACAGTCACTCCAGATGCAGAGGTCTATCGTGATGTTATTGGAGATGCAGCCAATAAGAAACCCTCCACCCATATTCCTCTGCCAGAGTTTGTAGATGGGAATCCAGTTCCACGTTACTGTCTGAAGACGGACGCCGTGGCTTCGGCTCATCGGATCATTAACTGCATCGCCGGGCAGTTTCCAGATATCTCTCACTGCCCAGCACTTCCAGCTGTTACTTCATTGCTCCTTCACTTCAGTGCAGATGAAGCTCAGTGTTTTGAGCACGTCAGCCGCATCCTAGCCTGCAACGAGCCAGGAAAGCGGCTACTGGACCAGACTTTCTTAGGCTACGAGTCTAGCTGCATGACCTTCGGCGACCTGGCAAACAAGTACTGCGCCCCTGCACACAAACTTATCGTTGCTACCGCCAAGGATGTAATGGAGGTCTACGCCGACTGGCAGCGCTGGGTGCTTGGTGACTTGCCTTTTACCCACGTGGTCCGAGTCTTAGATGTCTACCTTGTAGAAGGCTACAAGGTTTTGTACCGCGTGGCTATTGCTTTGCTGAAGTTCTATCGCAAGCAAGTAGGGGGTCAGGGTGGGCAGGGAAACCAACAGCAGCTGGATTCAGGAAAGATTAGGGCAGATATTCAGGCATTTATCAAGGGGATTGCCTCCACTGTAACTCCTGACAAGCTGCTAGAAAAGTCGTTCTCCATTCGCCTGTTCAGCAGAAAAGAGATCACACTGCTACAGCTCACAAACGAGAAGTCCCTGCAGCAGAAAGGCATCACGGTCAAACAGAAAAGGTACAAGGTTGAAGTTCTACTGTAAAAAAATCCATCTGTTCTCTATTTTGGGTTGTTTTTACTAAAAATCCATCTTTTTTTTAATTACATCATGTTTTATATGTTTGATATTACATTTTTGAGATTTGACTTGGATTTTTTTTTTTTTCCCTAAACAAATCTTCCATTGTCAGTGCCTCTCTAATTTGATTTAGTTTGTGTAGCCAAAAGTCCTTTTCTCCAGTTTAGTGAACATTCTTGAGCAAAATTGAAGATACTGTGGACTTAAAATATCTCTCCAGTGTATTCAGAATGTTTAAAGCCAGTACACTAACAGACATCGCCCTGAAATCTGGCCATTGCAAAAGCGTCTCTGTTCTTCTATTTTTTCCCTTTTTTATTTTTTAATGTTGTTTGCATTCTCCTCTCATGGTCTTTCTCTTTACTTTGTGGATGTTTTTGTGTTCCATTTTTTTCCTTTCTCCATCTTCTGTCTCATCACTGCTGTTCTCAACTCAATGGTTCTGGTTGTTTCACAGTTCTAGGTGGGTTCTGTTCTCTAACTTTAAAATATATTGTAGCTTTTATTTATTTAGTATATGACAGATTGTTTGACTGAGCTACACTTGATCAAATATGAAGTTGGTGATCGCAGATTCTTAAAATGTAACAATATTTGGTTGAATATTTGCAGGCGTAATGTGCAGCTGGCTCTTAACCCTGAAACGTTCTCCTCGGAGATCGTCAGTGCCAAGGAGATGCATGACATCTGGTCATGGATTCCAGAGCGCTTCGCCCTGTGCCAACCAGAGCTGCTCTTCACCACATCCACCCATGGTTGCAGCCTCAACAGGTATCCCTTCTAGTATTTTTCCTCCTAAGATGAATTAAATTACTCAAAATAAGAAAATGTTAGTTTGTTTTGCCTTTGCCTCTAGATTTTACTCTCATTGTGAGGGCCATGAACCTACACTGCTCCTCATCCGGACTACAGCTGGTGATGTATGTACCATAGCTTTTCAAATGTATCTTGTTTACTTTACTTTGTTATTTGATTTTTTTTGTTTGTTTTTGTTTTGTTGCAATAAATAAAGCATTAGCATAAAGTAAAGATTTGGTCAAATCTAGCTCAGGACAATTGTCCTGCTTTTCCTGATCAGTAGTTTTAAAATATGAATGCATGTGTTTGAGTACACAGCAGTTTTAATAGGTTGCAGGGAAATAACAGGCATGATGGCGTGACTGCTCTAGCCAACTAATTATTTTGTTAATTAGCAATTTTATTTCTTTACAAACATTATTTCTGTTCTTAAAATATGATTTAGGTTTTATTTTTGCCCATCCTTCTGAATCAATAATCATGTGACCAAGTCTTGTATGATTTATGAACGTTGGCCTGACAGGAGGAGATTTTCTCCAGAAGCACTAATTTTTAACTATATTTTAAATTATTTTACAAAGCATTAATAAGTTAGGTGCAATATTTGAACCAGTTTTAAGCTGCTTTTTTCATTTTAATCCAGGTATGTGGAGCATTTCTGTCCTCTGATTGGGAGGAACGTAAACGAGGAGGCAATAAATTGAGCTTCTTTGGCACAGGGGAGTGCTTTGTCTTCAGAGTAAGTCTCTTCATTAGAAAACTCTAAAGTTGGTCATTTATTTGTTTTAGACATTTTTATTTAGAGCTTTACCAACTTATGGCCACCAGGGGTCACCATTGATCCTCAGTTTTTTTCCCTTTTACTGACATGTTTCCTTTAAAAATCTGTTTAGTAGGTCACAATTCTCCAAACATTGAGGTTATCTTCTACAAAAACGGCAAACCTTCAGTTGCTTTGGTGGAGTTTTGGATGCATTGTGCTTCTGTTTTAATGGTGCCTGAGCCAGAAATAGTAAAACTACCGGTTATCCAAATAATTAACACACTCTTCTCTGTGTATGCACATCTGTCGGCTGTTTTAGGAAAAAATAGTAAAATAAATCCATAACACAGTACTTTCTCTGGGTTAACAAATGTCACTATCTATTCTATCCTTCAGCTGAAGCCAGAGATGGAACGCTACGAGTGGGTGGTCATCCGCCACCCTGAGTTAGCTTCCACCATAAAGACCGAGGGTCAGGAGGACACTGCGTCCTCTGAGGGCCAAAAGGCAGAAAACAGCTTACAGCAGCCAGACAAACCGGCTGGAGAACTTTCACCATTTCTCTCTGCTCGCCACTTCAACCTCAACTCCAAGAATACATCCATGTTCATGGCAGGAAACTTTGACTCCATCATAGTGGGTGAGTGGATTACGGGAGCGGACAGGAGAAGATTGAACCCTCAATGTGTGATTTATCCTGGACTGCAAAGATGATGACAAACTCAGCAAACAGTTTCAGAGCTCCACACAGCTGAAAATGTGTAAACAAAATATTTCAGGTCAGGTATTGAATAATAGACTATTCTCTCAGGTTTGTTTCACAAATTATAAAAAGTAAACTGATAGAATAAACTGTCTACCTTTCAAATAAAAGTTTTTTTTTCTCACTCTAAAATGACAACTAAAACTTACTGGTGGTTATTCAATTTACGTTAAATTTAGAAGAAAGAAAACAGGAGCATCACATTTTTCACTTCCTCATTTTAAACGCATGCAAATAACTAGAAATAAATAGCTCAACTTTTCTGGCAAATGTCCACTATACTCATTTTCAGAATTACGTTTCAATAACTTAACGGAAGTAAATTGAGTCCAGCTCTAGACCCATTTAGAGAACTTTTTTAAGGTTAGTTACCTTTGAAATAAAACAGATCACCTCTTTGCTATTTTTTTTTACCCAAAGAGCATTTACATTAATGAATTTACACCAGTGTACTGTTTCACTAAGTTTTAACATTCTCGTTTAGCTGTAAAAACTGATTAAGTTTTAAAATTCAAGTCTGGAAAAGTGTTCTTTTCAGAAATCTAAGTTTTTGTAAACATTTTAGGATAATGTCTTTGCTAAATGTAAGCCTTTTCTTTCTTTTTTTTTGGTAAAATCTGTAACTTTGTTTGATCAGGTGGAGGTGATGGCAACGCTCTGTACATCGACTCTGAGCTGAACCACGGCCGCACGGGCAGGTGCACCACCTTTGACAACCCGCCTCTCTGTTCAGAGAGCTTCCAGGTTTCACTCCTAGAAGTCTGGGGTTTCCAGGATGCCATGGACGCCCAATAAAGCTGCACACATGATTATGCCACTCATTGATCAAATTTGATGTAATTTCAAGTTTAAGAATCTGTAATCGGATATTTTCATTTGTCTGTCTTCAAATTTTCCTGCAAAGCCACAGTTATGCAAACCGAACAGTCAGTTCTGGTAATAAATGTTTGATTATTTTCTATTTATACATGAAGTTTATCCACGTGTTGGTGTATTTGGAAAAAAAAGGGTATTTCTTGTTTATTTTTGTAATATGGTGTAGTTAGGTCAATTGGTATTTGGAATTGTATGGTTTTCTGCTCATATTAATTCTGCATTATAAAGTCTGGTTCTACTCGACCTGCTGAAATTGATGGTTTATTATCAAGATATTCCCAAGTTGTTTATGAAGTCTTAAATGTGGTGTTGTAAAGTTGGGTCAGGCAGAGGTTTTTAGACGGACCCCGTCGCATTTTCCCCACATTTTCATTTTCTAAAGTATTGTTGTGAAGATGTGACAAATGAATAAATGAAGTAAATGTTTGTGAATATCTGTAGTAGCTTTTGGCTGTAATGCATACAAAATCATGTCATTGTTTTTTTAATTATTATTCAATGATTTCACTTGTAAGATGTTGTATATTATGTTGGGTAAGAAAAAGAAAGAGTAGTAAAGGAGAAGAATGTGGTGCAAATGAAAAATTCTAATTATCTTGTGCTTTTGTCATTTTTCTGTCACTGCTGACCTTTTTGTTATACAGAGAATAGCGCAGTATTTGTAAAGCATTAGCAAAATGACATGTCTTGTTTGTATGTAAGATGTTTATTGCAAAAAATGCACAAAGTACAATACAGCATAAGCTTTCAGTGGACTGCTTTTTTTTTTTTAGTTTTTTTTTTAATGCAGAATCACTCATATTACAGAGTGGCTGCATCAGTATGTTGTAGATTGTCACGTAAGTGCTCTAAATGCCTTTCAGTCACCTGACTACACATACTTCCTAACCCGTGGCTAACTTTACAGGTAGTTGTTGCATAATGCTTAACTTTGCAAATGCAAGACCCTCTTTGCAAATGAGAAGAAATTGTGGTTTTGCATGGGGGGGGGGTTCCATAAAAGGGCTTTTACATCTTGTTTGGTATTTTTCTCTAGTAACTTTAGCAACATGTTTTATTTTGAAAGTCAAAAACATTTGAACTGAAAAGTAAAATTTACTAGTTGTTTTGATTAAATCTCAACAGTTACAACAGGAAAAATGTAATGGATGCACAAGTATGCTTTGCTTTAAGCCACTAAAAGTGCAAGACTGTAGGATTACTCCAATGTCCTTCTTGGGGCATATTTTTTTTCTATATATGTTTGGATGCTTTTGTGGAAGTTGACGAACATGTCTGGAAAATTTTTCATTGTAGTGAGTCATTTGTCTACAACAAAAATATCTGCTGTACAATTCACATCATGGAGGCTTAACTTCATTCTGAGTTCAGATTGATCTGTCAGAGGCTCTGCAATTTAACCAGACGTCTTATTAAACGCTCTTGCAAAAATCTGTCGATACGTCACCGTTTTATAGAAGTGTATTATTCACTTGTTATGGGTGTGTCTCAGCCTATTGCATGATATCAAATAGTAAAGGGCTATCGTAATTCCTTCCTTACATTAAGAGGCTCTGACTCTGTCTTTCCAAGACTGTTCATTCAGGATTCACACTCTGCTAATCGCACATGCATGTCTATTTTTAGCTCCTCCTTTGGGTGTTGGTCTGGCACAGCTCCTGAAAACCTTGCTTTCCTGGCTTGAGGAGTAAGATGCTTAAGTGTTTTAAGTCTACACTGAGATGTCTTTCTGTGACCAGGCCCCCGCCCCACAATGCCATGTGTTTATAACGGATGGTACTTACTAGATTTTTCCTCCTTTTTCTAATCTTTATTGCATTTGTAAAAATATAAATACATATTATTTTGGTTCATCAGATGAAGAAAAAAAACAAATCTGAGATAAGCTTAGTCTCTACAAAATTCACAATGAAATAGTGTGAGCACATACAAGCTGAGCAAGTAGTGCAGGCTGTGGAAATATGGGGAGCCCACTCCTTAATGCCAGTCTGGGATGAGAGGAATCAACCAAAACAAACAGGAAACAACTGCGTGGGAACTTAAGCATCATATTACAAAGAGCTGCTTACAGACAACTGCAGTGTGTAACCCTCAGTACAACAGGGAATTGAATTCTGCATAGAGTAGATTACATCTATTAGAAACCTTAATCAATAACGTTCAATCAGTCACAAGAGAAAACAAAATATATTATTCCCTATGACCTCCTTATCAGTGCATCACACAGTAGTGCTGTTGCAGGATGCACGCTCCGAGCTGCAAATGAGGCCTCCGGCTGACAGAAAAATGCTAGCCAAGAGTCTCTAGAAGGAAGGGTGCCTATGATGCATCTGGAGACGTGCATCACGAGGGTTGGGGCTTTTCCGTGATTGTGGGGGAGGGGGATGTGTGAAATGGCCTGGCAATGCAGAAGGAAAGGGTCATAAAAAGAAAAAGAGAAAGGACAGCATAGCAAGATCTTCACAATGCAGTGCTTCTCAGGAAACTTAAATATATTTAGGAGTGACACTGCATTCGATCCAAAATGATGAAGACCAAAGTGGATTTTATAACTATATTCCCTAAAACACAATGTATAGCAATTTTACGAGGTGTAATATTACTGTTTTTTTTTTATATTATTTTATAGTCAAGCATTTTTATGTATTCTTAAGTATCGTTATTTTTATTTGATGGCTTCAGAAATTTAAACCAATTCTCTACTACTACTCTAATACTCTGTACAACCAGTAAATTGTTCATCCTTTGAAAGGTGAATACGTAGATATCAAAGGGAAAGCCTGCAGTTGGGTATACCAAATGTGCTATTTATGGGGGTGTTTACTAACCTAGAAATCTTTAAGGGGAGGGGATTTTTTAACTTTTTGAATACGATACACTATTTGTGAATTTAAATGTATCTGTATTTTAAAATGTAATTTGTAAAACTCCCAATTATTTATTTCTTATTTTTTCATCGTTGTCCCGCTTCGTCACCTTCACTACAAAACGAAGTGGTTTTGTCTGAACGACCGGTCAGGTGATACTTTCCGCCTCGCCATTTTGTGTTGCTGCGCCGGGTATTTATCAGAAGAGTCGTGACTGTCCCCCTCCACACTGTTAGATAGGTGGCCGAACGGTTTCAGTTTTACCCACTTTTGCATAGCACGTCTGTGACCTTCTATTGACTCCGTTAAGTGCGATTTTTATAACTCACAAAAAACGATTATTTTGTACTTTTAGTTTATTTTTTGCTGTGAGTTAGCGTGTTAGACAGGATGTCGAGCCAAAGCCCAGAATACTCGCCGTTCTTCGCAGTGATGGGTGCCTCTGCGGCTATGGTGTTCAGCGGTAAATACAATTCATTTTTAAGCGAATTTTTTGGGGGGTAAAATTCTTGTTTGTGCTTAAATATATCCACCTTAAGAAACCATTTAGTGAAATTGTCTACCTTGGTTCTCTCTAGGGCGCAGTTGTAGCTAATTTGCTAGCTTAGCTAACGATGCCGTCCTTTTCTTATGCTGCCTTTTATTTTGTCTTACCAACAAAAAAATATATTTTGTATTGGTATTGACCTGCTTATTTTGTTTGTTGGCTACACTTTAGGAGGGAGAATGTAGAGCGAGCACAGAAGACACGACTTGTGAAAACTAGTCAACCAGCTGATGACGACTACACAAGTTAGCTTTAACGCTAGCTAGGTTCAAATACGTGCTTTAAATCAGAGACAAGAATTTTTTTAAATGTTGTAGAGCAATATTTAGTTTTAAAGTAAAAATAGAGTTTGGTAATCGAAAGCTTGGTTGAATTAATGGATGCTGGGTTAAAATATTATATATTTCAACGAATCGTTTAAGTTTGAAATGAGGTGTAACTCGAACTTTATTTTCAAAAGCAGTGATCGACCAAGTGTTTTAACTCTGAAGCTAAACTAGTATAACCATAATTTGCATTTTTACAAAATAAATAAGTAGTATGTTTGTGTAAAGTACAAGTCATTTACTTGGGACACAAAATGACTTCGAAAAAACGCACCCCTTTGAAACATTAATTACATTTGGTAACCAGGTTCAGCTGGTTGACTTCCTCATTGCTCAGAGGTATGACACGAGGTCACATGATGTTCACATGAGACTACTGACTTGAGCTGGCCATTTAACTTCCACAGCAATATAGTTTCGATCTTTCTCGTATAAATATGCTGCATTTAATTGTTGCAGGAACTGCATTATATATATGGTTCTTACAATATGTTAGTTGCTGTCAAGATTTTAAAAGAAAGGGCTGTAATCAGACAGTGTACATTCATTTGAGTCATCTTAAAACATATTACATGACTGGATTAATTGTAAACCGAAAACCTATGCTTTAAAAAAAAAAAGAAAAAGATATGACTCAATTTGGTTTAAGTACACTGTATTAAAAAAGGTATCTTAAATGAGAAGTTGGATCTGATGTTTAAAGAATAAACTTAGTAAGTTTAAAAAAAAAAAAAAAACACCACTTGCACCAGAAGCAACAGTTTAACAGAACACTTGCTCATTTAAATTGTATGTGTGTTAATGGGAAATTGTGGCATCTTTGTGGTTCCTGTTTACCCAATTTTATTCTAGTACAGTGACAGTTGGGATATTAGATGACATTCAGATTATGGTAGAAAGAAGAGATGTTGACAGTAAGTGGTGGAAAAAGCATTAACACAACAGAAGCTTGTCATCATTTCCTGCAAGTTACTTGAGTATAATGAGATTACTGCTAAAGCTTATCATTTTAGAGGGTAACTAGTAATCAAAAGATTCCAGGTGTTAAGTCTGGTGTGTATTATTTTTTTAAGGAAAGAAAATGTGTACTTTAAAGTTTCAAAGTTAGTTTTTTTTTAATTTTATTTTTTTGTATAGTACACAAGTTTCTTGCTTTGGAGTCATGTGATTCTTTCTTGTAATCTCATTGACTGCTTTCTAATATGCTTTTCTTTAAGGAAGCAACTTGGATTCAACTTAACTATAGCGTACTTGAGACCTTTTGTATGTGCAATCATTGTATCAAATCATAAACTTTTGATAAGTTTCCTTAATGTTCTTGTACTGTCCGTCATCTCATGCTATTTTGGAACGCGCGTTTAACCTGTGGTGGTCACACTGGACAAGCAGGGAGCGGTGGCTTACTAACGCATGTCTGCCACCTACAGTTGGGGAAAAGGGCTTGATGTGGCGCAAATCTTGCTCGAGGTTATTGCTTTTTACTGTTCTATTCCGATATATGAAAGACTAGGTGTCGTATAATTCCAGCCGGGCACAAACCACAGTTATTAATTTCTCCTTCATGATCCATTTTCAAACAGTTGGCACTTCCATAAATGAAAAGGGACGCTACCCATACATCACTACCAAACCATAGTCCCTGGTTTGTCAAAGTTCGACCTGGTTTAACTTCCAGCGGGTGTTCAATGGCAGCGCATTTTGTACGTAGAGTCTGAAAACAGTTGAAGAAACTTGCGTTGCGATCCATGAAGGCGAGAGTTTTAAAATCGGAAGGCTGAAACATGCATTTATGTGCGCTCACGAAGAGTTTTCGATGGAAGTGGTTGCATGAACTCACAACAGAGGGTAGCGTGAATTTAAAGGGGTATAGTCTCTAAAACATTTTTATGCTAATTTTTAACTTTTTGTATTTTGTTTAACTGATACCTTTCTTTGCTTTTTTTTTTTTTTTTTTTTTTTAAACACCGGGTCTTAGTCCCCCAGACACATGGTTATAACAGGTGGTCATTTAGAATCTACATATAGTGAAAGTGTCCACTCTAAGAATTTATCTAGATCTAATCTAGAATGCCCCTAGGAATGCACGTGAGTGTGTTAGTGATTGGTCCTGCAACAGACCTATTTCTTTACCTCACTGTGCAGTCAGTGTCTAGTTCCTAAAAGGTAGTTTAGTTTAGGTAGATAGTTTAACAAATAAATCATTATCTGCATGTTATATATTCATGTTAAACCTTTGTGTCTTGTGAGATTATCACATGCAAGATCATTAAGCACCTCCTACTGTGACATCCTAAAACGTCACAGGGTATCCTATATTCCAGTTTCTACAGAGGGGAAAAATGCTAAAAGCTGTTCAGCTAAAATGACAGAGGATTAGGATTGAAACACAGAGCTTCTGCTTCCACACCTGCAGAAACCCGCCTTCTGCACATACATTTTAATGACATGGATTCAAGTATTTCTGTTCATTTACACAGATGAGAGTCAGTGCATTAAGCACAGTATTAAACATGACCTGGATAGATGAATTATTTAAACGCTAGGACTGAATTTAAATATTAAAGGTTATTAATGTCTACTGGTTTACCACTCATCGGGGATCTTTTATTGTGCATAACCACAAAGTGTCTGGCAAAACAACCAAATTGTGTCATGTTGATTTGTTGCAAACAACGTAGTGATGTTTGGCAGTTTGAAGAGGTCCTTCATACCAGCAGGAGTGATTTTAATCTGAATTGTTGCTAAGATGGTTCTGTTTTTACCAGAACCATCTCCTGCTGGAGTGAAAACAGAAAAGCAAGCAAATGCAATACAGGGCACCTCCGGCTGTATGAACAAGGCTGCCTCCTGATGAGCTCTCTCTGTTCAGATTTAATAATCATCAGTCGGCTGTATAGTTCCAAGCAAGCATGTTCTTGGGCACATGTTTATCTGTTAACGGAAATCAAAAGAAGCCACAAATGGATACGTTTTCCTCTTTTGTTTTAATGGTTTTGGCCTTGGTATTTGGATTAAGTGTGAATGTTATATTTGTAGTGGTTAAATAATCAAGTTTGAGAATATTTTATCTTTGAATTGTGTTTCTGAAGTATTGAGATGATATGTGGGTCTAGCTATTTAAGCTTTCCCTTCTTTACTGTGTTTTGAAGAAAGCATATTTTCACAAATTTATGCAAAATCTTGACAAATAAGTTTCAATCTGCCTGACTGCACATTCTGTTTTAACAGGCCGTGTTTGTATTTAAATGACCATATATATATAGATAGATATGGATTTTTTTTTTTTTTTCCTTCGTTGGAGTAGGCAGCACTGAACCTTCCGTGTCGTGGTTGATGGATCTTGGCTTGCTGAAGCTTTGTTTTGTGTGTTTTTTTTGTTTTTTTTTTGTGTGTTGCAGTGATGCTGACTGGCCATTATTATAGTGTCAAGATAACACTGTACCCATAGTTCTTCAGGGTGAAATGGCAGTTGTTCCACTTTCCAGTCTTTTTCTTTAACTAATTTCAGTTTTGGGTTGTTTTCTCTTTAAGTGTCTGGGTTTTTCTATAGATTAAAAAAAAAGATCAGAGTTTCATTGGTTTTCTTTTGAAACCGAGAAATTAACCAGATGTGTTGTTTTGGATTTTTCATTCTTTTGCTGGAGGGAAAAAAATCTGTGGCTGTTGAAATTCTTGCCTAATTTTTCATTTCACTTCTGCTTTATTCTACCTTCTAGTTTCTGCAATGATCAAGCTGACGTGTTGCCTCGAGTTACTGAATAATCTTAATTTCTGTTTTTTTCTCAGCCTTGGGAGCAGCCTATGGCACAGCAAAGAGCGGCACAGGTATTGCTGCAATGTCTGTGATGAGGCCGGAGCTCATCATGAAGTCAATCATCCCAGTGGTCATGGCGGGTATCATAGCCATCTATGGCTTGGTAGTAGCAGTGCTGATTGCCAACAATGTTGCTGAGAACATCACCCTTTATAAGTGAGTATTTAACACCCAGATTTACTATGACACAAATTTCCCTTTTTTAGTCAACATATTTCAAATATTTTGAGTTTAAAATATTCTAGGGCTGCCACGATTAGTCACGACTAAGTTGACTATTAAAACCGTCTGTAAATGTAATAGTCAACCCGTCGTTTTTTTTCTCTCTTGAATTTGTCTCAAATCTACAGTGCACGCTCTCTCTATTGCCACGTCTGCCATTGTCTTTGACACACGTGTGCAGTAGTGCTAATCTGGGTCAGTAGTGATGTTATAGGAAGACTCTGGTACCATAACTACACACAAGTGTAGCTTGAAAGTGTGGGAAACATTAAAAAAAGTGTCCATTGCAATATCTGCAAGGCAGTACTTGTGTTCGATGGCAGCACTACAGCGATGCATTAGCACCTGCAGAGGAAGCACGTTGTGACTGAGTATAACACTGAAGAGGGATAATCAACTAGCTAAGCTAACATTAGCACAAACGTATTGCTACTTACTCATTTTGATAACTGTAAGTGTTGACATTAGTGATGAGGATTTTATTTAGGGATTCAACTGATCGGAGGATCCATATGAATCACTAGCCACAGGTCGGCACAGACGTGCACTGCTGACCCTCCTTTTCACCACGCACAGAAATCAACTGTCCATTCACACTGAACGCAATTGGCGCGTCTAATTCGCGAACACCGTTGTTGTTTTACTATGCATCAAAGTTGCTGCTTGACGTTAACCTGAAGTTCCTGTGGGAGGAGCTACTATCAAAAGCTCATCATCATCTCGAACTCATCATGGAGCACATGGATGACCAGAGATCAGTTTTATTTATTTTGAAGAGCTGTATAAAAGCATTGGTGCCCGTCTCTATGTAAAGAGGACTGAAATTATCCAGAAACTCAACTCAATTCAGCAGAGAAAGCAGCAGCTCCGGGACAGCTGCTGCTTTGTTTGTAACCAGTGGGAGGGGCCTTTATTGCAGCAAGGGACAGTGAAAGAATGAAAATAGTAAATTCTAACATCTTTCTTTTTAAATTTTAAATATATATTTTTAGAATTAATTTAAAATGCAATGTCTCAAAGCACTTTGTTTATATGGGGATCCTGAGGGGTTTTTTATGTATAGGAATATCTTGAGTTCAAAGATGTCATTAATGTTTTGCTTTTAATAGGCTTCAGTGAGTTAATATTTTGAGTGTATTTATATGTTTTGAAATGCTATCGTTTATAAAATATGTTTTGAAGGTTTAAAAAAATAATTGTAGGCTTTTCCTGTTGATTCAGTTTGCCAACCTCATTTGATTAACGTCTTGTTTTAATGCCAGAAACAAATGAAGGAAAGAACCTGCATGATTCAATACACTATTATTTTAATTGTCTTTATTTTTAGTTGGCAATCTAGCTTAAACACTTAAAAATCTAAAGCTAATGATGGTTAAGATGTGTGTTTTACAACCACTTTACACATGACCTGATTAGTCGACTATTAAAATAATCGTTTGTAGCAGCCCTAAAATATTCTAGCGTTTTGTTGACTGAATCGAAACCTGCCAGTGTTTCCAAATCCCTCAGAATGTGTTCCTGTCTGGGGTTTGACACTTTTGGTTTTCTTTCAGTTTTCACACAAGTGCATTTTCATATTTGTGGAATTGTGAACAAAGTTTAATAAATGACAAACCAAGCAGTGATTTGTTAGAACAAAAGCAGGTGGTTGATCTGTCTTGTGAAATATTATCTAATTGTGCTGACTAACATGCATCTATGTGTGTAGGAGTTTCCTCCACCTTGGAGCTGGGCTGAGTGTGGGCCTCAGTGGGCTGGCAGCAGGCTTTGCAATCGGCATTGTGGGAGACGCAGGCGTGAGGGGCACAGCTCAACAGCCCAGGCTCTTTGTGGGCATGATCCTCATCTTGATTTTTGCTGAGGTCCTGGGTCTCTACGGGCTCATTGTTGCTCTTATTCTCTCCACGAAGTAAACGCTCAACGTCTCCTCTACAAAAATCACCCATTTAAGTTGCTGCTGGGGGGAAAAAAGAAAAATTGCCACACAAGATAAAAAAAAAAAGCGAATCTGAGGTTAAAAAATGCATAAAAACATCCAATGGTCTTATCATAAAGATGTGTACAGTCATCCCAATTTGATAGTCAACTTGTAAATGCGCAATGTAGTGATTTGTTCGTCTTGTGTGTGTGTGTGTGTGCGTGTTATAAACAAACTGTATAATAATTCATTTTTCCCTCCACATATTTTGGGCTTTAAGGCCAAACGGGGCGGCAGAGCCTCAGGTCTGTAAGAGCTGACCACAGGGCCGCGGTTTTTCCTCCTTTATCAACTTGGGAGTTGATGTAATTTCTGAATAAGTCTTGAGAATCTGTTTGTAAAGAAAATAGTGTATGGACAATTTTTTTTCCCACTGTTTTTATTTATAAATATGTTCATTGAACTATTAAATGAAAACAAATTGTCCAGGATATATAAATATATACATATCCATATAGATTTAATGCACTGTGGGTTAATTGTGAAAAGTTGCTGGAATCCCTCCGGATGTAATTTTTTTTGGTTCAATTAAGATTGCCTTTAGTATGTTGCTGATGGAGTGAGAGTTTTGTGTGTAGCTGTACTCTAATCATTAGGCAAACATTTCCAAACCAGTGTGTTTACCTGTAGTACCTGTTTGCATTAAAGGTGTGTGCCCGCGTTGGGTCTCACAAGTGTAATTTCCACATCTCATCTTTCCATTTTTTTTTTTGTTTTCTTCCATTTCCAGTTTCAAATGTAGTTGTATCAAAGTCCTGCACGGTGGTGAAGGTTTTGTTGCTGTTGGAATGAGTTTCAGAAAATTTACCCATGATCCAAGAGTAATGTGTACATGTGGATGTCTGACTACCCAAGAAGACCCAAGCATTGGTTTTTCTTTAAAGCAGTTAGTTGATGTGACTTTTTTCTTTTTTTTTTTTTTTTAAGGCAGTTGGATTCAACTGTGTAATTCCTGGAAATGAAACTCTTGGCATAGCATTTTACTGATGAGCCAGCCAGCCCTGTACAAGTACTGGTTGAAGTTATCTAGTGTCATTGTGAACATCTCCAATTAAACACAATTCCAACTTAGTTTGGCTTCTAGGCAATGTATTGTTTTCAGTACAACTTACTTTACTGCTCCTTTTTTATGTGGGCCATCTTAGTTTATTACAGAACCATTAGTCAAAGGTTCCTCTAGTTTTACTGCATTTATCTTTTGGTGAGCGACAGAAGAAGTCTTAAAACCAAAGGAACTGCGTTTGCAGCACTGACAACAGCACTCAAATCTCGTGCTTTGGGTAAAGAAGGCAAGTGACATGATTGGAGATTAAACATGATTTATGTTTAGTCATATAACCCCCATTCTGTTTTTTTAAATGTACAAAATCTAAGTTAAAGTCTGAAAATGTCACTCAGTTTCAAGGCTGTTGAGCAGAACTTCAGAAATACTGCTGATGGAACTGAATGTGGCACTGTCAGGAAATGACTCTGCAAAGTCTTTGCCTTCTTCCACACTGGCGCTGAGAAGAGGATCCAAGGGCACAGAACCTGAAATGAGGACAAATCACTGCAACTAAAGAATATGAAGCATGTTACTAACTGTAGTACAACCCAAATTCTTTCAGAGTAATATTTTGCAAAATAAGGTTCTGTTGTTGCATGAAGCTGGCCTCTCCTTTTTGGAAGGTAAATAAACTACTTAAATTAAGTAGTTAATAAATTAGTTTTCAAATTAGGCAAGTAGCCACTGAAAAAGTAATCTCTTAATTACACTAAGAATTATTGACTTGGCCCATAGGGTCGACTTGTCTTGTTTCTCCAATACACTAATTCTATTCCAGAATCTGGATCATCTGGTTTTTTAAGCAGTCACACATAAACCAAGTCCAGTTGACTGCATCTTTTACCTATTACTAAGATCGAACCAACCTGAATGAATGGATCTAGTGACTCAAAATGTCACCAGAAAAGAAGAGAAATGATTTGTGGTAATAGTGACACTTTGTGGCCACAGACTGAACTGCATATAATTTAAGTGACTTACCTAGAAACACTGATCCAGTCAGTTTGGCCAAATCTTCACCACCGCCTCTTGAAAATATGTTGCTGCATTCCTAAAAATATATATATTTACTCAGACCACTCTGAACAATGTAAACGATTTCTGGTAATATAAAAACAAGACTATAAATGGCCTATATGTATTTATAGCTGGATGTCATAACTGCTTTACAACGTGTACAAAGTTTTACTCACAGAGCAATGTGGACAAATAAAGCCACTCATGTTTTCCACAATGCCCAGGATCCGAACACCCGTCTTCTTGCAAAAGGTGATCTCTCTTCTCACATCCCCTGTTGACACCGCCTGTGGCCAACACGAGACAGAGCTGAACACAGTAAAATGGCTTACAGCTTTTCTCCTAAACCATGAATACTTAATGCCAGCTCATCTGTCAGTGTTGAAGTTACATAACACCTTTACATATCCTTTCACAATTAGAAAATGGATATGCATTTGGTTATTTGTATTTCTTTGATGCACCATTTGATCCTTCTTCCAACTAAATCTTCATTTTGTACATTTAAGTGTATAACTAAGACCCACCTGAGGCGTGGTTACCAAGATTGCTCCATCTACTCTGTGTTTTCGGAGGTTTTCCAGGACAGCCAAATGCTCATCTGATGTCCCTGGCGGGGTGTCCACCAGCAGGACATCCAGCTCCCCCCATGCGACATCTGACACAAACTGGCCGATCATTGCTGCGAGACAAAAATGTAATTAAGCTCAAGAGCAAAACTACCTGTAATCCTGGAAATATGTTTATTTAAAGGCTTCAAGAACAAAAATTTAAATTTTTAGAGTAATTACAAACTCAAACTTATATTTCAAGTAAAAATTTGACTTAATTTAAGAATGGTAGAGTTCATTTGTTTTTTTGTTTTTTTAAATGAACATATGCAATTATTTACTCATTTTAAAATATTTGTAAATAACACATTAATTATTCACCAACGCAAAGTATAAACTTTAAAATCATGAGATGTCTCTTGGGATGTACCTGATTTTTTTGGTCCTCTCCATACAACTGCCTCATCTGGATCTTCCATTAGAAAACCAATAGACATTAGAGCCAGGCTCTTCTGGGCATCAGCGTAGACGGGAACCCACCCTGAGTCACACTGATGGACGTCAGGCCGGTCCACACACAGCATCCGAGGGATGCTGGGACCACAGAGGTCAACGTCCAGGATGCCAACCTGAGGACCACAGAGATTTACAAACGTTTACGTTTGAAGATGGAACAATTCCATTGTTGCACACAGGAAGAGACAAAACTTTCAGATGTTTTACCCACAGCTCCTTACCTTCTTCCCTGCATGTTTGAGAGCCAGAGCCAACTCTGTGGTAATGGTGCTCTTGCCCACTCCCCCCTTTCCTGACAGCACCAACACAACGTGTTTCACCATGGCCAGGTTGCCATCTCACATGAAAAGGAAAATTAGAAAGAAAAACAAATTTCGTCATATAAATATTAACTTATCTAGTTACATAAAAGGACTTTAGGAAATCTATTAAATGTGGATACAAAACACATTGTTGATTATTAGCTAGTGAGTTCCGGGTATCACAAAACTTCTGTGGACCGAGTTAGCTTAAGCTAACAAGTAAGCTAAGTTGGCATTAATCTCAAAACATAAAACTTTTGTTACAACAACACAGTTTCAATTATCAACATTTTTACGTTAACTCGTTCTCTGTACCTACCATTGCTTTCCTCCATTGTTCAAATATAAGGATAACGCCACTTACTGAGGCTACAACGTGCACACGGAAGGCACACAACGAAATTAACGTCAAGCACCAATCCGTAAACAGTTTTGGGTTGGCTCCACCCCTCTTCTAAAAGGACCAATAGGCTATCAGTGTAGAAAAATGGTGCTTTCAAGTGCTGCACACACAGTCGTACTTTTTAACTCCATGAAAAATATGTTAAAGTCCAACTGTAGAGCAGATTCTTTGAAAGTAACTAATACTTATCGTCAATGTATATATATATATTGTGGATAATTCAAAAGGAACAATTAAAAAAAAATAGCTTTACAAACGTGTCCAGTATTCACACAAAATCAGAATCCACACGACGTATGCTATGTATCACAATGACAGTGACGTTCAAAGTCCTGATACTTGTCAAGGTATTCAAAAAAAGCCCTGAAGTACCGCCTCCGTCGGGGTTGTATCCAATAGAAACTCAGTGAGGGCGTGGTCAAGTTCTGTTTACCTCAATACTGGTGCGAGGTGGGACAGGGTGCATGCTGCAGCTGTCACGCCGACGGATATAGAGGCACGCTGAAACTCCTATGTGACACTGCAACACCAAAAGGTAAGAGCAGTTTTTAAGCGTTTCTTAAAAAGTCTAATTTCACAAGTGTTGTTGTACGGGAGTTGTAGAATTAGGGTGAAGCAACAATTTGTTCATCGCTGGGTTTCATCAAAACAACAAAAAACAAGAAATTAAGACGAAGAGCTTATTCAAAACTTATTTTCAGAGTCTTTGAAATAATGCTCAGTAAATGGGATCATTATTTGTGTGTATTGAAGATTGTTCATACAGCTGCCACTGAAGTGAACTCAATTCAAGTCATGTGTACCAGCAGCACAGGATTCACTAAAACAGTGTCCTGACTCAGACCTCCAGATGATGCATCAGTATTTAGGGTAAGGCCCAATTAAAAGAGTACCTGTTCTAGACGAACTAACCTAAATTCATGGCAATTATCTTCCGCACCTGCTTTCAGAGCTGTTACAAGCTGCTGTGTTTACAACTGAGATCTATTAGTTTGAAATCAGTTGAAACGTTTGAACATTTTGATTGTTGATTTTAGCTTTTGTTTTGATGAGGATTTTTTATTTAATTTACTGAGGTGGCAAATAAGTAAAAACTACACAGTCGTTTCAGAAAACAAATTTGTCGGCTGTCTTATTCAATAAATCAATAGCTATCTTGTTTTTACTGGGAAAAAAAGAGAGACATATACTTGCGACTAGCACAAATTTAAAAATGCAAGAACATTGACACTTTGTTCCTCTTTCAGTCTTGAAAAAGAAATGGTTCATAGTTGCTGAATCGGCTTTTATATGGAAATATTCCCCAAAAATCCCACTAACAGATAGTAAAGTCTATAGGAAAATGCAGGGAGTTTGGTTTAGACAGCCTGCACGTGTAAATAAAACTTGATGCAGCTAACTGAGACAGATCAGATTGTAACAGGAGAGGAGCAGTATGTAGGTGATGAAGAACATTTCCACGAGGTGTTTTTTTCAGCCTCTTATTGACTGAGAACTTGTGAACAAACTCCGGGGAACAGCAAGCAGATTGTTAAACTGACCTACTTTGGGTGCTTTGGCAGGTTTGTGAAGCATTCAAGAAACATTCAGACAATGTGATGTTTTTTTTCTTCAACAAATCTTATTTTGAGCAAAACCTTGCACCCTAAAACTATTCATAATTCAAAAGTTTGCATATGAAACAATGCAACTTGTGTTTTTTTGTGTAAAAAATAATATAAAATATAGTTGGATTGGTTTCTGTACCCAAGTATGTGTTTAGAAGTAAAGAAATGAAGTGAATACAAGCTAAGGGATTAACACTGACCTCATGGGCCGTGAATAAGGAGAACAAGTGGCGTCCTGCTCCTATGCCAGCTGGTCATCAGGTGGGTGTCTGCAGAGCTTCCATGCTGAGGAAAGGCAGGAACAGCAGAGGCCAGCATTTGGTCTGGAGTGAGACGCAGCAGGAGGCGGATGTCACGACAGAAGTCAAGATGTCCGACAGAGAAGAATGGGAGCAACAACTAGTGACGGAGGTGAGACCAAAATGCAAGAGAAATATGAAGATTTAAAGCAGTATTTTCAAGTTTCTATTGAAGTCATTTTAGAATAAATAGATTGATTGTCATTTGCTTGTTGTTGAACCATGACTTCCATCTGAATTCAGAGTTTCTGACCTCAGAAAAAGTGAGAAAACCAAAGGAAAGCTCATATTTTAACCTGTGGTTGAGTAGTTTTCTATTGGAGTTTTTTCACACGAACCAGTATTTTTGAAAACTAACGAGCTCTTGCACAATTCTGACATTTTAAGGGAAAAATCCTCTTGAACAGTTCAACTTCAGAATCCCAAAGCATTAAAACCCCACAGTCCTCAAAACTCACTCCACTCTTTGCTACTGATGCATGGCTACATTGCCAGACTTACTTTGTGTTTGTGCCAAGCAGATCAGTGACTTGGAGTCAGCGGTGGATTACTTGGCAGGATCGCAGACTGCTTCGGACGTAGTAGCTTTGCCCAGCGCTCCTCCACTGCTGGGGGAGTCTCTGTGCTCTTATGGACCACAAAAGGAGCTCAGTCCAGCGTTTGGCCTCACCTGTGAAGACGATGATCACAGTAAGCAGAACACACTGCTACCAGAGGGAGATTCATGATAAATAGCCAAAAACACTGACATTAGGGAAGCACACTAGAGTCTTAACATTGCTCACACCTTCATGTGTTATTTTTTAAATGTAGCATTTCCTGACCTATTAAAGTGTTAAGAAATCAAATTATAATAAAAAATGTTCGTAAACATGAAGTTTTCAATGTTTTAAAACAACAAAAACATTGTTTTTTTCATAACAACACAAATATCCTGCATTACTACAAACAGAGGTTGATGCTGTTTTAAGACTTAGCCCTTCGATTGGTTTTCTATTTATTTCTGTGGTTTTTGCTAAAAAAGAAAGAACAGTCTGCACGAAACTGTAAACACTTCACTTTGACTAATTCTTCTTAATCAACTGCCAAAGGGGCTGCACGGTGGCGCAGTGGTTAGCGCTCCTGCCTCACAGCAAGAAGGTTCCCGGTTCAAGTCCTGGCTGGGGGACCTTTCTGTGTGGAGTTTGCATGTTCTCCCTGTGCATGCGTGGGTTTTCTCCAGGTACTCCGGCTTCCTCCCACCGTCCAAAAACATGCTTCATAGGTTAATTGGTCACTGTAAATTGTCCCTAGGTGTGGGTGTGCATGTGAGTGTGCATGGGTGTGTGTTTGTGGCCCCTGCGACAGACTGGCGACCAGTCCAGGGGTGTCCCCTGCCTTCGCCCATGGGTAGCCGGGTTGGGCTCCGGCAACCCCGTGACCCCGAAAGGGATAAAGCGGATTGGAAAATGAATGAACTGCCAAAGGCACTTTCGTAGACCACTTCTTAGACTTTTGATCCCATTGCTGTTTCTGTAATCTCATCTTTTTGGGTTTAAATGTTCCAGTTTTGGATTGGGTGTGGGACGAGCACTGCAAGTCATCTGGAGCCTACCTCAGTGGGGACAGCAGAAAGGTGAGCTTTCACTCCGACTACAGCTGTGGGACTGCTGCCATCCGCGGCCGGAAGGAGCTTTCGGAAGGCCAACACTACTGGGAGGTGAAGATGACTTCTCCGGTCTACGGAACAGATATGGTTAGCATGATACAGACATGTTAAAGTCCTACTCTGATCATCTTTTGATCTACTGTAAAAACGTTCTCTTTTAATTGATACGGCATTTTTCGTCTGATCTTGATTCCCAATAATTTGAATGACGAATACCCAGAAATTACATTTTGAGCTTCATTTTCTTCATATATGTCCCCCATCATCAGAAAAATGGCAGAAGAATGTGTTCAAAACACCAGAAAGGACTATTTTCATTGGAGTGGCTTTTTAAATGATGTTTCAAATCTCTCCCAACTCGAGGAATGAGGCACTTAAGCAAATTTTTGCCTTTTTGTTTGATGAAGATGGTGGGGATCGGAACTTCCGAGGTGAACCTTGATAAGTTCAAGTACAGCTTTGGCAGCCTGCTGGGCCACGATGAAGACAGCTGGGGTCTCTCCTACACAGGTAAAAGCCTATTTTTGGAATGACGAGTAGCTCAAAACTTAAAGCAAACAAAACAGTCTAACATTTTTCTTATGGATGAAGGTCTGCTTCAACACAAAGGGGACAAAGTGAAATTCTGCCCTCGGTTTGGTCAGGGGTCCATCATAGGAGTGCACTTGGACACATGGCATGGCACTTTGAGCTTTTACCAAAACCGACAGTTCATAGGTGTGTATCCACAAAAACATGTTAATATTCATGCTAATTTACACATATATTCTAAAATGTTGCTTTTCTGAAACCCTGCAGGTGTTGCCGCCACCAACCTGCAGAACAAGAAGTTCTACCCTATGGTGTGCTCCACAGCAGCTAAGAGCAGCATGAAGGTGATCCGTGCCTGCTTCACTCCCACCTCCCTGCAGTATCTCTGCTGTGCTCGCCTGCGTCAAATGTTGCCCTCCTGCCCCGACGTGGTCGGCGCTCTAGAACTTCCCCCGGGCCTGCACACCTTCCTTCAAACACAACTTTTCTGGATCTTCAGTGTCACCAGCAGTGCCGGCACCCCGGAGCAGGAGGAGGGCAGCCTCCCATCCAGCCCTGTCCCGAGCTGGACCTCCAACCCTGCATCCACACTGAGTGCCTGCTCCTCGCCCAGCCCCTGCGCCGAAACACTTTCAGAAACGGACATCTATTTGTGCCCCTGTCACATGTCACCTCAGACTGAGCGTAGTGTCTGCCACTGCCCCCCCACTCCTCCAAGCAGCGACTATGACAGCTGCTGCTCTGAGCCAGAGGATTATCAGTGCAAAAGATGTCGCTGGACATGACCTGGTTCCTCAAAGCTCGAAGCACCCAACACTGGAATATTCTACCACTGCCATCATCATCTCCTTCTGATGTCTACTAGTCTGTATCACTGCTTTTCCATTTTAATTCCAAGCAAGAAATGAACTTTTGAACTGTTGAGACTTTTAGAGTTATCATAATGTGACAATCCGTCTAATTTCTTTTGCTTGGATAGTCAGATGTTCATTTGTATGTTTTCTTTAAAATATGCCATTTACTGTCTTTGTGTGAGGGTTGAAGACTAGACTCTAAGGATACAAAAACACTCTTATCTTATGTATTCCCAGGAATAGACTTGGGAAAGAAGCAGCTGTTTTTTTCATACTGTTAACAGACTTTTTTTGGGAGTGTTTTTAATACTTTTTTGCCCAAATATCAGCTTCAGTTGTGCTGTTACATATTTGTTACAAAGGTGTTTTTCTATTTGCATTTATTCTCTCCAGTTGAAATCTTCTTATTTAAACTATGTCACATTAAACACCATGAAAACTCTGGTTTAATCTCATTTTTATTCACACAAACGCCTCATGCAATAAGAGGGTTCATTATAAAAAAAAATATCCATTTTTTTTTTGCACTGCAAATATTTTATTAAGCGATCGTCCTTCTTTACATATTTCATTACTTTTTTTCAGTTTGTACAAAAAGTTCTTCCATGGAAAGAGAATATGATATACTTGGTTTTAACAAGCAAAGCAGCAATGTGGTCATTTGTTCTGCTGAATACTGTCTTCTAGTCCAGAACCAGCTGAGGGTTCTGGGCTGTGAAGCAGCGATAGACTCTAGCTGATATATCTGGTCCAATGCGCCGCTCTTTGCCTCCATTTTTCACCAACAGACCGGCCAGCATCCCCTTTCTCTCCTCTTCTGAGCCCAAGTTCTGGTAAGCCTTTAAAGCAGTTTTAAATTACATTTCTGTAAATTGTTGTCTGCATGATACAGATTCTCTGAAGAATTTACCTGCAGCAGGAGGCGGGGCGATGGAAAGGATTTGGTGACAGTGGAAGCCACAACAGGACTGACTCGGTTCAGCTGTTGGACCTGCTTGCTCCACACCTGAATCAGCCCGGAGCTGTCCTTCTCAACCCGAGCGCCACTGGCCCACGACCCATCCACACAGAAGGGTAGCTCCACCCGCTCTGTCAGGAGTCTGCAAGGAGGAATTCAGGAAATTTCAAGGGTAAAAACGACACAAGCAAGGGAGGGAAAGTCCTGGAGGGAATGCTTACTTGAAAGGGCGTTTTGATAAGGCCTTAGTGACAGCACACACATGGTTGGTGACATCCTGCCAGTCATCCAGGAAGACCAGCGCGATATTTTTATAGAGCTGGAGGTACACCAGAACCTAAAGAAAGTTTTAAAAGTTAGGAAATTAATTTCAAAAGAAGTATCCAGAATAAACTTACTTCCTCAATGTCCAAATGTGCCCTCCTTGATTTAGATTGTAGATCCTCTGAGAGGAAAGGTTCATTATAAGCTATTGTCTGGCTGTAAAAAAAAAAAAAAACAACAATTGAAGTCTCACAAAAAGGCTAATTCATTTACAGATTGATTTAAAAAAATCATAAAAACACAAAAATAACACAGAAAAATGAAACAGAGTTTGCCGCTGCAACAATTTTGTATTAAAAACTTTATTTTGTATAACATTACATAAAGCTTTTACACTTTTTACCAGGTCAAACTGCAACTTTGTTGAAATATATATATCTGAAAAAGTCAATTCAATTTTAAATCCCCAAAACGAGCTTTTAGCCAAACCAAATTGAGTTTTTTAAATCAAATTAGAAAAGAAAATTTAAATAAATATTGCTAGACTGCCCAAATTAAAATATTTCTCCATCAAATACTCTTGTCTGCACTTAATTTACCTCATAAACATTTGAAACCCTAAAAGAAGCATTAAAATATGAGCATTTACAACGGTGTGCGTGGAAGTTGTTGGAAATTTTTAGATTACAGCAAATTTAAAAAAAAAACGATATATAAAGGGGAATTGTAAAGATCAATCTTTAATCTAACTGGCAAAATGAGCTGCTTTGAGTTACAGTACATTTCTGTTCTTTCATGGAGTCACTGACCTGCCGTCAGAATCCGTCACCAGCAGAGTGACCATCTTCTTGGGGTCTTGGTTGAGACACTCTAAAACAGGAAGGAGGAGGCTCTCTTTTCCAGTCTCATCCACATTGTCCAGCATCTGCAGGGCAAGAGGAGCACACTCACCAAGGGAAGACGCCAACCTTACCTTACAACCAAAGGCTATATGGAGTGTTCTTTATAACAGAACACGATCACCTTTTTCACTGATGTGACCATGTCTATAAAGTCAGTTGCAGTCAGAACGAGAACAATTTGGTCTTCCACTGAGACCTGACAGTCTCCCCCCTCCTAAAATTCAAGACAGTAAATACTAATGAGGAGCAAATGAAAAAGCTTTCACATGAAAAAAAAAAAAAAGAAAATAACAAATTAGAGCTGAAAATGTGCTCAGAATTTCAAATATCCTGCCTACACGAAGCTCTTCTCTGGTCCAGGTGATGCTGTGAGGGATCTGCTGCTTCTCAATGTTAAACCTCCACTCCAAACACACCAGTGTTTCCAGCAACAAGTCACAGCCAATGTACTGCAGGAGATCTGCAAAAACAACAAAAATGAAAAGTTTGTGGGGCTTCAAACACATAGATAGAGGGCGGAAAACACACGAGCAAAACGATGATACTTGAATGCATCGCGTGTCCCTGAACGCAGCACGGACCTGGATGAATGGAAAGAATGAAGCTTTTGATGCAGTTCTCTGGTCGGAGTTTCTTCAGGTTCTCCGCAGCCTCTCTCCTCCTGCTCTGCTCCTGTCTCCTCTCCTCTTTCCGCTGAGCTCTCTCTGCTCTCTGCCTCTCTCTCGCTTCCTTCCTTTCCTTCGCTCCCCGTCTGTCCGCGTCGAGCTCCTCCTTGGTCCGGCGTTTTCGTGCAGGACTCGGCGTGCCAGAGCCGCCAGGTCTCGGAGGAGATAAAGCTGATGAGGATGTTTTGCACTTGTCGACTAAACTAGAAACAGTTTCTGCTTCGGTCTTTGCCGTTTGACTGCTCAGCGCATAAACGTTTAGATCTGCCGTTGAGTCTTCGTCACTGGCATCGGATTCCGAGATTTCCCAAGTTTTAGCTCTGCGCAACACAGACATTTCACATGTTTACAAAAAAAAAAAAAAAAGAACAAAAACAAAAGCCTTTCAGTTTGCTAAAAATCCAAGGAAACGATAGACCAATAAACAAAAACAGCCGCTACGGTTTCCATTTGGTACGGTTTCTGACGAGGGACAAACCGTACCAAACGCGCTTGTTTGCTCTCTTTCACCCATTCTGACGAAAATCGTGTTTTTTGTGTGTTTTTAACACATTTTTTTCATGATGGAGGATATATAAAAAGAAAATGTATGAGTATTTATTCAAATTGCTGTGAATCAGGAGGAGATGCAAAAATGTTGTTGGAAAAAAACTGTAGGTGAGACGTAGAAAACTAAAAACTACGGCAAGCTCCCTGCTCTGCTCCATTCTGACACATCCGCTTGAAGACAGAAATATCCAAGTACATCCTTTTGTTTTTCTTGTTGTTTTTGTTCTATTATTGAACATTTGAACATAATAGAACATGGCTTCAGTCTCAATAATGCAAAAACAATTTCAACCAGAAGGAACAAACGTAGAACAAACTAGAAAGCAAATCAATCATAAATCCAGGAATGCAGGGTTTTTAAGGTTATATCGAGCAGAGAAGAAAGAAAAATAAAAGAAATACAATTAAAATTCAAGAAAAGCATAACAAAACAGATATCTTTATGAAGTGCTTAAGGGTCAAACAAATATAGTTTCCGATACATTTTAATTTACATCTATTTATATTTATGTTAACTTTTTGTACATTTATTCCCACACGTGTTTTGATTTCCAGTTCAGTCAAGAATGGGTTTCTATTCAGGACTCTCTAAGCAGGATTTTATTAATATTATTACTATTATTATTATTTGTTAGCAGAAGGGTTCCAAATGTTAGAATACGTCTAATATGGAACATAATTAGGCACATATTTGTTGGTTTCAACCACTTTTGCACATGATTCCAAGATCCATGGTGGTCTTCGTACATGGATCATGGAACAGCATAAGCACTTAAAATAGATCATAAGGTGATTGGAGGAACTTTAACCAACAACAACAACAAAAAAATGCAATTAACTCTTTAAATTATTTTTCGAGTTCACAAAGACCAAAAGCGATCACAGATCTAATATTAGAAACAACATATGGTTGGTGGCCCTAACTTCTGTCACCAGGTGGAGAACAGGGCAGATTACACATCTGCTGTTATGGGGATTAAGTCCGAACTGTCTGAACCCTTGACCAACATACATGTGATTTGCAAGGGTTTATTTAAAAGTTAATATTCAAAAAAACGATTTCAATGTATCCTTTTTTTTTTGTTTGCAACAAAACCTTTCTAGTTTGAAATGTATTATATAGGCCAAATGCGATTACACAAACTGACCAGAGGGTGTCGCCCTCTTTAAATAAAAATAAACAGTAAAACGATCTGTGCAAATACATGTCCAACAGGCTAAAAAGAGTTTAAATTATGACTGAACTTGGTCTAAAAAAAAGATAAATAGATGGCTAGTTAGATAAATAAATAGAATGCTACATAAGCTGTGTTTAAAATGTTTGGATCCCAAAGCTGTATGTGTAGCATGTTTATTTTGTCAAGTCACATCATCTTAAAGTGAGAGATCAAATAATTATGATTTATGATGATCATACTATATTAAAAAGAAATACAACACATAACTTTATCTTTTAATTATTTACAAGTAGTAAATTGTATATTTACTAGTTACTAGTAAAATAAACTATTTAGTACATACTAACGGTGGGGCATTTAACTTTGTTCACTTTTATATACTATATTTAGACTATAGTGTAAATTTAAAATGTTCCAAATTAGGCTAAAGAAGTCAGTAAGCAGCCTATTTACGTATATTTCTTATCATCATTGTTTCCTATACTGCGAGCACACAGTACAATGGCAAAACTAAAGAATACTTCAAACTTCAAGTCTAGTGGGCCAACTGTTTTTGCTAAAGGTATCAATCACTTAATTACTTTTTAGTTTTACAATAACATACCCGTGGTTAAACGTAAGAAGGACGAGAAAAATATTTACACTTGCTTTAATACTTTCTAAAATGTGCGTATTGTAAAGTTTTACGTGTCCAAAACCTTATTTTTACCTATTAACGCAGCATTTAGAAAGTGCTGCCTTCGTGTAAGCAAATCTTTGGCAATAAAGTTCTTACAAAAAAAGCATTTCCGGTATGCGCAGATTTTTAAAGGAATGCGTTGTGTCAATCCATTTGAATCCAACGGCAGCAGCACCATCCACCTCTTTTAGAGAGCTGTACGACGGAACTCAGTAGAGGAGAAGTGGCCTTTTTGCGTATACTGCTAACCCAGTGATACCGACAGCTCCCACATGTAAACAACAGAGGTTTTTACGCATTTAACCGATTAATTTTAGTTTTAGCGAAAGAATTTCATTTCACAATGGTGCAGCCGGCAGAGAAAGGTACGCATGTGATAGCTGTTTCTTTAAAAAAAAAAGAGGTTTATCTGTCTTCAGCTGCATAAAAAGCAAGCAACTTTGGTACCTTTAACACACAGCTACTTAAAAAAAAAAAAAAAAAAAAAAAAAGTCGGTCATTGAGTGACCAACTCAGCATTTCGCTGTTTTGAAAGCACTCGTGTGATATAAATGCGAAGTTGCCCAAGAGTTAACTTCAGAGTTTGGTTTTCATTGTGTCTGTGTTAATTAATTTCATTTTTTTGTCCTAATCAACGCTGCAACCTCTTAAAAACAATCTAGCATTTGCTTTACATGGGAGCATGTTTTATTAAGCATTTATTTTTTCAAATTTACAGCCTTACAGTCTACCTAACAATGAAAATTAATAATGCAAGCCTGAAATATTTACTTAAAAAAAAAATAATATTTTTTTTATTTTGACACTTTTATTAAAGGCACTGTCCAAAATTAAAATAGAAGCATACATTGTGTTTTTATTTCCTCCTTTTGTACATGGTATTTTATTCTATGCTTGTTACTGACTTTATGCCTTTTGCTGTTTTCTCAGCATACTATCGCTTTGTGGTGTTGTTTTTTAACTGCCTGCTTAGATTCGGCTCCTACTTCTGCTTTGACATGCCCAGCGTGTTGCAGGATCAATTCCAAGGGGTGAGTTATTGACCCACTCTGATGAACGTTGTGTTTTTGGTATTTTTATAATGTTCTTGTGGCATTTCTTTATTCAAATTGAGGTGATTCAGAGCAGATGCAAACACGCTGTGGAATAAGCTTATAGGTGTGACGTAGAAGCTACTACAGCAAGCTACAACTTCTTGCACTGCTCCATTCTGATCCATTCACTTGTAGACAAATAGATCTTCGTACGTCTTCATTTTCCTTTTCTGATCTGCATCTTGTTCAAAACTGCACGGCTGAATGGCTCCAGTATTTCTCGCCATTTTTGTTGCACTGGTAATGTTAGGTTGGGGGTGTGGGAGGGGACCTGTAAGCTGGTGGGAAAGCATGTAACCAGATGAATGTCAGGAAGTCGGTGCCAGCTTACTCTGCGCCAGCAGAGCAACCAACAAGTCTGGGGTGAATCTCTAACGAACTACTACCACTCTGCAGAAAATAGGTCCTAGAAAACAACCCAGGTTTTTTATTTTTGGCTAAAAATGCTAAAATCATAATCAAAAGACCACTAGAAATGCTTTTAAAATGGATCAAAAGATGATTGGAATAGGACTTTAAAGACAAAGCAATCAAAAATTGACCTTCAGACCTGTTTACAGTATTGTAGTTGGAATTCCAATGTTTGTTCTGTGTGTGCTTGCATGTATTTATCAGCCGTCTGTCTTTGTCTGACAGAACCTCACCTGTCCCAATGCGACTGCAATCAATGGAACAGTGGACTGTGTGGCGGGCCTGGGGATGACCCCGCAGCAATACAATCTTCTTTATGCCATTTATGCTTGGACGTAAGCTGGACAGATTTATCCGCATGTGTGCTAATCAAAAGTTTGTTTCATAGTTTGTGTGTTTCTGCTCTCACCAGGAATGCAATAGTTGTGATTTTAGCAGGATTCCTGATTGACAAGTTGGGAAATCGCTGTAAGTCAACATCTGTTTGCAAATCTTTTTGTTATTCTTCATATTTTTCTTTAAAGTTTTTTTTTTTTTCTCTCCAGTCGGGGTGTTTCTGTTTTCTTTTCTCTGTGTTTTGGGCTCCTCCCTTTTTGCGCTGGGTTCCCACTTCAAAGGAACTCCTTACCTGCTTCCTCTCATGCTCACCGGCCGTCTGCTGTTTGGATCAGGGAATGGATCTCTGACCAGTAAGTTCCCAAAGGAGTGGCACCATCTCAATACCAACAAAGTGCTCACAATCTCCCCTCTGCTCTTCTTCCTCAGTTGTTCAGAACCGCATCACAGCCTTTTGGTTTAAAGGGAAGGAGCTGGCTCTGGCCTTCGGCCTGACTCTGGCCTTTTCCCGTCTGGGTTCAGTCCTGAACTTCTTCCTCACTGAGAAGTTTGAGGATAAATTTGGGATGCAGTGGACACTGTGGGGTGGTAGGTTAAAAATGGACGGAAATCCTCGTCATTTAAGCAGCAGTTTCTCAGAAACCGAGTAACACACTGTTTTTTTCTTTTCTAGGAGCACTTTTGTGTGTTCTGGGTTCAAGCTCTGCTATAATAGTGAGCGCTATGGACAAGGTGGGAATGAAGCAGCTGGGCTTGGAGGGAACAATGCAAGAGGCATCTCGAAAAGTGGTATGGCCGAGTATTCTTAGAATCCATTTCAATAATTGTGTGTTTTTGTATCGTTTGTTGTGTATTCTGTTTGTTTTTATTGACCTGCTACTTCTTTGTTTTTTATAGCGGATTCAGGATGTAAAGCTTCTGTCTCTGAGATATTGGCTGTTAGTTCTCACCATCATGTTTTTTTACAACGGCATCTTCCCCTTTATTGCAGATGCCAGGTAAGTGTCACGTGGCTCAGCGGTAAAGCAGTTGGCCTCTAATCGGAAGGTCACAGGCTCAGTTCCTGCTCTACCTGAACCCCACATTGCTCCTGCCTCAAGCTACGTACACACCGGGCATGTGTGGCACGTTCAAGAATGTGCTAAACGGGAAATCTGCAATGCGCTTTTAGCATATGGTGTTCACACTGGACTGTCGCTACCAGATTCTAGCACAAATTGCGATTGTTCTTTTTTTTTTTTTTCCTTCTGAATTTATTTTCAAATAGTTGGCACTTCTGTGTTTTGTAAAGGACACTACATCACTACCAAATCTAAGTCCTTAAGTGGTCAAATTTTGATTTGGCTTAACTTTAAATGTGCATTCAATGGACATGCATTTTATACATAGAGCCTGAAAACAAGTTTAAAAACTTGCATTGCGACATGTGAGCATGAGTTTTGAATGCAGAAGCCTGAAACGCTCATTTTCATGTGTTTACATAGACTTTTAATTGGAAGCGATTGCTCAAACGTGCATTTTTGATTCCGGTGTGAACATAGCATGACGTGTGCTTGTGAAAGGAAGTTATAAAGCTTTTGTAGGTGGAAAAACACTACATAAGTACATGTCATATCACACTTAAATGTGCTATTTTTTTCACTGTATAACACACCTTAAAGTCCTACTCTGATGAAAATTGTGTTTTTAATATGTTCTTGTGGCTTTTTTCTGATAACAGAGGATGCATTTTAAGAAAATGAAGCTTAAAATTGCATTTTTGAGTATTTATTGATTCAAATTGTTGTGAATCAGGAGCAGATAAAAAGGCTATTTTAATAAAAAAAAAAAAAGATTTGTGATGAAGGTAACATGCTGGGCGGGCCTGAGGCTTCCTGCTCTGAGCTATCAGCAACGGGGCAGGGAAGGGAGGCAGAAATGCTCATCACCAATGGTCCCGCCCACAACTCTGAGGCAAATTTTTAATGAACTATTGCCGCTCTTCAGAGACTAAGTCCTTGAGAATGACACAAGTTCTTTTATTTTGACTAGAAGCAGCATAATCAAAATTAAAAGACCACTGCGAACACTTTTATAGTAGATCACAAGACGATCCGAGTGGGACTTAAGACATCGATGGTTATTGTTTTTTATTTGTTTTTGCAGAAGTCTGCAATATTTATTCCAGATTCTCATTCTCCAGCTCTGATTTAAATGCTTCTTCTGCCTGTTCAGTAAATTCATTCAGGATAAATATGGAAACTACAGTCAGAAGGAGGCGGCTTATGTGGCAGGAGCGGTTTACGACAGCTCTCTGGTTCTCTCGGCCAGTGTGGGCATACTTATTGTAGGTATTTTGTTTTGACCCTGCATTCACGTATCTGTCTTTCCAGAGCATTTGCTGCATTAGCGTGCTAAACTATTTTAATGCTGTGTGTTGAAGGATTATGTGGGTTTGCGCGGCATCTTCGCAGTGACCTGTGCCGTCCTCACACTGCCTGTGTTTGGACTCCTGGCCTTCACCTTCGTCCCTCCTCTGGTTTCCACAATATGGCTGGGAGTTACATATTCCTTTGCTGCTGTATGTTTTTTTCTTTTCTATTGGTCATTACAGTGGACATAAATCTGCAAAAACTCGTGTTTTTTGATGTAAATACTAATGGTGGAAGCAGGTTTTTTTTCTCAGATTCAGTGACCTCTTTGAACTCTATTCATAAGTGTATGATGTGTGTTTATGATCATGTAAAAATCAAGAAATTACAATTTATAGTAAAACTTAATAATTGTTTAAACTCTTTTTGAATATTTACCATTTGTGTGTTTAATTGACCAAAAGATTTTATTATTATTTTTGAAGTGCATGTGCCACTCTTGCATTCGTTTTTCCATCATCTCTGCCTTATGATGCCTTTCCTATCTGTTCCAGGCTAGCATGTGGCCTTCCATCCCCCTTGTTGTACCTCAGGCCACTCTGGGGACAGCCATGGGCCTGGCCACCTCCATACAGATGGTTGGCATCGGGTTGTCTAACCTTGTTGTTGGACAAATACTGGGAACTCATTCCAGGTAGTAAATGTTTCCTGAAAGTGAGTTTGCTCCAAAGTGCAAGCTTGAGTTCTCCGTTTACCTTTTGTTACAGTGAAGCTAAGATCCCGCTGTGGCGCTGGAAGAGGATGATGATCTTCATGTTGGCCAATACTATCGGCTGCATCGTGACCTCTGTGCTGCTCAACGTTGTTGATTACAAACAGGTCAGAAACGTCATGTTCTTCATTTAATCCTGTGGAATTTATTTTGCTTTTTTTATTGACCTGTTCTATCATTTTCTGTAGGGAGGAACTTTGAACAAAACAACAAAGAGGTCGCAGCAGGCAGAGAGGAACTCTGAACGAGAGCCTCTCATCAAAGCAGAGGAAGAGCAAAATGAAGATGTTGGTGCTGTCAATTCTATCAATTCATGAGTTGATTTGTAATTGGTCTCTTTTAATAAGTGATCTTTTAAGGCTTAAAATCTAATCTGATTATTACGTTTTTTTATATTGTTTTTTTTAAACTGAATTTTGCTCTATGAATACAACCAACAGCTTTTTGCAAAGTATTACAATTTACTGATCATAATACTTTGAAAGGATCTGGGCTTTTTTAATTTTCTTTATTTCAATGATAAACTCCAAAAGTTCATCGAAAATGTGCTTAGATTTCTTAGAGACCCTTTCACATGCTTAACAATTTCAAGATTTACTAAAGGATTTCAGGGAAAGTGTCAATGTTAATAAGTATTAATCAAATCACTTTATTGTTTTTACCATTTTGGTAAAAGATTCTTATGTTTACACAAGTTCACTGTTTTGCACAAACGGGTGTCTGTTCCACCTCAAGGTCTTTTGGCATTTTAGTTGGTAAATCAGAAATTTGGCTTGTTTCATATTCAGTGATTAAACCTTTTTTATTTGGATTTTTACAGTTCTTGTAAATCATTTTTTAAGTGACTATTTCTTTCAGTTACTACCAAAGTGTTCACAATCATGTGTTTTTAACAAAAATACCTTTTTTAAAAAAAAAAATTCAATTAAAAAAATGAAGATCTGTAATCTCCTTTTTCCGTTTGTTTGACTGTCGGCACTTCGTGGAAGACTGTTGGGTAGCTGGTGAAGCTTTGAAACATTTCAGGTCTTCTAAACAAGTTAAACTTCATAGCATGGATGGAATAACTTTCTCCTGTGAGCAATGAAGGCAACTTTTACATGCAGATGTGCACCTGCTTTAAAATCTGTGCTTAGAACTCAGTTTGTGTTTTTTGGAGAGACTACCATACTCTTGTTTACTCTCTTTCTCTTTGCTTCTAAAAATCCTCCACAAATATACTACCACCACCATGCTTCATTGTACTTTACTGTCTAGCACCTACCTTCACATTCTAGATAATGTGCTGCTTTTGGATATTTAATCAGAGGAGTTTTAACATTTTGCAAGTGATTTGTATCTAATATGGTTTGGGTAGTTTAGCTGTAAACTCAGTTGATTTTTATTCTTTTTTGAACACTTTAAGTGTTTCAAGTGACTTTTTTTTATTCTTTCTGATGGCTAAAACTTTTTCAGGCACCCCTTTTCTTCATCTCACAAAGTGTCACTTATAAAATCTTGTAATTTCTCATCTATCTCTCTGAATTTCATTCAGTCAATCCTAACCCTGAGATAAGTGTTCAAACAACTTTTTTAAACGACCCTTGTGTACGTGCGTGTGAATGCATACTATATAGGCTCAAATTTCATTTCAATGTAAAAGTGTTGCATGCATTGACAGCAAGCAAACCATAAAGGGAAATTCATTCATTCATTCATTCATTTTCCAATCCGCTTTATCCCTTTCGGGGTCACGGGGTTGCCGGAGCCTAACCCGGCTACTCATGGGCGAAGGCAGGGTACACCCCTGGACTGGTCGCCAGTCAGTCGCAGGGGAAAGGGAAATTCAAGCAAGCCATTTAAGAGTTCAATTTGCCAATAATCAGTTTTCTGTGTATGTTTTATATTTTTTTTTGTATGCCAGAAAAGGTAGAAGTGTTGTCTTTGGGGCTTCCATTTTATCATGCTCAATAACTGATTTTACACCTCACTGGAAGTATGAAGTTTGTTTGCTGCAATTCTGTAGTGTTCATTTTTTTTTTTTTTTTTTTTTTAGCTTTTTTGGTTTATGTGACAAACTTCAAGCTTAAAATACAAATATCTACTACCAGTCAAATGTGATTGCATGTATTTTTTGCAATTTTGATTCTATGAATCTTTAAAATTAAAATTAGTGAAACAAATCAGTGACTTGTATATTTATTTACAAGATTGAACAAGCTTTGTTTAATTTATGTAAATGTTTTTTTCTGCTTTTATTTTTCTCTCCAATAGGGGTCTGACTTGAGTGAAGTGTTTAATGGACTAAAAGTTGAGCATTCTTTTTTATATGAGAGAGAGGCAGCCATTGGTTTTAAAGAAGACACTTTTTGCATTTTAATAAAAAAAAATGTTAAAACTTTATTTTTAGTTTGAATACAGCAGTTAGCTGAAAACATGATCAAATACTTTTGTTTGATCATGAATGTTGAACATCTGCCACTAGGTGGAGCTCCTTGCACTTTGCAGCAAAGATTTTTGCCATCAAAATGCAACTATCAACTTTTGTTTAGCTTCAAAATATCCGGTTATGATCCGATAGATTTATACATTTTTTGATTCCACTTAATAACTTTAATTTTTGGTGATTAAAAATTTTGACCATAAAATAGGGCTGCTACTTTAGTCTTATTTATTTAATTGTGCTCAAACAAATGACTAAATATATTAATTTTCTAGATCATTTTCATTTTGTTCATTTAATTCAATAAATTGTTTACTTTTATAAAAAGGAGAGCTGCTGTTTTTCTTTTTATTTCTGAGCGACTTCATTAACTCGATTGTATTTTGCAGAAAATGTTGCACGACACAGCACTTCAATTAGAGTTTCTAAATTTATCTAAGTCCAGTCTGCCCTTCAACAATGCGGCTGCCTTTATGTTTTTAAGCACCCCGACTTATGTTGTCCTTAGAATGGCCTCTGGCTTTTCTGCCTGATTCTGTGCCTAAGTATAATGTCGTCAGTTCAAAGGCACAGTTGACCGTTTATTCTGATGTTTTCTACTTTTTTTGTCCAGATGTCCCTGCTCTAATCCAAGCACTGATCAAATTGAATGACTTTTGCAGACATAGTGGACTAAAGCTTTAAGTAATATTCTTAAATCCATACATATCTTGATCAACCAATACCAGGGTAGGCCATAATCTTCTTAAAGAGTTTCCCAATCAGTTGTATACTGCATCTGAAATCATACTAGAGTCACTGGCACGATGGACTGGGGAATACCTGAGCAAGATGACCAGGACTTTAGATCCTGTGTTTGCATTGAAGAGAAACCCTAAAAATACACTTCACTTAATCTTCTTAGAGGGCTTGTGATAGGACACACACACAGTCAGAGAGCAGCTTAACACCTGGCATCCAAAAGAACTTTAGCTTGTTCGGCTCTGCTGCATGATTTCCACTTTAGAGTCAGTTTGTCGTCTGAAGTCTGCGAGTCTCTACAGGATGAACAGATCGACTCTTCTGAACCTCAACAACCTGGGGAAGATCTGCGGCTCCAGCCACAGCAATGACATGGTGGTTCTGGACCGGGTGAAGAGGAAGAACTCAGTGAGGCGCATGTCGATCATTGAAGATGGGGAGCTGGCAGAGGTTCTCTACCTGATTCCCAAGCAGTCCATGATGGAGCAGCTGCCCTTTATCAACCCAGAAGATTACATCCTGTGTGAAAAGCTGGCAGGAATTCCTGCAGAGCTGTCAGGTAAATGTTGTCTTTGAGAAGCATTGATGGAAATGTTATCTCTCTAAATTGAATGACTTTGATTTGCAAGTCAAAACAAAAATATTACACATTTAATATACACGAATATACGTGATGTGCACTCATGACAACATCTGTGAGCATCTATATAGCATTTGTTAAAAAAAAGTACTTTATTTAAAACACATTTTCTACTATGATATACTAAAAATAAGAGAGCTTATGAAACAAACCTGTTGCAAAAAGCCCTACACTTGAAGTTTTTTGTATTAAGTATACTTGAATATAAGTATAGCAAGTATACTATACACAAGTACATGTAGTGTAGGAAGTATACTAACAGCATACTTCTTCAGACGAAATCGGAACATTTCAAGTTTACAGTTATATAAGTAGCACTTAAAAATATAGTTCAAGTGCACTCTCACTTTTAGTATCCAGGTGTCTGCAACCTTTAAGGCTTAAAGAACCTTCAGGGTCCAGTTTCTTCCTGACTAAAACCTAGCGAGAACCAAAAGGTCCCACTACAATTTTTTTTCTACTGGTTCATCTAACTTTTTTTTTTTTTCATTCATCATCAACTGTTGGACAGTTGTGCAATACATTTCACTGCATATTGAACTGTGTATATGCATGTGACATTTAAGATGTGAATTTAGAGTTTTTTTTTCTTTGCCGTTTTAGAAAAATAAACTTTATATTTTTGAGTCATTAAGTCATTTTTTAAATAAAATGTGTTTTTTTTTCTTAAAGATTTACAACAACTGAATTATATAGTGTTATTTTTCTATGTAGCACTTTTAATTTATGTCTACTTCTGACAGCTGGACTTTTTAGTTCTTTCAAAATAACATGAGCTCCTCCTGCTGCAGCAGATGTCCTTGAAAAAAATGCAAGAAAGTCAAGTCAAACAGGGTGTTTTAGATGGATAAAATAGATGGATAAAAAAAAGTCACATATGGCTCCGGAGTCTCTGGCTGCAGACCCTTGACTTATACAGAGAAAAGCCTTTATTTGGCTAAAGAGAACTTAAGCCTTGGCTGGTATGTTAGTGATAAAATAGTGTTAAAAATGTGTTTTGTGTCTCCAATTCATGTTTTTTTAATCAGAAGAATCAGAATATGTCAGCAGCACAGTCAGCTTTCCTTCCTCTCTCTGGATGAGGTACAGATGAGAAGCTCCAGGGAATTTCACAGCCTGATCACCCACACACACACAAACACACAAGCACACGCAGACCCCTTTGTGTTTTTGGACCACCCCTTCTCTCTTGGTGCAGCACCAGTTGGGTCTTTTCCTCACACCAATCTGATGCACTCCAACACACAGACCTGCAGACATGAAACAGAAAGGTAGACAGTGTGTTTGACTACTTTTTACTAAATCAACATTTAGAAGAGAAATGTTTACTGAATGTGACTAACATTTTGTGCGTTTAATTGTTCATTTTGCTTGTTTGAACATGTTGGTCATGGCAGGTGGTTTACAGAGTGAAAGTTCCTGACAGGGAGCTCTTGAAACCGAATGACATAACTTTAAAGTGAATCTTTTTATAACTAAGTTTAAGCTTTTATCCAGTGTCATAGAACAGAACAAAAGATAAGTGACACGAATTGTGTTTGCCAAGTGCGAAACTTAGAAGAAAACCAACAAAGGGGTTTTAAAAATAGACAACAGACAGATGTGTTTTTAGAGACAGCAAAGTGCTGGTGAGAATGGAGTTCCATAAGCTACATCCCACCATTGAACGCCATAAATATTTTCCTATTATTTAATGGAACAAAAGGCTGCCAAAATAAAAGCATCTCAGCACTTTGACCACTGAATCTTTAACGGAATGACCTCAAGAATCTTTTAATATTTCTGTGCTCACACTCAAAATCATTGGTTATTTCAATTTTTTTAATTTAAAATCTTTTTTTTGTAATTGCATCGTTCAAAATCAAATTAGAAGCGTTCAAATGGACAATGTGGATTCACATGAAGATTGTTTATACTGCATATAGTTTAAATTCACTGGAAACTCTTTAGAATTTTTTGACTTATTGGATTTATATTCAACAACCAAAATTTACTTTAGCAAAGATTGTGATTTAAGCTCATCAAAACGTACTAATAAAACTTTTTTACTCCCACAAAAATACAATTTAAGCTAAAAATAAATCTATGAACCAATATGTATAAATAGATTCAGTCAAGCTTATCTGTATGCACCCAGAGATAGAGGTTTTTATAGAAAGCTGAAGGGTTGTGGGAGTAAAGGAGGTGTTGAGTTTCTCACCATTTGCTGTCTTTCTAAATCCAACATTTGCTAATACCTAACACCAGATCGACTTCACATTCAGGGAGAGACAGAGAAGAGTGCAGTTTGGATGCCAAGGAAAACCTTTTCTGAAGACTCCTCCTGTCTGTTTCACCCTTCTCATAATAACAGTTACCATCAGTGTGGAAAAATGCCATGTGGTTGAGAAATTTTAACTTTGACGGATAAAGATCTTGAATAGTTTGTCTGAGGGTTTTTAAACAAAATCCTTTTCTTTAATAATGAATTTGATCTTTTTTTTTTTTGTTATTTGTCATACATACATGATAGTTTACTTTGTTTTAAGACCCCACAAGTTAATTTATGCTGAGCCTGTTTGTATTTAAGCATTTATGGCAGATGGAATTGGTCCTCTTATCTAGTTTGTGCTGTTCACTTGTTTCCATGGTAATGGAGCTTTTTGTGACGTGGGACACACTTAAGCACTCCTCCAATAGCGGTTTATTCAGCGTCTGTTGATGGGGTAGAGTCAACAAACAGGTTTTAAGTTATAGACACACTGTAAGTTTGCATGTGTTGCCCCTCTGTAGCATAATCTCACATTAGTGAGACAGGTTTTCTTCTTTAAGGGCGTTTTAATCATCTTTTGACTGCATGGAAACTTTTGAGATCAAGTTTCTTTGTTTGTGCAGCTATTTGTATGCTTGAGTGTCCACACACTGCAAGCCAGAGCAGCTTCTAACAAGCTGCATTCTTTTCCTTCTCTCTGCTGCTGGTCGTTCTGAGGACTTTTCAAGTGTGCTGTGATTAGATTGTGAAGGCATCTGCATCATCTTCTCCCATACTAGGATGATGCTTAAAAATGAAATAGATAAAAGTCTCCATTGTGGAACAAATGTTGGAGCATGGTGGAACATTTGTCAATATTCTTGTGAAATATGCAGATTAATATTAGGATCAATTCTTTGTTCAGGAACACATTTATTTTTAACAATCCAACTTTAAAACCAACTCTTTTGCTTGAATCTTCAGAAGTAAAATGCAGAACAACAAAAATATAAGTAATTTTAATTTTCAAATGTCTTTATTCAAATGAAAGAAAAACAAAGCACCATTTTTGAAGTTTTGGCAGAAAGTCTAAATGAACCAACTCTAAAGGTTAGTTCTGCAGAGCCTGGTCAGACAAACAAATCTAAACTCAGCGTTAAAAAGAAATTAAATAACAATAATTGTCATTTGTGGACGAGAAATTTAGGAGAAAAAAAAATACCCAGTCTCCAAATTCTGTTATTTATGGAAACTTTGTACAATTCTCCCTTTGGTTTTTTTACTCGCACACATTAGTGCTTCCCAAGTGCTTCTTGGCAATTCATTGTTTGGCATCATTCAGCTCACAACCTTCAGATGCGCTCTGACAGACACCAGCAGAAACCACCTGAAGTTTCTCAGGCCAAGCTCGGCTGCAAAACAACACCTGTGTTCCATTGTTCCTTCCGTGTGAGTGGGAGCACGCTTGTGGGACTACGTGCTGTCTTACTGGCTGACTGTGGATTGTGCCTCCATGCTTACACAGAAAGAACATGTGCTTTTTTAAAAAACACTGAAAAACTGTGACAGGTGCAACGTGTAGTGATTCATCATTCACGTTTCTTCCCTGTAGTTCTGCATATTCAGGATGGCAGCCAGTCCCGTCCCACGGCAGAAAAACAGGGTGTCCACTGTTTCAGATGCAGGGGCTCATGCAAAGGAGAAGTGCTGAGAGTCCAGAGCAGCTACTTCCACATCAGGTGTTTCACATGCAAAGGTAAGCTTTTTTATTTTATTTTATTTTTTTTACAAATCCTTTGAACAAATTTCTTTGTTCAGATTTTGCATGCTCTCATGGAAGAGCGGGTTTCCTCTGAACTCTGGATGCTCCATTGGTTTATATGTGACTCTAAATGTTCCCTTAGGTGTGAATGTGAGTGTGTATCTTTCTGTGATGGACTGGTGAACTATCCGGGCTGTGCCTGCCTGCACCCGACCTTCGCTGGGTAGGCTCCAGCAACCTCTTAACCCCGATCAGGTTTAGAAGATAAGCAAATAATTATCTTATTGTACTTTAGCAGAACTAAAAAAACTATTTCACAACTATTTGCTGAAAAAGAGTGTAAAAATATGTCATAGGAAACAAAAACTCCTAAAATAAAGCTTGTTGTTCAACCGACAGGCCATGTGACCTGTTATTACGAAATCATTTCTCTCTTTCAGAAGATTCTGGTGATATAATATTCATTAATTTTACTTTGTTAGAAAACATTCCCAACAATGAGCTGTTGTCGGGTCCTTCTGGCTGGGTCATTCACTGCAGTCTCTCTGCTTCGTTTACATATTTCCTCATCACGCTGTTGTTCCTTCTAATCATCTCTGGCAAGCTTCCAAAGTTGTTTTTGTCTCGCCACATTATGCTGATGTTTGCAGGACAGAGAAAACAAAGAGACTTTCAGGAAAGGAGTTTTGTAGCAGGAAAAGTGACTTTAATTGAAAGAAAACGATCGAAACGCACAGAAGAAGTGTGCTGGTTTGCTTTAACAGTGAGTAATGTGGAGACAGGAATAGAGCCACACAACTGTCTTTGTGCATTTGGCTTTGGCAGGCTCAGAAGGACAGGGCATGCTTGACCGTATCGAATGTCCCCAAAGAAATTTTAGTGACAACGATGTCAAGAGCTTGTCACTTTGTCGTTCAGTACGAACGCTCAAACACAAACCCCCATTTAAATAGCTTCAGAAGCTGTACTGCAAGGATAATCTACATTTCAGCCATGCAATCTCACAACATTGAAATAAAATGAACTAATTCAAATAAAATATAAATAAATAAAATATAATTTTAAAAAACCCACAAAAGAACAACAAATACGCTTAGATCATATGAAAATTAGCCAAATTTAAGTAAGTTAATACATTGCAAAGTTCATTCCATGACAAACTTCTTTTTTTTGTGTGTATTGTTCAAATCAATATTTATTTATGTACCACTTTTCACATCTGGTGGCATCAGGCATAGGTAGGCGATTTTCCTGAGCAGAAAACTTAGAAAAAGAAAAAAAAGAAAGAACGAAGGGCACTTTCATCGGTTTTTGTGCTTGGTCACACATATGCGAATAACATCGGCCTAAGGAAAATGACAAAAATAATTTCCACACTTATTATTATTTATCTATGTCATAAACAAAAAACTAAATCATTGAAATGACAGGAGACTGCTCAAATGAAGGTGGTTTGCCCTCCCCTGTCCCTGTGTAGCAATGGACTTTTCCATTGTTTGCCTGGGGCCCCCAAACTGCTGTCCACCCTGCCTGATAGTAACACAAAGTGCTGTTGTGTTCTGTTACTGTACTGTTTTTATTGTGTACAGTCTAAGATCAAACCTTCTGGTTCTGTATGAGCGGATCCCAGTTGTCGGGGAGTGTTCCTGTTCCAAACTTAGTTTTTCCACCACTGCATACTTTTGCACTCAAAGCTGAACGATTGGTCTAAAGTGTGTCCAGTTTTTATCCTAAACATCATTTGAAATATACATTTCCAGCCTTTTGTTGACAACATGATGCTCACATATAAATTTCATTTGCATGTTTATTCACTTTCATTTAACTTATGTCTGGCATCCTATATATGACACTAAATGCAACACAAACCCATAAAATGATGGGTTTACTCCCATGCTGTAACAAGTAACACGGCAGTGTTTTCATATAAATGTCTACCAGAAAACTCTTTATGTTCTGGTACTGAGTCTACAATTTTCAAAATTCAAAATCCTTGTATAGCTAAGCTTTAAAGATTGAGTTTTAGTGTCATGTTGTCCCATTTTTGTCTTCCATCATCTGTGCAGTGTGTGGTTGTGACCTGGCCCAAAGTGGATTCTTCATGAAGAACGGGGAGTACCTCTGCCCACTGGACTACCAGCGGCTTCACGGCACGCTGTGCAACAACTGTGGAGAATGTGTGGAGGGCGAGATGGTCACGGTCTTAGGAAAAACCTATCACCCAGCATGCTTTGTGTGCAGCATTTGCAAGTAATTTTAATACTAACATTTCTGCCATTTTTATACATAGACGTTTGTTTAGCAATTGTGTTTCCTACCTGTGTCTTCTTCACAGGCAGCCTTTTCCAGCCGGGGACTGTGTCACCTTCAGGGGAAAGGACTGCCTCTGTCAGCGCTGTGTTGAGCCTGTATCGCCTCCTAATCAAATCAGCTACCCCAATTGTGAGTGTATCCACATGAATATTTGGTCTGGAATTATGTAAAGGAGATAAAACAAATGTCATGACCCCTTGGAGTCCCAATCGGAGAGGAGATCATCTACTGAATACTGGCCAGCAGACATTGTGGACATCAGCCTGTTTATTATGACCCGCAGCAGTCCTGCACCTTTAAGCAAAGTTTTGACCATCGCTACATACTGAAAAACTCACCGAAATTTGCCCACATCAAGTACCTGGTGAAAATGAATTTTTATCATAGAGAACGACCCTCCACAGAAAATGATTACATCACAGCGAGAGAAACTGTAAAAAAAGAAAAAAAATGGGCCAAAATCTCTTATGTGGCTAAAAAAACCCATTCAAAATCCAGTAAAAAACCAAAACACACATGTTGGGTATCCTAAGGAAGTTTAGACATTATTATGGGATGGCCGCTTTCTGGAAAAGTGTGAATTTTTTATATTTTCGCACACAATATGGGAAATTAAAACTTTTGTTCAAGCGATCATCACACACACCGCCAGCCGAAAGTCTACAACCACAACCAAGGTTTTGTTGACATTTGACCTCAGGAAGAGCCCGCTAAACTGGTGTTTCCTGATTGCTCACATATTTTTTTATCGGAATACCAGTATTGTGAAAATTTAAGACATGAATCCTTGGCTCAAGATGAACAAAACGATGTGAGATTTGATATGAACACATCAGAAATGTGGGTGTGGTTAGTCAAATTACTCTGTTGTCAAGGAAATCCAGAAGTTTACTATTGCCGATTCTTCTAAAAATGACATAGATCTGTTTGTCACCCCCAGGCAACCACAAAATACTATGGTTGCTATGGAGATAAAATCAAAAGGAAAGCCGCCATTTTGAAAAAGGGTAAGGATGGGGGCCGGTAGTGCTTTCCATACAACGACCCTCGCAACTTTAATTTTTATTTTGGACTCTTGAGTGATTTTAATTTTACATGATCAGGAAGTGAAAAGCAAAACTGATTAAAAAAAGATCAGTTATTTTAAAATTATTTAAGATAAACAGTATCTTGACTCTGCATGCTTGCAATAAACCAAGCAGAGATCTGAGGATCCACCACTTGCTGTGCCCTTTATTCACTTCCAGGCAACTTTTTGAGAGTTCCTGCAATTCTTTTTTTAGGTAGACAGAATAAATCTTTTGGCTCACTTACGTCTTTACCACAACACAGTGGTACCGAATTAACTCAGCTCAACCAAAGATTACGGATACAGCTGGGATCAACAAAGGATTCGGACTCATTAAGCCTGCAGGAGGATCTGTCTACAGGACTGTACACCGATGCTCGTTAAAAAATCCTACAGAAAAAGCAGTAAAATGATTTCTGTGGTTTCATTTTGCAGACTGCGCAGGCTGTGGGAGAGACATCAAGAATGGCCAGGCTCTGTTAGCTCTGGGGGGTCAATGGCATCTTGGCTGCTTCAAGTGTACAACATGCAGGAAGGTTCTGAGTGGGGAATACATCAGCAAGTGAGTGGCAGTTTCTGATCTATACCTGTTCTTATTTATAGACATCTTTATTTCTTTTCTATTTTTTTTTAGTTATGAAAATACTACAAAAGTGTTGAATTAAAAGTGATTAAGAATGTTTTTTTTAGAGATGGTGCTCCGTACTGCGAGAGAGACTACCAGACTCGGTTTGGGGTGAAGTGTGAGGCATGCCAGAAGTTCATAACAGGAAAAGTCCTTGAGGTGAGCCTGACCACAGGGTTTTGTCACTGCTTATTTTTTTTCTCACTTATTAGTCTGTGTCAACACCAAAATACAAGCATCAGGTTAAAAAAAAAGGAAATTGTTGATCATGATAACAATAACTTAAATAATGGCTACAATAAAAAAAAAAAAGGCATTATAGAGGAATGTAAAACCTGCATTGGAGAGGCAAGAGAGCCTTTCATCACCTTCAAGAACACACAGCTTGTCCTGCAGGAGACAAAAACCACCATCAAGAAATTACAGACATTAGTGATCCTTGTCTGAGAAGAATTCTCAAGATCCAAACCATGCACCAGTGGAAGGAGAGATCAGCAGGAGAAGATAGGATTAGATCAGCCACACCCTGAGGAAAACAACATCAACTATCAGGCCCTGGGCTGGAATCTCCAGTAGAGAAAACAAGGAAGACCAAGGAACACATGGAGAAGGGACCAGGAGACGTCAAGCAGACCAGTCACAAGTGAATGGAGCTGGAAATTATTGCCCAGGACTGAAGACGATGACGAGCTGCTGCTGGGCTTTGCCTAACCAGGGTTACAACTATGGACGTCGATTCATATTTGTAATCATAGTCACTGCAGAGTAATGAAAGGGTGTCAAACTCCAGGCCCCGAGGTCTCCTACATGTTTTTCAACTAACCTGCCATTGAAGCTCTTTATTGGCTAAACCATAAACTGTAAATGGAGATGGATGAAGCAGGTGTGACGTCACACATAGAAAAGGCATTTCCTTCAGCTCCAGCAAAATGAAGCCAATTCAGTCACCACTTTTCCCAAATACAGGCTTCGCCAGTCGACAGTCAGTCAGTCAGTCTGAGTCATGTTTCTAGGGCAACTATTGTCACCAATCATGAGTAAGCTTGTTTAAAGTCCACACACCTTCCACTGAAAGCGGCTCGGGAGAATCTGTCTCCCATTTGAGGTTCGCAAATGAACATAGAAACAAACGGTTTTAGTTTAAGTTTTTATATCTATTTAAGTCTAATCGTGGACAAATCTTCCAAGACTTTTGCCATGTATGTTCACTTTACTGATAAAGTTTTTGAGAATATTTCAGATGAACACAAAAACTAAGTCTGTTTGTTAATAAAACTGCCCTCAATCTTCTTTCTGTCTACTTTCACTCAAGGCCGGCGACAGAAACTTTCACCCCACCTGTGCAAGATGCAGCCAATGTGGTGACATTTTCACAGAAGGAGAAGAAATGTTTCTCTTAGGTCAGTTTGACACAAACTTATTTTCTCTTTGTTATATTTCTACATTTGCAACAGAGATGACAAAACGTGTCCAGATCATTGCTAATATAAGTCTCTGCTTTTACAGGATCAACAATTTGGCATCCGCATTGCAAAGACGCCTGCAGAAATGACTACGTGTTTCGGGTAAAGCCTCAAAACTCTACCTAAAGTGTTTACACATTTTTATTTACAAGATAGAAATACGCTCCTAACAATATCTCCACACATTGTCTTCCTCCCTAGGCCAGCCAACCAAAAACAGCCTTGCTAGATTTCTTTTTCCCTCCTCATGAACTGAAGGTCTTTTTCTTGTTTTATGTGCAGAGTGACCTGGTTTGCCACTAAAAATCAGCCTGATTGGCGACTGGTGCACCGCTGCTTCCTGTAAAACCTATTTTCTAACAACGGCTGATAGAAAGAAATTTCTGTTTTTGTGAAATAGTAACAGTGACTAAGCTTCCTTGCTGCATGCTATTTTTTTCAATCTTTACTTTTAACACAGGAGAGTGTTTTTGTCTTATGATTGTTGACACTTTCTGGAACGGGCTTTAGTCTATTAAAAAAACTGAGCGCTTCAGTGCTGCAGTCCTATAAGGAAACTGATTTGGGCTTTCAGCAAGACATACTGTACAAACATTTCTGCAAAGCTGATTCTACGCACCCTTTTTCTGTTTTTCAGCCTTACAGGTCGTCCTCTGAGAGCTCCTGCTCGAGGCCGGGCTCGTGCACTCCAGGAAGTCCAGGTCGAACCATCTGTGTAAGTCTGCTTCCACTTGTCCGCTCAGCACCTTGTCCAGCTCAGTTCCCACCACAAGTTTCAACTGTGTGTCTTTACTCACACAGGGGAGCCGCATGGACAAGTCGCTTTCACATGATAGTAATTTTTGACTGTAAATAACAAGCAAAATTTAGAAAAATTGAATGCCAGAATCAAACCTTTTTTTATTTCAGTGTTTTTTTTTTCTTTTTTTAAATTTAATTTTTGTTGTTTTCTGTATCGTCACCTTGACTGATCGGAATTAGAATAGTGCGAGAAAATGCTATTTTATTCTATTAGAACTAAGAAAAATAACATTTTCTCAGTTTCTTTGTCAAAATGCTAGAAAAAATTGAATTAATTGCAAAAGAATGTACTTTTAGTGTCCTTCCCCACACCCAGCCTGCTAGCATCCTTGCCTCCTCTGCTGAAACAGAATAAACTTTAAGCCTGTTCAAACTTCTCTGAATGTGAGCTAAAAGCACTTGAGTTTACAAAGCCAGATCTTTTAATAGAACCAATTAAATCTGCTCGCCCTGCGTACCAAAGACAATTATGGTCTTATCGGATTAAAGTTTTATTTATTCCTTCCGTGATGTCATGTGAAACCTTTTTGTGTTTCTCCTACACCTAAACCCATTCTGTCTCCTGTCCTCTGTGCCCTGCTCCCCAACCCCTTTCCTCCTTTAGGCCAAAGTAGACAATGAGGTCATTGATTACCGAGACTTAGCAGCAATTCCCAGAGTCAAGGCTATATTCGATATAGAGCATCCTGACATGATATCTTATAAGTCAGTGAAGGACAGATCCAATACTTTCGACAAAAAGGAAACGAAACAGGACAGACAAAGCCCTGCAGAGGTAACGTGGAGCATCCAGTGATGTGATTTTTGTTGCTGTTTTTGCTTGATTAATAAAATCAAACCAAATTCAGTGTTGGTTTGTTTATTTTTATTTGCCAAAAGTGCCTCAATATACCAACCTTAAAGTTTCTGAGGTTTGAATTCTTGTGAAAACTCTTTTGAATTGTTGTGAAAGTTAAGGTTTTTTTTTGCAGTTTAGTGTTTTAAAGTAAAGTTATCTGGTCTAATGAATGTTTTGTGAAGAAAAACTTTTCCCTAAAGTTTCCTGCTATTTTTTTCTCTTTTTATTTATTTATTTGCTGTCTGCTTGTTTTAGTGTCGGGAAAGCATCTCTAAAGCGGTAGAGGTAAATATCCTCATCTGCTCACATCCTCACTGACATACGGCTTCATTTGTTGTTGTCACATGCTGTTTTGCATCATTGAAGGAGAGCTTTGAATCAAGAACAAGAACAAGTAATGGACATTTTGGAGGTCAGGCCTCCCACTTTCATCATAGCTACACTCCCACTCTTTCCAGATCACCACAGCACTTCCACCGACCAGGTAAGGAGAAAATAAGACCTTGATGCAACAAAATTTGTTTTCGATCACACCTTTTCTTTTTTACCTTCTTCCTCCACGACACCACTTTCTCCTTCTTTCACCGTTTTGGAATAACAACGCATAGTGCTTCCTCCTCCTTTACTCTGGGAAAAAAACTCCCCAACTCCTCCTATAGGTCACCATTTTCCCTCTAAAACTACAGGTAAGCACAATCCTGCTGCTTTCCTGGTCTGTTTTAATCACTGATAACAGAGAGACGCAGCAAGTCTGCAGAGAACATGTTGAAAATCCCTGCACTGGGCCTCTGTTTTCCTCCCCTGGAACCTCTCTGCCCTCTGTTGTTCAAACTTGACAGCAGGTCAAACAGACCCCTGCTGCTGGCTGCTGAAGAACATTTTTTTCTGTTTTAACATTTTTTATTTTAAGGAATTCACAAAGTCTCCTCCTGTTTTTGTATTGACTGATATATTGAGTTCACTCCCACGTTCCTCTGCAACCTTGTTTATTTATAGTCGTGCGTCATTTTCCTTGTTTGGATGAGACATGATAAGCTTTGACCAGGAGTTGCTGGCATGTGTTGTCAGTGGAAGTCAACATCACTTATGTAACACTAACAGATCATGCATGCGTTTCCTGATTGGAGAATACAGTCCATGTCAGTTTGTGTATCACTGAAAACTCAGAGGATGAGACTTTAAAAAAAATATCATCCCAGAATGCAAAACTTCCAACTAATATGTTAGATTTGTGTCTCTTTTTCAGCAGATGAAGGACTCAACATGTATAGGAGACCTCCAATTTATAAAAAACAAGGTAAATGTTTCATATGGTGTTTTCAAGACCAAATCAATAAATAAATTATAACTTTTTGGCTTTTTTTTTTGCTAATATTACCAGTCTCATAATATTGTTCTGTTTTCAAACAGATCCAGGTCCATTTGTTTCTCAATCAAACTCCTTGCCGAGATACAGTCACAACTTCCTAAGTTTGGTAAGAGCTGAGAATCCAAACATTTTCTTTTTGGAGGCATTACTAGATTTTGTACAAATCCAATTTTTTTGCAATTCTGATTTTTTTTTTTTATTTGTCACAAAAAAGAAAAAAGAAAAGTTTTTTTTAATGCTTTTTCATTTTAGTTTTGTAAAGCACTGACACAATTATAAAATAACTATTTAAATGTATTCTTCAAAGCTGTTCAGATATAAATTCTCTTTTTTTAAGCCTCAATCAGCTGATCTCTGCTGCTGCAACACTGAAATATTCAGTAAGTTTTAAATCACCTCTTTTTTTAAAATTATTGATTTCTTAATGTTTATGTTTTGGACTAATGAGATTTCATTGTGCATTACTCTTTCCCTTTCTGCTTAGGCTTTAAGGTATGTGGAAACTGACATTTGTATATGCATCTTTTGCCTGAATGTTTTTTTTTTTGCAACTGCATGTTTCTGGATTTTTGGGTTAACTTCTGCTGGCAGGTCTGTTTTCTGTATTAGTGTTTATTTACAGTGGAGATCAAAAGTTTGGGCACCCCAGGTAAAATGTTATGTTATTATGCTTCAAAAAAACAAGGAAAGATTGAAAAATCTCCTAAAGGCAACAGTTTGAAGATGAGACATTCTTTTAATTTGTCAAAAATTAGGCTTTATTTCCATCATTTACCCTTTCAAAATAACAGAAAACAAAATAATGGTGTGTGCAGAATTATCAGCATCGACCCTTTTGGAAAAGCTGAGACCTGACAGTGTCAAGGATTGTTTACATTCATCATTTGCAAAGACCAGGTGATTTCAATCTTTAAGATTGTAAAAAATCTGAGTCATCTGACGTTGCCCCAACAATCAGCATCATGGGTTCTTCCAAGCAGTTGTCCAGAACAATGAAACTGAAAATAGTTTCTCACAAAGCAGAAGAAGGCTTTAAGAAGATAGCAAAGCGTTTTCAGATGCCAATATCCTCTGTTCAGAATGTCAATAAGAAATGGCAGTCAACAGGAACAGTACAAGTTAAAGGAAAATCTGGAAGTTCAAGAAAAATCTCAGACAGAGCAACTCGCAGGATTGTGAGAAAAGCAAGTCAAAACCCACGTTTGACTGAACCATCCCTCCAGAAAGACCTGCAGACTCTGGAGTTGTGGTCCCTGTTCTACTGTCAAGAGATACTTGTACAAATATGGTCTTCATGGAAGAGTTATCAGAAGAAAACCTCTTCTACATCCTCACCACAAAATTCAACATTTGAAGTTCACAACTGAACATATAAACAGCTCTCATGAAATTTCGAAACAAGTTCTGTGGACCGATGAGGTTAAAATTGAACTTTTTGGCCTCAATGAGCAAAGGTACGTTTGGAGAAGATTTTAATGAAAATAACCTCTGTCCACTGTTAAGCATGGGGGTGGATCAATCATGCTTTGGGCTTGTATTGCAGCCAGTGGCACAGGAAACATTACACCAGAAGAAAAAATGGATTCCACAAAATTTCAGCAAATTTTGGACACTTATTTGATGCCATCTGTAAAAAAGTTAAAGTTGAAGAAAGGATGAATTCTACAAATGGATAATGATCCTAAACACACCTTAAAATCCACTCCGTCTTACATTAAGAGACAGAAACTAAAGGTTTTGTAGTGGCCTTCCCAACACATGACCTCAACATCATTAAAAATCTATGGATAGACCTGAAAATAGCAGTGTGTAACAAACATCCCAGAAATCTGAAAGAACTAGAAGACTTTTTTAAAGAAGAATGGATGAAGATACCTCAAACAAGAACTGACAGACTCTCTCTCTCTCTCTCTCTCTCTCTCTATATATATATATATATATATATATATATATATACACCTTCCCCACTGTATGTGATGTACAAATTATTTATTTTATTCAGTGAAAACGTTTACATTTTCTGTAAGTACAGAGCAAAAACTAAAAGAAAAAGGCCTTAAAGAGTAATTAAATCCAAAACATTGTGAAAAGGAGACAACAGAAAACATTGAGGATCAGTTCTAAACCCAAATAATTCTACAGTTAAAGCTTCTGATTTCATCTTAACTGAATTGGTTGGCTATTTTGCAGAGAATAATCCTGCTATTTCTGTCTTATCTGCATGTGTTTGTTTGATCATATAGCTTCCCCATGATGAACTGATTCCATTAACACAAATGGACAGAGGAGTGTCTATGCCTAATTTGCTGGATCCAAAAGCAAGTATAACATATCTATATGTGTGTGAAAGGCTTCTTGAAAAAAACTGTCTGATGGAATGTTTTGCTGCATAAATGTGCATTCAATAAATTATTTGAAGGAAAAAAAAAACTATTAAATGGAATAATGACATAATTCTGCACATACTTTGACTACTGGACTATTGAGTTAAAGAGTTAAACTTTTGACTTTACCAGTACAGCCAATTTTGTTAGTTTCTGACGCCTTCTGTTCCAGAGCAGAACCTCATACAGAACCTGCAATGTGACTTAACTTAATTTTGTTTAATCACTTTTTTTAAATGTTGCTACAGGTAAAAAAAAACAAACAATGTCACTATGGTTTTGTGCTGTTAGGTGTACCCATACGAAATGCTCACTGTGGCAAATCGGGGGCGAGTAAAGCTTCCCAAAGACGTTGACAGGACAAGACTCGAGGTACGGCAAAAATATTTCTTCCAACACAACTTTTTCTTTTTTCTCTGTTTTCGAAGATTAAAGCTATTTAATTTATTTGAATACAAATTTGCATATAAAATCACATCGCAAATGAGGTATCGTTCAAGGAAAACATTGTGTACCGGTAACCTATTTTACTACAGGTTTATTTCAAGGGTTATAGGGAAAGCAGTTGGTTTTCTGCATCATTATTGTTACATTTTTCCTTCTGTTCTGCTGTCTTTGTTTTCAGCGCCATCTATCTCCAGATTCCTTCTTTGAAATCTTTGAAATGAACATCCAGGAGTTTGACAGGCTGCCACTTTGGAAACGAAATGACATGAAAAAGAAAGCGAACCTCTTCTAAAAGCCGCCTGCTGCTCAGTTACTGTTTAGATTTTGCGTTCTCGTGTATGGATCGAAAAATAAATCTTTTTTTTTTTTTTTGTGACTGGCAAAAACTACTTATTGAAATGAGAAATTTACTACAACCCTTTTTGAGAACAGGAGAACTCAACACAAAGGAAGAGATTTAAGGAGGGATTTTTAGTTTGGAGCAAAACTGTTAGATACATATTTTCTTTCAAAGATTGTGTCCTCTTTCTGCCTTTTTATGATATTGCCCAACTTTCTGTGAAATAAGTGATCCTACTTGCAGCATGTAACCTTAACTGCCTACCTACAAAAATGCACATTGTTGCTTTTGTTAACTTTAGTATTTGTTAAGGACATTGTGCAAATTTGTGGTGTAGTTAGAGAAAACAATCACACAGTGAGGTTAAAAAGGAATAAAAAAAAACAATAGTTTGTTTGTCTTTGTTTCAAACCAATCATCTTTGATCACCAGTACAATCTAATCCTAAATATTAAAGGCTTAAATGAACAAATATTAGAAATGTGTTTACTTAAGTGGTCGAATTTGCAGTCTGTTGTTTAATTCTGGGACACACAAAAGCTTTTTCAATCAGAAATATGAAAATATTTACATTTAAAGGTAATTTTTATTATTATTATTATTTGTAATTTTAAGTTTTATCCTTGAGCATTTGTGGTTAAAAAGGACTTTTTATGTACTTTAAACATGCTCCCCAGCACTGCCAACTCAAGCACCCTAAATGAAAGCTTGCACTCTTTGCTATTTGTGATTTTCACTTTGAACAAAAATAAATAAAATCAACCAGAAATAATAAACCAGAAAATCTGTCTGGTTTATTAAACCTATGCATTGTTTCATTTTCTATTTTTTCTTTCTTTTTTTTAAATTCACACCTTAATATGTTTAAACTTTTACCTTCTCCTATCCTATTAAAAAAAGATGTTTTTAAAAACTTTCAGACTAAAATAAAGTATATAAATACAAACAAAAGTCAGCTTGTGATCCATTCTCTTTTTCATGTTTAAATATTATCAAAGGTGAAAGTTTAACCCATCTGCTTTCCTCTCACTGGTGTGTTTTCCTAAGTGGGATCCATTTACAATTTGAGACCGACAGGTGGTTCTATGGAGTCTTAAATCTGTAATATTGGCTGGTAATGTGTTTGAAACATTTGAAATAAAACGTGATGTGCTATTTTGCAAATTTTTTTCACAAATAAATTACACTTTCAATGAGCCCCCAATACAAATGAAAGCCAAATGCATGCTGTAAAATGATTTAATTATGCAGCTAAACTTGGTCATTTCAACAATTTCTGTTATCTGATTTTTTTCTCGATAAGATTATTCTTTACAGGAATTTGTTGTTGTAGCCTAAATGTGCCAACACAAAAATATATCAAGCAATAAACTAAATAATTTGTTCATGTTAGATACACAGATCTGTCTCTAATTTTAACGTCCTTTTTATTACTCCAAAATATTCCTTGTCTTTTTTTTTTAAATTATTAAATTATTTGAAAACACGTTTACCTATAAAAAGGCAATTTTTACTCTGTTTAGTCTTTATAACTTTATTTTTAGTAAGGGAAACAGAAAATATTTATTTTTATGCAACTAAATTTTGCAGTTATTTATTTATATAAAAAAAACAAGAGTTTGCCTCGAAAGTTTGCCATGTTGTGGGCTCTTTGAAGCTCACCGAGCATTAGGTAAAAGTTTAGACTCTTGCAGAATTTCTATTGGACAACTGGTCCGCATCTCAAGTATGATTGGCTGAGGTAGCTGTCAGTCACGATTCCACAAACGCACACACACACACACTCTCTCTCTCTCTGAAACGCCTCCTCATCTCTTGATGAACCGCCTGGCCCGCTACAGGATTTTCACGAAAACGTCGACCGCAGACTACGCAGCAAAACGAACGGTAGCGAAATTCGGACGAACGGGACCCGAAACGATGGCCTCGGAGTCGTGACAGCAACGTCGACGACATTTCCTGAGTCGGATACACGGTTTTGCTTTTGAAGGACTTGGGGAGCATGAAATAGCAATGACTGCGGTGTCACTTGTTTGATAGAAAGACGGAGAGGGGGGGCCCAAAGTGGACCTCCCCCCCTCCCCCTCCCTCACCACTCAGCCCTCCACCAGGCAGAGGCGTTCCGTTCGATGGAGTCAAACGGGACCTTTGCAGGGAGCTCCAGGCCCGAAATGTCACCTGGGAAACGTCGAGAACTAGCCAGCCTTAGAGTGTTTTAACGGGGTTTTCTCTCTCTCTCTATATATATAAAAAACTTTTCAGAAAGCCCGTAAACGTGAAAAAGTTAGCAGGTCATCGTTAGTCGCACCAAACATGACTGTCGATGTCACTTAACGAGACTTTACTCACCACCTCTGGTTAAACAAGGCAGGTGAACAGCGGGATATAAAAGCCGTTCATTGACTTAGGAGATAATTACGTCTTCTGTTGGGTGTATACTTTTTGATGTCCACAACACCAGGAGAACTCTGTTTTTCCCTCATCAGGTTTCGTCTTCTCTAGTAACCATGTCACTCAAAGACAACGCCTGCAAGAAATTTCAAGCCAACATTTTCAACAAAAGTAAATGTCAGAACTGCTTCAAACCCAGAGAGTCCCATCTACTCAACGACGAAGACTTAAATCAGGTAAATATCTTCGGTATTATTATTATTATTACCATTTTACCAGAGACATATTAACTCATGCTTCGAAGTTATGCTGGTTCCAGGGGAGACACTTGTAGTCTTTGCACTTCATGTGGACGTGTCAAATGATTGGTATGTCAGTGGACCATGAAGTGCAAATGTTAGGTAAATTAGACATAATTAGTTTATTGCCTAGGATTGTATATTGACCCCAATTCATGCTGATGTTGGCCTCCACGATTCATAACGCCACCAGCTTTATAACACCCTGTACCCATTTTTGAATGCAATTATTAAGACTAATTTCATTGAAGATTACTCAGATATTTTTTACCCTATTGTCCAACATCTGACAAGCTCTTTATGATTTCATGTTGGTAGTTGAACCAATTGTTTAGCAAGGTCGAATTAAATTGTCTCATTATTAATGGACTTTTCCATTTTCCAGGCATTTAATTGGTTATTATCCAGTTTGACACCTTTGGGTGGGGGCGCTATTGACATTCTTGAGCCCTTCTGGTCTTCGGCCAATAGTTTAGCTAACATTGTAGCTTATACACAGTTTTCTGATGTATACAATTTTTAAAAAATAAACTTCTGTCCCTTCTTCATTCTCTTAGTACTGTATTTCAAATTGCATGTATGATCACTGGAAATGAGAAGTTGCAAACTAATGGTACGCAAACACACAATTACCCTTTGGTCAACCCACTGAAGGGTAAAAAATGACCTACATTGATCTTTATTTTTCTGTTGTGCCATTTGGGCTGCTGTCAGGTCATATAAAGACAGATGGAAGATTTTGCTTATACTGTTTTCAGCTCCCTTGAAATATAACACACAATATATTTGACCTTTTCCAACATTTTTTGCAATTGCTTCATTTTATGTTCACATAATTGTAACTTTTAGATTGTTAAGTTGAATGTAGTCAAACCCTGAACTATCCAAGGTGGAGGTGGAATAGAAGTAAGTATGAGGTCCTGTTGTCATTTTGCTTACTTAGTCAGTTGGTTGAGAAATGTGCTGTACCGTGTAAACAAGGCAAGAGAAGAACTAAATGTGAGTTGTATTTGGTATTGTGTAGGATGAGGGTCAATTAAAACCAATTGTCTAGAAACTGGAGTTGTTTGTAAAAATTAGGCAACTTTTTTAGGAGTCTTGGTTGCATAAAACCACTGTAGCCTAAGTTCAGCAATTATCCCCAACATTTTAAAGAGCCTGTATCATGTTTTTCTTAAGCCTTTATGGAAAACAATATGCATGAATATGATCATATATTACCTTTCTTAAGAACAAATAATATATGAAATATGGGTTATTTTAAGGCTGCACGGTGGCACAGTGGTTAGCGCTCTTGCCTCACAGCAAGAGCCCTGGCTAGGGGCATTGAAACAGTGTTACCAATAGGGGGGACCTTTCTGTGTGGAGTTTGCATGTTCTCCCCGTGCATGTGTGGGTTTTCTCCGGGGACTCTAAATTGTCCCTAGGTGTGAATGTGAGTGTACATGGGTGTGTGATTGTGGCCCCTGCGACAGACTGGCGGCCAGTCCAGGGGTGTCCCCTGCCTTCGCCCATGAGTAACCGGGTTAGGCTATGACGGTGACCACTGCTCTCCTGTCTCTGTTGGGCCGCCCACAGGCTAGCATAGCAAGGATAGCTTGGAGGAGTCGGGCAGAGACAGGAGGGCCGCAGCAGGTGCAGTCATGACGTCAACCTAGAGCCTTCCTCAGCAGCTTGTCTGCGCGTGTCCGCTCATGAAACCAACACCAAACTTTTTTAAAGATGGATTTACATGTTGTGAATCCCTACACTCTTGACCCACAGTCCAACCCGGAAGTTCTATATGCGAGGCGCAACGTCTGTGGAAATGTAGCATTAGCTCGTAGCATTAGCTCGTGCATTATATGCTTATACTGTGTAATTTCAGCTAGCAAAAAGTTGCTGGCCTTTTCTCCCGAAGATAAACTCCAACCATTTCTGATAAGCAGGCTCTTCTTTAGGAAGGCTGAACAACCACTGTAATTTCTCGCAGCCTCAACAACATTTTCTCCACTTAAGACATTTCATTGCAAAAAAAGCTAGCCGTTGTTTTCCCTGCAGATCAAGTTCTCTAGCTCTGCGGGGAAAGCGGGTGTGTGTTAGCCTGGGGGCGGGGCTTGCAGCGCAGACTCTTCCTGGTAGGGGGTGTTCTAATTGTTTCTCACTGGTCTACGTGGGTATGGGAGGGGTTGTGGGTAAGACCTGGGTTTTTTGTAGGATTACTCAAAAATGCGTGAATGCGTCAAAATACCGCTTTGGGGTTCTTTATAGTGAGGAATGAAGAGTATAATATGCTTAAAAGCTCAAAAAGTAGATTTTTTTCCTTGTATAGGTCTTTTAAGAAAGGCCAAGACCGCCTGCTCAATTTTTGATTTCTCTCACTACAGGTTTGAATTGCAAATCTGCAGCTGCAAAAGCTCCTGAGATTTGTATTGCCTCTCTGTTCTGCTCCTCGTGTTTTCCTAGCTTAAGTTTTGCCTCCTGCTTCCCCCTGCCACCCAGAAGTCAACCCACTTAGAGGATCAGAGGGAAAATCATGTGTTAGCTTTTCCTTTTTTTTTTTTTTTCCACAGCAGCATGGTGCTCTGGAATGAAGCCAGTCAGAGAGAGTTGGTTTTGGTCACTTTAAGGCAGCTTGTGAAAAGAATGCACATCTTGGATTGACAGTAAAAACCAGTGTATTTATAAAATAAATGCATAAAATTGAAAAAAATAACACATTTACCTGGAATGGAGTTCCAGTTTGTAGTCTTACCCAGTAGCTACAACACTAGCTCTAACAGTTTAAGATGTGCACATTTGAGCAGATGATCAAATGTTTGTTCTGTTTCTGTTAAATTGAAGTCTTTTTAAGGGTAATGTTTTTTTTCCCCTTTTTCAGGCTAAACCAATGTATGGAGGATGGCTTCTTCTGGCTCCTGAAGGAACGAATTTTGACAATCCTTTACACAGATCTCGAGTAAGTGTTTAACCTCACTTATCTTTTTCCTTAAAAAAATAAATAAATAAAAGCTTTTGTTACTTTACACAAATTATTCCAAATGGAGAGTGATGGAATAATAAAATTTTTATTGTTGTATATTTATTGGAAGTGAATATTCGCAGGTAATTAGTCGGGTTAGGTTACGGTTACAGTTGGCATTAGTTAGGGTTAAAGTACGTGCAGAAATGCATTTAGCCGCACATATTACAAATATCATCGGCCATATTTATTTGGAGCCTAAAATGGCTCGCAGTTGGTAGAGAAAAGGTGACTCTTGTTCATCAGTTACATAATTACCAAACAAGAGGTTTTGTTGTTGTTGTTCAGCAAGTTCTTGTGGGAAGTTTCTCCTCTCAGAATAAGCCTTTTTGTGCGGCAACTGTGACATCGTTTTACCAAACACACTTCCTTATCATCCTGTAATGGGAACCTTCTCTTATAATCTCTCACATTATGTTGTGGTGGCTGTGCCTAAAAGAGCATTATGGGGAATGTGGGGGAGGAGAAAGAAACACCAAGTTCTCACAGCCACACTGATGGTTTCCATATGGGTTTTGGGAAAACCACCTAAGAATTTTACTATTAGAACCATGCTGCTGCTTTGACTGGATCACTAATGCATTCAACTTATTCCCGTAGTCGGCTTTTTTCTTTGCATTGCATCAGTTTAAGACTGGTCAGCTTTAGAGTAAACAAACAATGGCGTGGGAGTTCTGGTTTGTTGTTGAACATTTTGCTTGATTTCCTCCATCATTGGTCTATAACAGTACAGCCAATGGAATAAGAAAATAAAAAAAACAAAAAAACAATCCATTTCCATTGCGCTCTGTTACAAATTGTTGCCACATAACCCCCCAAATCTTGTCTTTATTAGAATTTAACGCTACGTTAGATAAACAGAATCTTTATTAGATTAACAAATCTTTATTTTGAGGTATTTTCATTAAAATGTGTGACATTGTGGCGCAGTAAAAGTTCAAAATACAATTAAAATAGTGACTTTATTCATTTTTTTCATTATAACAGACTTCCATCTTCACTTTTACATCATCAAGAGAGATTTTGTTTGCAATATGAAACAAATAAAAAAAAAAACATCAGGTCCAGAGTGCTCTTATTAAAAACAGCCAAAAACAATAGGAACACTTTTCTGAGCAATCCAAAAAAATTTGAACACAAACTTCTTAATATCATAATACATATGTTGATATACCTTATTCTACATGACCATATTACCATGGCAACGCGACACACCGGGTTTGAAATAGTCCACATTTGTGAAAAACCATTTAAAGTTAAAAATATTATATGATTAAAAGTTCTAAGAATTGATTTAATATTTATTTTTTCCATAACTGTCCATGGTTTGAGTGGGATAATGCCCTTACAGGTGTGCATTTTCAGACAACTTAATTGATGCAAGAGATTAAAAGGATAAAAAAAAGCTAAAATGTCTGTAATAATTTTTTCGCGATGAATGTGGTAATTTGACAGCCTTAATTATGACTGACCATCAGCTGACAGAATCTGCTGATTAAGTGTCTCTCCTCTCAATTATTTGTCCAAACTCACCTCTAGAGCTGGAAATTACCTTTGCAGGCTCCACTTGCACACTAAATATATTCGTTTGTTCACATTAAAGATGTCACATGATTAACTGTGAATAATATGGACAGTTCTAATTTCTCTGGTTCTTATGACAGTTTTTGACTGAAATCATGCCATCAACTGTCGATTGGTTCAGTTTCCAGAATATTGTCAGAAAAACGTAAGTAGGAGTATTCCTACGCTTGTAAGACATAAGGATATGCAAGTGGGAATATTACTGGCTTTTTATTAGACTTTATCATGACACATTGCATTTAATGAATGCTAACAGCATACTATGAAACACAGTTGCAGTTTAACAGCTATTGAAGACTCTGCTGCTGTGTATGCAAACCTTAATTGGTGTCTTCTTTCCAACCCTGTAAACAATTTTTGGTTTTTTTACAATATTTATCGGAACAAATAACGATTCTGACATTATCTGATGCTATTGTATGATATGATAATAATGTGAGTGACTTTGTGATTGATAACTTCTATGTCAAAAGTTAATAATTTACTCTTTGTTTTACAGAAATGGCAAAGAAGGTTCTTTATCCTCTATGAACATGGCTTGCTTCGATATGCTCTTGATGAAATGGTAAGAAAAAATCTTACACATTTTGGGAAATCTGTTAATTTAAAGGATAATCTTTCTAAAATAACTTTTTAAGAAAAAAACAAAAATAATGTTTTGAATAAAACTACCCACACTGTCAAATGACTAGTCAGCCGGTAGCCCCAATTTTGGTTTCCCGAATACTCAGAGTATGTATAGAAATTGTTGACCACGAAACTATCATGCTGCTGTCAAAGTGGATGAAGTCACACCATGTTGATAGTTAGTCATGTGGTGAGCTGTGTTTGCTTAGCAGCTCACACGCTGCTCACTTATTGTGCAAGAACATGTTCAAACTTCCTTCTTTGAAACTCACCAAAAAGATGGAAGAAGAATAAAGGAAATTCTTGAAGTGTTGGCGCTCTTACATATTATTACATAAATTAGTATTATAATGTTTAATGTGTTTATTTTTGCTTTTTTATATGATGTAGTTTAATGTCTTTTGCTGTGCTTAAACAGTGCTATCACATATTTTGAGTGTGTATGGATGCTAAAAATTGACCCAAATGCGTACACAATCGTACATTTTTTTCTTAATAAAGTATGTGGTTTGATGATGACAACAGAAATGGTAAAAAAAAATATTTTCCCCCATATGTATATTACAGAGCTATAATGTTTTTCTATATGATTTAAATGTGGACATACTATAGCTTTAATATGTTCTTCGTCTTAGAGCCATATAACTTCATCTGTGGAGCTTGATGACCTAGGATGAAAGATGAATAATGTGTTTACCAAAAAAAAAAAGACAAAGGAAGAGGCGAATGTCCGCTTTTCATTCATCACAGTCTCCGGATGTCACTCTTCATCTTTTCATCTGCTGCCTGAACAAGGGATCAAAAGCACAGGGGGAGGAAGGGTCTAGAGCTGAAAATATCAAGTGACACTAAATATAGAGGCTTGTTTGTCAACCAAGGCACTTTAGAATAATTGTTGTTGTTTTGAATAAGCAGCTTTACAACCGAATTAATTGGTTCTCATCTTACTTTTGTAAAAGGCTGTTACCCATATAGTCATAATTATGTATAATATCTAGTGTTAAGCTACTCAGTAAGGGACTTGAAGTCACCACAGTATACTCGCATATTGCTTTTAGGGTTTATTGTAAACAACTTTGAAGTAAATTTAAAGTTACCAGTGTTTACTTGGGCACTATAGCTCCAAAGCGCATAAGAGCCTTTACTTTAGATGGCTTATGGAGGAGGAGGCGCTCCTGTGATTCCTCACAGTCTAGTTTGATGGTTCCTTTGTCCTTGGAATAACCAATGTCAGATGAGTTGTGGCTCCAGCCTACAGGATGTGGCATGGCCTTTGGTAAATGGAGTATGCTAGACAAAGTTGGGGGAGATCCATGGCACTTGGAGCCATTGATTTGGTGCTGCCCACCTTCTGAAAACACACAGACTCAAAAATCCACAACTATCAAATTCTTTTTTTTTGTTGTTTTTTTTGTTTTGATGTCTCAAATCATCAAACTAATTTTAATATCACTCAGAGACATCCCAAGGAAATACAAAATGTAGTTTCAAAATGATGATTTTATTTACCAAGAGGCGAAATATAACTTTTCCATCTGGCTCTTTGTGAAGAAGTAACCCCCCCCCCCCAAAAATCACAAAATGACTGGGACTAATCCCAAAGTTCAGACAGATGAGATCAATTTCACAACCCAAACCCAAACCTGATTACCACCATGCAATACTTGTTCAATCAAGAAATCACTCAAATAGAATCTATGAGAGAAAGTGAAGTAAGCTACAAGATATCAAGAACCAACGCATCATGCCACGTCCAAAGAAATTCCAGAAAAAATGGGGAAAAAAAACCCCAAAATTGAAATCCATCATTCTGGAAAATGTTACAAAGCCATTTCCATGGCTTTGGGGCTACAGCAAACCGCTGTCAGAGCCATTATCTACAAATGGAGAAACCTGGAAACATTGGCAAACCTTCCCAGGAGTGGTCGACCAACTAAAATTACTCAGAGTGCAACGACGACTCACCCAGGATGTCACAAAAGGACCGCGCATAACATCAAAAGAACTGCAGGTCTCGCTGGCCTCAGTTAAGCTCAGTGTTCATGACTCTACCATGAGAAAGACACTGGTCAAAAATGGCATCCATGAGAGAGTTCCCAGATGAAAACCCCAGTTGTCTGCCAAGAACACAATGGCTCGTCTCACTTTTGCCAAAAAAACATCTTGATGAATCTCAAGACTTGTGGAGAAATATTCTGGGGACTGATCAGTCAAAAATTGAACTTTTTGGAAGGTGTGTGTGCGCCTTTACATCCGACGTAAAAATGGCACCATGTTTGATAAAAAGAAACATGGCAACAGTGAAACATGGGCCCATCCGAATTCTTCCCTTCACCCTACAATTTCTCCCTCCAAACGGAGAGTTATGGAAAAATAGTGTTTCCTATTTCGGACGTCACTACCACTCGACCACCAATAGGTGCCGGATAGCTTAGTTTGCGCGGAGCTTCCAGTGCTTGAAAATACATAACAGCAGCAGTTTTATATCTTTAAAAAGGTCATGCTAAAGCAAAAAGTCATTACTTACATTTAAATGTAAACTTCTATGCTTTAGAACGCATCCACGTGAGGAGAAGCGCTTCTCCTCCTCCGCTGCATGGTGAGACGTGGAACTCCCTCACTACGGAGAGCTCTGTATCACTCTGCCTCGAGGGTAACCCTTAAAAAAAACTTTTTTCAGACAACACTTTCACTTCAAATGCCCTCCAAATGGAGTGATAGGCAGAAGTGGTAGAGCATAAAGTGGGCAGTGTAACGATCTGGGGCTGCTATGCTGCCTCAGGAACCTGGACAACTTGTTGTGATTGGAAGAATGATTTCTGCTGTCTACCAGAAGACCCTGAAGGAGAACGTCCAGCCATCAGTTTGTGCCCTCAAACTCCAGCACTCTTGGATCACGCAACAGGACAATGACCCTAAGCACACCTGCAAGTCCACCTCTGAATCGCTCAAAAACACCAAAATAAAGGTTTTGGAATGGCCAAGTCAAAGTCCGGATTTAAATCCTATTGAAACACTGTGTTGTGACCTTAAACGGGCAGTTCATACTAGAAAACCCTCCAATATGGCAGAGTTGAAACAATTCTGCACGGAGAGTATGCCAAGATTCCTCCCAAAGTGATGTGAAAGACTCGTCACCAATTATCTCAAACACTTGATTTCTGTTATTGCTGCCAAGGGTGGCCTGACCCATTATTAGGTTCAAGGGGCAATTGCGTTTTCACATAAGGTCATTGATCTGGTAATTTTTGTGCTTCTAATAAATAAAATCAACATTTTGAAACTGCATTTTGTATTTCCTTGGGTTGTCTTTCACTGATATTAAAATTGGTTTGGTGATTTGAGACCTTTGTGTGTGATTCATTTGCAGAAAAAAAAACAGAAATAATGAACCGGGCAAATACTTTTTCACAGCACTGTATATGAAGAGTCTCTGCCTATTCTGCAAGCACTGAGAAAAGGGCCACACATGTTGATGGGCAAAGTTTACATGTTTAAAGCATCGGATAATTGTTAAAATGCAAGTGCATTAGAACTGGTACATCCATCATGGGTGATGATGTATAATTGTTTCTTGTTTTGTTTTTTTGAATCCCTAATCCTGAGAGTACCAGTAAAAAGAGGGACAAACTAGAAGTAGGGCATTGACTTGTGTTTACAGACACATTCAAAACAAACAAGTCCTTTCACAAAAGCTACAAATAAACAAAGCAGAACTGGACAACTGCTAACATAACTGCTAACTAGACTGGCTAACATAAATTCAAATTTGAATAGAAATAATTTAAAAGTTATTAATAAGTTATTTAAAAATAATATGAAAAATATAAAAAATATGAAATATAAAAAAAAGAAACACAGCATGCTCTGTATCTCTTCTCTTCCTTCTACCACTGCCAATGATGTGACCTGGTATCACAAAGGATTTACCTTGTTGCACAAAACATGCCTCTGACATTTAAACATTGTGTGACTCCACACTGACATTCAAGTTGGAGATGAACTGGATGCTGAGGACGTTGATGATCAACAATGATGAACAGTGAATTTATGTTATTTTAAAAACTCTTAGGACCATCTGCTGTTGCTTACTACTTATTTTTGTTTCCACATAAAGACAATTATAGTTTTTGTTAACTTTAAGTAAGTTGTGATTAAAAAAAAATAAAAAAAAAAATATATATACATATATATATATATATACGGTATGTGTTGTTTGTGATCAAGGCTATCAAATTACACGTACGTTGCATTAGGTAATGGTAAAAGTAATTTGATTTGTTTCAAGTGGGTTAAAAAAAAATTTCTGGACTAGTTTGCTGACACAATTTTCTGATTATTCTATTAATATTAAAAATTTTGAACGCCAATGATTCGTAATATTTGAAAAGAGCTATTCGTGTTTATTATTTTGGCTTGTTCTTACAGTATTTAGTGTTTGCATGATACTAAAATAGACATGATTTTGATTTTCTTTGTATATATGGTCTTAGATTAAATTTTAAATGGTTTTTAAAAGTCTTTAACACCAAGATATTTGTAGATACCCTGTTAAAGATAAAATATTTATTGACTGTAAAGGGAGGCTGTTGAAGGCTTTATGAAACCTTATTATAATTGTAAAAGTAAGTATGTGGGGGAGATAAATTCTCCAAAAAAGCCACTTTGATGAGATCATTGTGCTTAAGAAGTGTGTCTCTGTGTTTCAACTTGACCCCCCCCTTACCACATACACACTATAGCTTCTACTGACCAAACTGTGACCTAATTATTTATCTATTCTTACACATACGCTCCCTTTAATTCTGCATAGTTTCAGTCAGTGATAAGGTATTTAAGCTCATGCTAACTCTCAAGGTTTTCACAAAACAGCATATCAGTCGCAACTATTAAAAGCTGTGTTATGAAGACACGGGTTCTTGTGTTGTCATGATGACCAGTCAATGCATTTTATAAAGACTGACCAAGTACTGTATACCTTGCAAATAAAGTGAAGCTGCCTATTGAATTGCAGTGCACAAAAGCACCATTCACAGACCCTTGAATTGCATTTGCTTTTGGACCGTATTGACTGCAGTTGACGGTCTGTATCATGGCCACGTACCCTTTTCCCAACAAGAACATGATGTTCTCATATGTTTCAGCTGTTGAAATCATTGTCATTTCGTTTTTTGCTCAATTAATTTCCTGTGTTTACTGGAATTCCAATAGCAGACCTCTGCCCCACAGCACTGTCCAAGAGCTGAGAGCATTTTTGAAAAAACTTGATGCCTTTTGCTGCAAATTTGTGCATTCTTTTTGCTTGAGACACAATCCTGCTACCTCTTTCCAGAGTGTTTTTGCAGTGTCAGCCAGTTTGCAGACTTTGTATCCTTCCTTCCACACAGAAACATAGAGATACAGAATGTTTTTGTCTTTTT
>BSAI01000012.1:14557243-14596269 GCA_036245035.1 Adrianichthys oophorus | reverse complement strand
GTTTTTTATTAGATTTTTTTTCCGAATTACTTGAATACTTAGGATACAGAAATAACATTGTAGTGAGATATAAAAGTCTGAAGATTAGAGCATGACTGTAAAGCCTTTTGAAGAGGTCTTGCAATCTAAAACCTTTATCACTCATTGAATTTCACCTGCAGAGGTGCTTTATTCTTTCATTTACAATTCAATACATTTGCATGTCTTGACACTTGACTTTCACTGAAGCTTGGTCCACTTAATTTGTCCTGGTTCGAGTCCTGAACCTTAGGTGTGGTTTTCATTCAAACTTCCTTTCAAGTGGACTTTTCTATTTTGAACCAAAGCTTGTAAGAAGATCTTATTGGTCATTGGCCAGAAATTGCAAGGTCGGGGCAAAGCAAGAAGAGAGACAATAATGGAAGTCCCAAACTTTTAATCCTTGTTGAGATAGTTCACTTATTCAAACTTTATATTTCACTGACCAATTTTTAACATCTGTATCAACTTCAAGTATAACACATTTAACTGCTACTTTGGTACATCCAAAGCAAGGCGGTTGCTGAGGAGGTGACTGCAATGAAGGTACAATAAGTGTCTATGACATATAGATTGTCAGAAAAACAGTGAGAAGTAATGTGTATCACACTAAAAGTTGTTTCAACGAGCCTGCATTCATCCGACAGAATTTCAATGAATTACTGTTCCGCGTTGTTGCTCCATGTTTGTCCGCAGCTTTTGCTTCTCAGTTTACATCCCGTAATCCCTGGCTATGGTGGCCATTTTGGTCCAGTTGTTAAACTCAGAGCACGGAACCTATTCAGAATGAGGAAACTCAGAGTGAAACAGAGCTCAGTCAAATTGGAAATGAACAGAAACCACCATGAAGGATGGGTTCAAGAGCGGTTCCTGGTCCCAAACCAGGGTCTGCTTGGGTGTATTCAGACTGAAAATTTGTTCTGGGATATCGAGGGAAATAAACTCTGGTTCACTTCAAGCAAACCAAATGTTTCCAGTCTGAATACACCCCTAAACTTCTTACATCATTTAGAAAATGTTTTCTGCAATGCAAAACCTTGTATAATGACTTTCCCAATTGAAAAGCAAACACTTTGGAGCATGAAACAAAGACATTTGTCATAGCTTAAAAATAAGATGGTATTGGACTTCCCCACTGGAATGTTGATACTTGTTTACCAAGTGTGGGTCTAAGGTGGGGTCTGTGTTGCTCTGTGCTGATACGGTGCATGGGAGCCATCTTTTGTTGTACGTCTTCTAGAATGTAAACATTCATGATATCAGTGGGGTCATAGTAACTACTGCAGAACGCCAAAAAACATGTAAATAAAGTTGTTTAGATATGCCACTAGAGCCACAATAAAACAAAGAACACAATCTATTAAATTGAAACCAAATATTAGGAGCCACCATCAGTGTGTGAATGGGTGAACGGGATTGTGACTGTTATTGTGCGCTTTGGGCCTTCAAGGAAGGTAGAAAAGCGCTATACAAGCCTTTACCATTTGTGTCATTCATGAATGGTTGTGTGTGTTTCATATTCGTATTGTATTAGCCGTTCATGTTTTAGCACTTTTTTTCATCTATTCTTTTACATTTTTGCAGTTGTTTCAGTGGTCATTTTGGCTTCTGTTTACTGTTTTGGGAAGGTGCAACTTCCTGCTCTCTAAACATTAACTTCAGAGACTAGACCAGGAGTCAGTCAACTGGTAATGTCATCTGATCAAGTTGTCTGTTTTATAGGGGTTGTTTAAAACCAATGAAGAAATCATTAATTAATTGTCATAAAGTCCATCAGAACACTATGTCTGTGCTCATAATAGTAAATAGTTAATAGGTTGTAAAATTAGGCTTTGCTCTTAATGGTGATCTGTTTCTTTTTTTTTTTTTTTCTTTTTGTCATGACCATCACTTCATCTGCACCCTCCCTCTTTCTCCTGTTCTTTGAATTTTTAAGTATTCATTAAAAAATACAAAAAATAGTTTTCCTCTTAAACAATTTGGCCAAACAGTCAACTAGTTCATTTAAAATTTTTCCACTTTTATCTTACCAAGTTTTTTTTTCCTCACAACCTTTTCTTTCAAGCTTCTCCTGCTGGTGTCTTTTCACAAATTTTCACCCTTTTCAGTCTGAACAACAGATCATTTGTTTTGGAAAGCACTTAGGGTTAGCCTACTTTAAGGCGAAGGTTAACAAAACCGTGCAGAAATGTGTCAACATGCACAGTTGAGGGGTTGGCATCTTCTCTGTGAAAGAGAAAAAGATGTAGGCTTTAACACTTCTATAGGCTGCCTATACATTTCTTTTATTGGTTAATTATAAATGTCTGTTTAAAAGAAGATGCAAAGACATTTGGATTTCAGATGGTACTCAAGCCTGTGGTTGGATGCAATGTCCTGCAAGCTGATGTTTTGGCTGTAATTGAATGTTCTCCAGAACTACTGGGGGCAGTAATATTAAATGACATCTAACCTTTACCTAATCTTAAAGTCCATAGAGTTGTTCGATTTGTGCCCATAATATATATTCAGGGTTAAAAGTTTGGAACTTTACCTTGCTATTTGTTAAATCTGTTTTGCTATTATTTAAAGATTGTTTGGAAAATAAAACCTAACGAATGAACCGAAGCTGCTATGCGGATCAAGCAAATCCTATGCCCAGTCCTGATTTTTCAGTTCTATTAAACTGACAAGAGAAGTGTTGATTTAACCAGCACACATGTACCTGAACAGTGAATTACTCAAGTGCGAGTGAATAATTATTTGAAATCTGGACCCTTTAAGTGAACTGAATCTGAAAGGAAAAGAGCAGACTTCAGAAGGAGAGGATTTTTTTTTTCCTTTTAAGAGGGATGAATGTTGTGTGGGCATGCAGACTCTCACCGTTTCTCTGCTCACTCTGATTCCTAAAGCCAAGTCAACATGACACAACTCGACTTCAGCACCTGTTTCTGCAGCCAACATATCTACTGTGTAGAGACTGACACACTTTTTTTCTATCTGCTTTGTCAGTGTTTGGTAATGAATTCATCATAGAAAGATAGTGACTTTTGTTAGTTGACAGTGTTTATTGGTCCTCCCTTTTCAACAAATGTCCCTTTGTACTGCGACATTTAATTCTGTTGACTTATCAAATGTAATTACATCCTCATTTTGAATAGAATCCTGTTATCCAAGTAGAAAATGGCCTTCATCATCTAGCTTGGCCTCTTCTTCCTCCTCCTCTGCATTTGTTGGCTGCTAGCCCTTCTAGTGCAGCATTAAACCACCCACGTCCTCTCACCACAGAGTGCAGAAGCGCTGCGGCCACCCACATTAGTGTCTCTAAAGCACCTGAACATGTGAAATGTGCAGTATTTAAATTTTTGCCTTCTTTTCAATGTTCCAGCCAGCTACTTTACAGCCCTGCTGGAACCACCTGAAAACCCCAAATGCATACCAACAGAATGAGGTGTATCTGTAAATGCCTGGAGGACTCTCTGCTGCAGGGGATGTCAGATGTCCGCCATGTGGCGTAGTCTGATTTGCACAATAACTTTAAAAATAGATGAGGGATTGTCACAGCAGTTGATATTCCGCAATTACACAGTCTTAAAACTGTCCTAATTTTTAGGTAACATTATAAGATTGTGGGGATAACGGCAGCAAAAATTGTAATCATGTCTCTGACCACTCTGTCAGGCCCAGTTTCTGTTCCGATTGCTGTGCATGTTTGTGCCTGAATGCTAATTGTAGTCCTGTGAGGCAGAGAAAAGGTAGTTGAATATTCCTCAACAACAGGACTGAAGGTGACTCAAACCAGTTGGCACCTACCAAAAACAGCTGTTTGGAATGCTCACTAATATCAAAACATTCTATTTACATCTGTTATCCAATGTTGCTATGGAAAAATTTATTTCACAGCTGTTGTTATTGCATAACATTTATTGATTAAGAGGTTTGATCATAGGTTTGTAACTCAGAATAAAACTGTGCCAGTTCACCACCTGTTTTCTTTACTGCAGACTGTTTTTAATGATTAAATCCACATGGTCTTGTATGCAGAATTAAACCCTCAAACATCACTGAAGATTCCTGCTGCTACATGTTTATGGAGAAGCAACGGAACTTGATATCTGAATCTATAGTATTTCACTTAATCACCACACAGGCTGGTGAATAAATTGACCTATAATCATTTAAATGCCAAAATGACTTTCCAAGAAAGACACAAATTATGAATAAATGGGTAAACATAGAAATGTTATTTTCTGTCTTCCTGTTAAAATGAGTCAGCTGTACCCTGAAATGTGGTTGGGGGAGGAAGGGAATTTGTTGTGCAATGAAAACTGACGAGACCCTTTTCCTATTGCCAGAAAAAGCAATTATTTCCTTTACTTTGTCATAAGGGAGAAAAAGATGTTTTACTAAGCTTCACTGAGGGAAGTTGATGTCACAAAAAAGTTGTGCTTTCCAGAAACATAATAGCTGTGATATTGTAAACAGATCTGTTTTTAATGAGCCCTTTGATACTGGTACATGATATTTAGACACATTAGAAAGCGATACTTTCACAAGGAATTTCACATTTGAATTAAAAACGCCAATAATAGTATAACATTTGGTGTTATTTTGATATGTCTTCACTTTTCCCTGTAAATGGTCCCCCTTCACTTTTGTATGCAACTCTGGTATTTTTCAAATGTTTTCAAGTCCATCCACACTCTGGGGACAGGTCACAGGGTCAGCAGTCTAATGCTATGTTCACACCAGGCTTTGAAACGTTTGTTCGAGGAACCACTTCCAATGAAAAGTCTCTGTAAACATATACAAATGCTCATTTCAGGCTTTCCTGTTCAAAACTCCCTCATTCATGCATCGCTACGAAATTTTTTAAGTCAGTTGTTGGGCTCTGTCTACAAAATGTGTGGTAATTGAACACGCACTGACAGTTACAACCAGCTGAAATTAGGGACACTGATTTGGTAGTGATGTGTGGGTGGCGTCTTTTTCAAAGCACGGAAGTGCCCACCGGTTGAAATTTCATCATGGAAAATAAATTAATAATTGGGGTTTGTGCCCATCCGGAGTTATGACAGTCTTCCAAATTGGAATAGAGCTGTGAAAGAATAAGCCTGGAGCAAGATTTGTGAGGTTTGCATCACTTCGACATTTCGCACCAAACTTCTGCCAACTGTGAGTACATGCTCTAGTACCAGATAGAGACAGTCCAATGTGAACTCTTTATGCTAAAATTGTGTTCAAAATCCCTCGTTCAGCTCATTATTGAACGCACCACACAAGTCCAATGTGTACTTAGCTTGAGAAGAGATGCCCAGACATCCCTCTACACTGAAACTTCCTACAGTTCTGCTAGGGGACCTCAAGATGCTAGGCAAGAACCAGTGTTTCTTAAGTCCAGGACTGACCAACCCTGGTCCGTGAGAACCTCAACCTTGCCGGTATTCTAATTCTCCTTGCTCCAGGAGTGTTTAAAAGGCTTCGCAAATAAATGCCTGATCCTGCTCAACTGGCGTATCTCCTCCTGGTTGACCAAGTTCCTTACTCTGTCTTTAACACAATTGTTTTAGTTTCTTTATTATGTGGTTTTGCCATGATACACTTTAGTTTGAGTTGAATTTCATTTAAAATCCAACCTCAAGGTGGGAGGGCTTGTTCTAATTATGTGACCCAAAACTGCACAGTCTTTGTGTCCAGCAACTCTGATTTTTTTTCATGTGCCCCATCACAAAAGTGAAGAAAATTGAGACAATGGTAATGCTGTTGGGTTTTGTTTTTCAGCTTTCATTAAAGCAGTGAAATCAAAGGGTTTAAATGTATATCAGGAATTCCCAACAGACTGTCGTTGTATTTGAACCTGCCAAGTCTGTCTGGCCTTCTATTGTGCCAGTGAATCTAACTTTACCAACAGGTGGAGATCGGTTGCAAGTGCTTCCCCTTTCCTTCCCCTGAGTTTTCAAGACACACAACTGAAGGTCAGACGACTCAGCTGCCAAGTCGGTCATTGACCTCATTCCTAAGGTGTTCTAGTGATGACCCACAGTCTTTTCTGGCTTATCCTGGCCGGTTCCCGTGGGAAAGGGCCCAGCCACCGGGTGCTCACCTGAGTGCCCTAACTCCGGGCCAGAGTGGTTCCCCAATCATGCTGGTCTGAGCCCTGTAGTGGGCTTTACCTGTTCCATAAAAAGTGCTTTAACTTCTTTTCCTCTGTGGCCTTACCCAGGACCCAGTGCCTGACATTTACTCCAAACAGAATAGCCCCTATTGATCACTCAAGCTCTCACTGCTTGTTATAGGGTGGTAATTCAGCTTTTTTATACATTTTTTTTTTCCATTTCTGCCTTTAAAAAACAATCCAAAAAATGTGATGTAAAACTTTGTAAAACTAATATTTGTTTACTTTATTAGATGCTCACATTAATAGTCTGCCTGGTCATGGGTTCAAACCCATGGTCGGGTTATGCTAAAGATCCTAAATATGGGACCCAGAGCCTCTTTGCGAGACACTCAGCATAAAGGGTTGGAAAGGGGGTTAAGCCAACAAATGGTTCCCAAGCACAGCTGTGATGGCAGGTCACTGCTCCCCCAGGGGATGGGTCAAATGCAGTAAACAATTTTTTACACACTCAACTGATGTGACTTTAACATCAACATTTTCCAGTTTAATGACATCACTTAAATGGTACATCAGACTGTTTAGCCACAGGCAACATTATGTTGGATAAAACTCAGTTTTTTTCTTATCAAAACTCCACTCAATAAATCCTTTTGAATTTGCATGAATGCTTGTGTTTAAATAAGGCAAGAAAAAAATATTTTTTTCTGCCAACATTATTTTAATGCTGATAAAAAGATAGTTGTTGTAGTCAGTTGTCCCATAAGCTATTCACTTGTTGACTAGTTAAAGGTAGGATTGGCTCTGTGACCTGTGGTGGCTGACAATCCCACATTATGTGAACTGGTGCTGTTTAACAAAGGTCTCATTGTGTAAAGCAGTGGCCCAAGAAGAGCTGACAGAGTCTAAGTTTGATGACAGAGATGTGTGAGCCCAGGGCTCCGTGTGTTTGCGGGCTAGAACCACACTGACTGAACTGAAGTAAGGTCATTTATCGGTGTTCAAGTGAGAAACTTTGAACTGGCAGGGTGTACATTCATGAGGGAAGACCTGTTCTTTCTAAATTAGGTCAATGGTGAGCAGACTTTAAGAAAACCTTTTTTTAAAATCAAAGTCAGAGTGATTTATTTTCAGGCCCAGAAAATCAGATGCAGTGATTACCAAACAGGAGCTTAAGCTGCTTTGTACAACTGTTCTCAGAATTTGAAATGTTTTGCTGTTTACCCTCTTCTGCCCAAGGCTCAAGGACAAGCGAACATGTAATGGTGTAGCTTTGTTTACAAAGACAGATGGCAAAGGCAGGGCAGTCCAAAGTCAAAGACTTTCTCTTTGCACAAAACAGTGTTTGGTTTTAACCAGAATTCCTGTACCTGTGATGCATATTTAGAATTCAAATATAAGTAACTGTATTCTGTTAGGAATTAAGTGGAAGGTAATTAGAAAATAGCTTAAAAGTCAAAGTATTACATTCTGCAGAGACCATAAAAGAGTTTGAGACTTTATCTAAATAAGACTGGTAAAGGTGAGTAAATATATTTTTCAATCTTTTCAAAGTGTTGTTTGCCTTTTAGTTTGTTTATATTTATCCAAGCACTTTTGCAGGTGCAACTTGTGCCTTCATGAGTAAATGGATTTCTGTTTTTATGGATTGTGGACACAAGTCAAGGATAAAAGCTTAACAAACTAAATTGCTTACGTTATCTAAATAAAATATTTAGCCACCACACATTGAAATACATTTTTACATTCCATCCTAAAAATTAAATTAGGTGATAGTCAAACTTTCCTACGTGCAGTGCTGGAAAGGATTATAGTTATATGCATGTACATGTAGAGGCGCTGACCCAGCTTGAGGGTTAAATCAGGAGAAGCTACAGCTTCTCTCTCAGCAGGGAAAATAAAACTTTGAAAGTTCCCAAACACTGTTTGTTTTCAGCACAGCATCCGCTTAATCCTTTAACAACCCCACAAAAAATAAAATAAAGAAGCTTTTTTTTAGCTTTTTTTTTTTCATTGCCTTGTGTGAGTAAATGTTTTTAAAAATAGGTTTTCAAAATGTTCTGAATAACTTTGTTTAAAGGGCAGTTCAAGAGTTACACGGAAGGAACAGTGCTATTAGAATGCGCCATTTCACACGGAAACGAGGCTACGCTGCACTTGGATAATTCTGTGAACTTATGAAATGTTCAGTAAAATCTACTCTTTCTTTAGACAAAAACCTCACCTCTTTGTTAATTCATTATAAAGTTGGAGGTTATTGCATCAGCTTAATCAGGTTTCTCCAAACTGTCTTTCTTTCCACATGAGCATTCATTTACATCATTTGAGATTTCCAAAATAAAATACAAAAACACGTTTTCATTGGTGTCATAGAGACAAGTCACACTGGTAGGCCTATATTTGTTTTGTAAATAAACTTCCATATGTTGTATTGGCTCTTTCATTTTGTCCTTACAGCTCATTAACAGTGGAGTGTTTTTTTTTTAAATTTATTTTAAATCTTAAACATGAAAATAAACTGTTTTCAAGTTCGTTTAAAGAATCACTTTAAAAATAGTCAACAGGATCGTTTCTCCTAATAAAAGCTGTTTTTTTTCTACTGGAGCCTTGCTTCGAAAGAATAAAGAAACTACTATAATGCTGTTATGATTTTCAAAATAAGACAGAACATTAGACTTTAAAGATGCTTTTCTTAAGCCTTTATAGTAAGCAATATCCATGATATTACCGCACTAAAGAACAAATAATTTATGTAATATTGGTTATTTTTGTGGACTCATCACATCCGAAAGTAAAACGACTCAGATCTCTGAGGCACCGCCTTTCACTCCTTATGGGTGACGTCCAAATCATGACGTCAACCTAGAGCCTTCCTCAGCAGCTTGTCTGCGCGTGTCCGCTCCTGAAAACGCCACCAAACTTTTTTAAAGATGGATTTACATGTTGTGAAGCCCTACACTCTTGACCCACAGTCCAACCCGGAAGTTCTATATGCGAGGCGCAACGTCTGTGGAAATGTAGCATTAGCTCGTGCATTATATGCTTATACTGCGTAATGTCAGCTAGTTATATGATTTACTTACGGGTCTGTAAAATTGAGAGGGTATAAAATTATTAGGAGATTTGTTCATTGAAAAACATAGTAATTCACCAATTAAACTTTGCTAAGATGATTCTGTTAGGTTAGGTCAAGTGTAAGATTTGACTGAGACAAGCCAATGATAGATGTTTCTCATGTTAAACAAAGAACACGGAGTGGCCTATCCTAGTGATCTGTCATAAAAAAAGAAAAAACTTAATGTGTCATCAATAGAGTACACAAAGGCACATTTTAATTTAAAAAAAAAACTTAAATGTGATTAAACTGGATCATGCCAAAAACTTTCAAAAATTTTTATGTTTATGTTTTATGTTGACTTTCATAGAAGTTTAAGTTTTTAAGGACTTTTTTTTTGTGCGTTGGCTCCTCATCAGAATGTGTATAAGTTACTTTTGTAATTTTACAATGCGTTGACTCATCTGTTGAATGGACGGGATCTGACCATTCAGAAGATAAATGGTCTGAAATGAGTTTGGTCTTGTTTACATTTGTAAACTGTTGCCATAACCTCAACTTGTCAAAAAAATGATTGCAATGTCAGGGAAGGAAACTGCAAAACAAACAAATCCATCAGATGGGGGAGACGTGGGCAGAGTCAAACCAATAACCTGACATGCTCATGGGGGCGTTTGTGGCGAGAGGAGGGAAACGTTCGTCATACTAAGGTTGGACTTTCAACCCAGCAGTATAGTAGTACATTTTCTGGTAAAAAGCAATAATTTACAACAGCTTGAAGCATGGATTAATTATGCATTCTTTTAACCAATGCACAAATGTTGAAAGAGCGAGGTAAAATATGGAAAAGGATTCCCAGCATGAAGCAAACAAAATCAATGGTTGACTTTGAACTATGGCTGTTCACCGCCAGCCTGATATGCCTTTCTTGCACAAAAAGTGGGTCCAACAGAAGAACAGTGGGGTGAACATTGATTTACCTCTGAGCTGGTCTTGGACCTGGTCAAAGCCAAATCAGCATGTGGGCAGAGCAACAGTCAGCACTGCATTGCTAAGCTCTCTGCTTTAAGTAACAAAACCTTCGACACTCATTCAGCAAACATTTGCTTGTTATTTAAAAGCTCACACGATCTCAAGTAAAACTAAGATTCATTATTTTTTTCTGATGGAGCTTTGCTATGTGGTCCACCAGTCAACATCTACAAGTAGCATAGACATAAAAATTTTTTTTTTTTCTTAGGTGCCGTTTTTTGTGTGTGATAAAATCCCTTTTTGCCAGACATTTGCTTGCCAGGTTGGTTTTGTTTCAAAAATGACTATCAGGTCTGCCAGTAGGTAGCACAGTAACAGGACTATTAAGAAAGATTAACATGATTAAGATTTAATCGAATTTAGTTTTTCAAATGATTACAAGGATTTCATTAGTGAATGGATCTAAGCAAACAAAAACATTTAAGATTCTATTTCAGTCTTATGGATGAATAATCTAAAGCAGAAACCTATTTGGCTATTTGTTGCAATTTCTTTCACCTAATTAGTGATATACTTATGAAAAGCATGTCTTTATAAATATTTCCGAGTTTTGTTTCCTTATTGAAACTGTATCTGAGACCTGCAAAATGTAGAAGGCCAAGTATGTCTGTGCATATTCTCCACTAACTGAGGTCAATTTACTAACAACTTTGCGGCGAGCAATGCATATAAATCATGTTACAAGAGATGGATCGTGAGAGAACTAGAATCTCTCAGCATCCTGTCTAACCAGTCACTCTTGAATAATTCCCACCCCAAACAAGGCTTCCCCGTCGCTCAGATTTGATCTTTCCAGTCTGAGTTTTGCCAAAAACTTTTCTTTTTCTTTTTCTTTTTTTTTTTCAAACTTTGAAAGATTTTATGTTTCAGAAAGCTTTAATTCTTCCTTTTAGTTTTAGGATCATTCTTGGCTTGAAAATGTATTCTTAACCATTATTTTATTTATGTTTTTCTCATAACAAATGGCTTTAACATCTCTGTATTACCACTTTAAACTGTCTGTTGTATGTGTGCATGCATGCATTTTCAATGAATTAGATTCAAATTATGTTGATTTCTGCAAGTTATCAATCAAAAACCTTTGATTTCAACTGATTTTAGATTATTAACTTTAAAAATAAATATTAAATACATAGGTTATAAATAGATTTTTTCTTCAATTTCTGCTGTTCTACAAATCAAGTTTTTTGAAATGGCAACATCTTATTTGATGTGTTTGGCTAGGAACTGCAAAGAATCCATGTCTCTGACATGCTTAATGTTGCATTTCAAAATCTTTCATTGAAACCTCAAGTGTAAAATGATCCCAGAAAGCATCATTAAGAACATTTGGTGTCACACAGATGTTCATTCGTGTGTTTGTGTCAAACTTGGCAGGGAAATGTTCTGTTTTTAGTGGATTTTCTGTGTGGGGGAATGCAGGAGCTTTTGAACATGCCAGGCCACTTCCACCCTGGAATCATTGTTTGCTTTTCGTTGTTGTGGTCTTTCAGCCCAGCACTCTACCCCAGGGTATGATCAATATGAACCAGTGCTCCGATGTCATCGATGGTGAATCCAGGACAGGTCAGAAGAACTCGTTGTGTATTCTCACCCCTGAGAAAGAGTACTTCATACGAGCTGAGTGTAAAGAAATCATCAACGGGTAAGACATCTGCTATCTTTGCAACTGTCACGATCTGTTGTTACAAACCTTGCAGAAAGACTTCCGCAGTGAATACAATATACAATACTCTAACTTCCAAGATTAAAAGAGAGGAAGTTAAACAGATTTGGACTCCTAAGTTTGCTGCCAAAACTCCTCTGCCCCCTGCTGTCTGCTCCAGACTGCAATACTTTGTGTGTTGAAATTCTCGCTGCAGTGACTGTGCACATTCTTAAACTGCTTCTCCGCCCCTGCTTCTTTAGACCCCTCTGTTTTCACACAAGTTGACCCCCCTCGTCCCATCACAGAAAATGTCATCTTCATAATTACGCTGATTCTTGCGGCTGTCCTCCTCCTCTGCTGCACAAGATTTTTCTGCCTTGTTCTCTCCCTGCTTTCTGGCTTGTATCTTTGTGGCTATTCTTGGGGAGCTGTGACTCACAACACCCACTCACCATTCTGTTACTCCTTCATCATGAGATGCCTCCTACTGGTTTTAGGCCTTCACACAACACATTTTGCTCTTCTAAGCTTATCATTAACTGAAATGACTCAGAGGCTTTTTCCTTTTGAGTTTTTTTTTTACGTGTTATTCCAGTCTGTGTACTAATTAATATGAAACACACTTCATGACTTTAATTCTTCCTCTGTGGACTGGTTGTCCACAGAGGAAGAGGTCCCAACTATAAGCATGTCCACCAACCAACTTTCTCCAATCTCAGCCTGTTTCCCAATGGTTTCCATCAATTAAGGGGGTGAGAGTTGTGAAAAGGGTTGGGTGGATTGCATGTGTGTGTGTATGTGTGTGTGTGTGTGTGTGAGGTGGTGGTGGTGGTGGTGGGGGGTCGCTATATTTTTATGGTCGTGCTTGTTTTTTAATATGTTTTATTTTAATGTAAAGCACTTTGCGTTATGCTTCATAGGAAAAGTGTTATACAAATAAAGTTTGATTTGATTTGACTAAACCACCACTGGGAACGCTTTTACAATACACAGAAATACAGTTGGAGTCAGTCTTTAAAATGTCTAGTAGACATTTATTATGTTTTTCAATATTTGCCATAAATAATATCTTTGCTCTCCATGGTGTCTTATTGATTTAACATGTGTGAAGAGACTGCATTTAAATATCTAAATAATACTGTCATTGTTTTATATTCATAGGTGGCAGGAGGCTCTGACTGTTTATCCCAGGACCAATAAGCAGAATCAGAAGAAAAAACGTAAAGTCGATACCCACACCCAGCAGGTAAAATGTATACAAGGCTGGCTTTTACATTCTACCCAACAAAAGCAAAAAAATATAGTTATTATTTAAACCCAAGTGTTGAGTTTTTCATTTTTGTTTAAGAAACTACATGTCAGAAAGCACTCATGATTTAAACAATTATGACTTCTTGAAGAAAAAGAGGACAATCTCTGCTTCACATGAACATTCTCTTGTAATTTACTTTTTAGCAGAAACATATGAACTAGGGATGGTATGACTTTATTGATACTACTCCTCTTATCGATAGTGCTTATCGATCCCATATTTTTATTGATACTTTTTTGTGTGAAAATCAGGAGGGAGAAGACAAATAAACTATTAATCCTGAAACCTATGGAGGTCCATAAGAGACAACATTAAATACATATACATATATGCCATTAAATAGTTAAATAAAAGTGTCGTTAATTAAATTGGCATTAAAAATAAAAAAATGGAAATCAATAAATAAATGTTGAAATATATGTGACATTAAAATATAATTTGTACATTATAAATACATATAAACTTAACAATTAAATATAACTTGTTTTATTGAGTAATATAAATTGTATTATTGAATGCAGATGATCTGAATTAGCCACGCCCTCTGATTTTGATGGGACAGTTTGACAGTTAACGTAATGAAATACTGCAAACGGGAACATGAAATGTGTCATTAAATAAATGTCATTCAATCATTTAAAATTGAATTTTAATAAAATATTGACACATTTAATGACACTTTTAATTATTTTCAATTTTAAATAAATAATGACACTTTTATTTAAATATTTCATATTGCAAATATTTATTTCATTTTGTCTCTTCCACCCCTCACTGGCCATGAAATAAATAAATGTGTCGTTAAATGGGCTTTTTAATGGTATTTTTAATATTTTAATGCCACTTATACTTCCAATTTTATTTATTTAATGCCTACATTAAATAATTAGTTATACTTTTTAAAATTATATAATGGTTTATGTATTTATTTAATATAGTATCTTCTGGACCTTCATAAAACCTTATTTTTTTTAGAAAATTTAAAGCACAATTTTTCTATTTTCGACCTTTGCAACATTAAAATAAAGTTACCGGCATCAATAAATACTAACATGTCTTTTTAATAATAACATACACTTTTAGGTAACAGCTTAGTAAAAAAACAGCAATAAAGAACCAAAATGCAGAGTTTATCATATAGCCTCCTCACTTTGAAGAACAATAACAGTGGAAGTAAAAATGGAAAGTGGAAATGCAGTCTAACAGAAAAGCACTGAGCCCTGTAATGCTATCTTTTTAATCTTATGGAACAAGCTATTTAACTGATTGAGTTTGTTGTATAACAACCAATGCTGAAAATTCATATTGCAATATTGATAAAACATGTTTTTGATAGATCAGCTTAAATACACATTACCTCACACCTTATGGCAAAAGTCTGTCAGGCGAATGTTCATTTAAGCTTGTAGTGTAACTTAATTTACACACTCAAGGGGAATATAATGCAGATTTTAAGCCAGTACTTCAGTATCACTTGGCAGGAAGGAAAAAAATAGTCCAATAGAACATTCTGCTCCCAAAGTTATATGTCTGGTAAAAATAGTAACATGATATAGCAACATAATACAGCACCACCCACTGATGTGTACAGTTTTTTTTTCCTCTTTTCAGCTTTTGAGGCCAGGCCAAATCTGTGGTCCACACTGAATGATCTGAAGTTCATTGTCTGGTTCCTCTAATGACGCTTCCCTAAATAAGTCTGAAAATCTGTTGGGCTTACACAAACAAGCTCATTTGCAGGAGAACAGTGCTGACCGCAACAGTGTCCTGATGACCCCCCATTTATGTCTGTCCTTTTGTCCAATGGAGTCTTGTTCTGTGGAGATGAGTAAAACACAGTGCTCTCATTTTTGCTGTTGTATATTTTCTCCTGGATTCTCTTTGTTTCTATTCTCGTCTTTTTGATCTTGTTAGCACATCTCAAAATCTCTTACAATAATGTTGCCATGAACTTAGCACATGCATGAGACCGCAAAAAGACTGAAAGCTGAAGGACTGTGTGAATATTCTGCTTTTCAGGTAGTACATAACCAGAGCTCTATAGTTGAAACGCTTCATTTTCAGTGTTCAAATATGAAATGCTACTTAAAGGACGTTCCTTTTTAATGTAATTCTGTTGGCACTTTTCCCATTATAAACTATTATCTTTTTGATCTCATCATACAGACGGGTGTGTGTTTACATTTGTGTTTGTGCATGCCTTACACTATGAAAGTAGGAATGCACAAAGTTGAAAATTTGTGGCCGAAGCCGAAAAATTATTAAAATGCTTGGCTGAAAATCGAATAGTTATCAAATATGGATGTTAAGTTTTTAATAGTGTCTTATGTATTGCATAAAGGGCTAAAAATACATTTTAGATATGTTTTTCTAATAAAGCAATTGTTTATATCATAGTCTTATAGTTGTTTAACACAGTCATCTAAAACCATAAACTCCATTACCTTCTTTGTAATTCCATTAACGCTGGCATTATTTACTAACCTTTGCTTTTTTACAAACACGTTGGCCACAGACGGAGTGCTGGAAGCTTTAGTTGCAGCAGTCTTTCTCTCAAACTTATTGTGCTGTTGTGGGTGTTTGGCTTTTAAATGATGTATTAATGCAGTTGTTCTAAAGGTTTTTCCAGATGTGCCTCCTCTTGATAATTTTGTTTCACAGTCAAAGCAAATTGCAGTTCTTATGTCACTCTCTGTCACTTTAAAATGCCTCCACACTGTCATTATTTTTGAAAAACGTACTAGATCACCAATTCATGTTGATTAACCAAAATTGTGTCCCATGTTTAGTGCATTCCTAAATTAAACCATAAAATAACTGCTCTGCTTGAAGACCCACTCTGACCATTTTTTTATATTTTTTAATTGTTCCCAGTGGTCCTGAAATTATGATTGTCGTCTTTAGCCAAAATAAAATAATACCTGTGTCATTTCCTAGGTGATAGTTATTGCAGAGCAACAATAGTTCATTTGAAATTCGTACCCCCCTTCCCCTCCTCATTGCTGAGAGCTTGGAGTTTGGAGCTTGTGGCCCACCCAGCATATTTTCTACCTGGCAAATAAGCCCTTTTTTAAACTGCTTTTTTTTGTCCACTCTTGATTTACAGTGATTTGAAAAAAGACTTACTCCTAATATCACTCTTAAAACTCTTCATAATCAGAAAAATGTTATAACATGTTAAAAACAAGATTTTTATTGGAGTGAGTCTTTAAAGCTATTTTATTATAATTAAGTTTAATAAAGCTTAAGGAGGATAATGATAATATTGTTTCCTTACTCTTTTCTTTTATGGTCTCAAAGGTTTTTTTTAAATTTTGTTTCAGGGTAGAAAATGTCAGGATGCGCACTACTTTCCAAAGGTTTCCATTCTTCACACATTGCTGTGTCAGCATTTGGTTTGTGCTTTAGAGCTCTATTCCTACAGTGGCATACTTTTGAAAAACCTCGCAGGCACAGTTGCATGTTTGCCATTAGGGTTGTGTTATTTTATCCAAGCACATGACCTTCTTTACCAAATGCAAACTAATTTAACTTTTTACCAAAAAAAAAACTTTGACATCTAGTAATTGGGGAAAATTTGAGAAGCCTGTCATGAAATCACTGACACATTTTTCTTCCTTTACTGGCTATAGCTGGTAGCATTCCACAATCACTAACATGGAAGGCTTTTTGTGATTGGCAGGATGGAGTTACTTCAAGCCAGTGTATTTCCACTGAGGACATGAATGGACACCCTGTGAGTTCAGCTTGGCCAGACTTTTTATACTTTTTTTTTCCCCTTTGAAAATCCCAGGCTTCCAAATCCCATTCCTTACAAATCCCAATGATCCAAGAGAAGGGTGAATCACAAGCACATCCTTTGTTTGCTTACTGCTCTGATTCTGATGGGTGATTCTCAGCACAGCAGCATGATTTTGGTGGTTGGAGTTTTCTGGGTAAAAGTTAAACATAAAGTTTTGCTTGGAATGGAATGGAATGATGTTGTATTATGTCTTAATTGCAACAGTTTTGCGCTCCCATGAATTGCAAAAAGGGATTGCTTGACACCAGGGCTCTGAACAGTTTCAAACCTTTTATGTGCGTCATTTTGTTTACCTCCCCTCTGCAGTCTCTCTGTTTTTCTCAGTTCTCTGTATTCCTTAGCAGTACAGGTGTATACCATGAATGAAGTCTTTGTTCTCTGTTGAGCTGTCAACATTCCTTTCCATGCTTTTCCCTCTTAATTTCTCCTAATTTGTGGTTTTCCCAGTGATCAAAGCTTCTTTGCTTTGTCAATCACATATTTACCTCAACAAAAATTAGGGTAATAAATATGTGTCCAACTTCTTTCAAGATGATAAATTAATTGGTGAAAAATTAGCAGTTAAAATCAAGTGAACCACTTTTTGAAACGGTATATGTGAAGGGTTTTTTTTATTGCTTTCATTGTTTTTAGACATTTTCCTCACATTTCCTTCTTCTATTCTTACCAGTTTATCCTTTCCTACAAACTCCCACCCCTTCCCACCTCATCCATTACCCAGGAACCTGGGCCCGCCAAGGTAACAGTGACCAGCAGCAGCAGTGGAGGCGGCATCCCATGCCTGCCCAGCAGTATTGCCAGTGCTGAGCGTGTCCCAACGAGCCGTGCCATCCTTTGGCAGGAGGAGAGCCACTGGAGCAGGGCCACCATCCCCTGCAGCCGCAGTGCCTCTTGCCTTAGCCAGATGAGCCAGAGACCACCAGACTCCAGTGTCTCCACTCAAGATGGTGAGCAAGTGCAAAGAAACCTCTTAAATGTCATATAAATATGCATATACCTCTAAGCTGAAACAAGTAAAATAATTAATTGTTAATGAAGGCTTGGTTTAGTCCTTTTAAATAACACAGTTTGTTGGACTATAAGTCGCGGCAGAGTATGAGGTGCAGCAGCCAAAAAAAACAAAAAAAAGCAGGGTAAAGTAGAACAGAATCATACAAGTGACTCTGAAATAAAAGATGCACTTTTGGGAGAAAAATCTGACGTTTTTGAACAACTCTGCCAAGCTCGGCGTAATGCTGCATTTACACTGAACGTCATTTGTGCATCAAATTCATGTCTGCCACCTTTCTTTCGTTGTGCGTCATTTAACGCTGCTGGACCCATGTCCAAAATTTGTTCATAAACTTAACACTCCTGATGTGCGTGGGAGGAGCCTCATCACTTCATGGAAGCTTTGTCTGTATTTACAATGCATAGAAGACACAGATGAAGTTGAGAGATCAGGTTTATCTACTTAGAAGAGTCCTACAAAAGCATTGGTAAGCAGGTCTCCATGTCTGGCTCCATGAGATCATTCAGTCTTTTTTTTTATGATTAAGTCCACCATCTACGGCATTAGCTGTTTCTGAATGACAGCCGCTTTCAGCGGTACTTCCCATGTCTCTGTGACCCAGTTTGACAACTTGCTAAATAATAAATAAATAAATACATTTAGAGGACCCTTTTATTATTGTCTCGATGCAAATAAAAAATAATATCAAAGTTTAAGAGGAGCTCTATCAGATACTCCTCTGTTTGTTTTGGATTCCACTCACTGATCAGACTGAGCGGCGCTTCTTCTTCTGCGTCGCTATCAGTGGCAAATATTGATACATGCATCTACAGTGCCCTCTAATGGTTCTTGGTGAGAAATTAGTGAACTGGTCCTATTTATTTTGTAAAAATCACATAAAAGGGGCACCTGAGTATAAGTCGCACCTCTGGTCATACTAAGCCAAAAAAAACGTGACTTGTACTCTGAAAAATACGATAATTGGGATAGATGACCTGTATAACAACAGTAATAGTAGATGCACTGATATATGTAGTGATTTGACCTTTAATATCAGGATTTTTATCATTTCAGATGAAGGAACTGCAAGCACTGGACGGAAAGTACGAGTAGAGAGTGGTTACTTTTCCTTGGAAAAGACGAAATCAGAGCCTTCTCCTCATACCATACATCAGTACCAGCCGCCTCAACATCTGCCCTTGTCCTCATCAGCATCGTCCTCCTCTTTAGGAGCCTCTAGTTCCAGGTATACCCCTGAATCAGAAGCTCAAACTTCACCTCATCAATCCTCCCAAGACCTTCCCTCACCAGGTGCACTTCTCTCCCTGAGCTACTCCACCATCAGCTCCTCCCAGAGTTCGCTGGACTCTGACACTAGCAGAGCTACGCTCACCTGGGAGGGGAGCAATGGCGGCGAGGAGCTCATGAATAATGTCACTGTTAGAGGAGGAGGCAGGGTTGGTCGCACTGGCAGGGATTATGCAGTGCTGTCTGACGTGCCACGCGCTCGCCGACTGAGCTATAAAGAGGCTTTCCGCTCCGAGAAAAAGCGTCAGGAGCTGAGAGCCCGAACAAGAAGCCCTGGGAGGGAGGAGGTGGCTCGATTGTTTGGGGAGGAGCGCAGGTGAGAAAACTGTCAAACTCATTTGCTTCTATAAGAAAGGACCACTGCTGAACTCGCTTCTTAGCTAAAGCAAAATGAAACACTGAGTTACAAGTTTAATGGGTATCATTAATGAGCCACTGGTTGTTAGCCATTAATAAAGTCTAGAAAATAAGTATCATTACTTGAACATTTATTGTTAGCACCACCTTGTGGCTTTTAAAGTCTTTTTTGAAAAGTGTATTTAACTGCTGCTGCAGATTTCCCCCCACCAGTGGTTGTCATTAATGATTTGGGGGAATTAATGCATGTTTAGTTTCTTCTGTCTGCCCTTTTCTCTTGCTGCATTGCTAGTTTGTTTTGTTTTAATCTTTTCCAGGGCTTCTGAACAGAGCTTCTCAGAGCTAATAGTCTACCAACCCTTCCATCCCTGTCCCAATGCTGTTCCCTGCTGGTCACCGCTGACTCCTGCTTTCTCTCATTTCATCTCTGCACCGACTTGGAGCAAATACATGAACGCTTAATTCCCCTTTTATTTTACAAATGTTAAAAAACTAAAAACTGCTTTTCTGTCCAGACTGTTTAATCTCTTAAAGATGAACAGATCATTTATTTAAAAACATTGCCAGATGAGCAGTGTCTAAAGGTAATACAGACTTTTCTCCCATTGATGCTGTTTCTAAAATGTATTTAATCATCATTCTAGCTATTTTCTTTTCCTCTAAGGTTTAATAATTGTCATTTAACATAAGTTTATAATTTAGACAATTTGTTTAGGGGTTCTTACATTAATTCTTTTGTATACTCATACTCTTTACTGACTCCAGGATGATATTATCTGATGTTCTTTTCACCTAAACTAAAAATTTTGTATAACATCTGATTTTGTTCAGTAGCTTTGGATTTTTAAAAAATGCTGAAAATGATGTTCCATAAATGTCTAGAATATTTTTGACACTAGATCAAGCAGAATAGCTGAAGAAATATGAATTTTATTTCTTCCAGACGATCTCAAGTCATCGGTCAGTTTGAGGATGGTCAGCATGTTGAGCGAATGGACACGAGCGGCTCAAATGACCCATCCACTAAAACCGCACAAATCCAGAGGCAAGGACGCAGCGAAAGGCGCTATCTGGACGCCAAACAGGTATGCTACTCTGGTCAAGCAAAACAGATGAATTTCATAAAAAAATACTCTGTTATTTGTTACTGTTATAGGAGATGTCACTGGAAACAGGGAAGGACTGTTTAGCCCCGGAGGTTTCAAGTTACAGTTTTGCCAACCTAAGAAGAGCGAAATCTTTAGACCGCAGAATCACAGAGTCATCAATGACTGTAAGTACGGAGGCAGATGCTGTGTTGTTTTTGATAAAACAACAAATAATAGCAAAAATCCTTTTGTTTGCACTCGAGTTCAGATTTTATTTAGATTATTTAGATACAACATATTTTAAAATATAATTAAAAATGTTATTTTAGTGATGTTCTTGTTACTTGTTCTGCATTCACACCAAGCATGATTTGTGCATTAGTCCAAGGAGGGAAAAAAAAACAAGAATAAAATTAAAGGACCTTTTTACCATTGTCTCCATACAGTTAAAAAAATATTACAAAGTTCAAGAGAAGATGACCAGATTCTCCTCCATGTTGGTTTTGGACTCCACCTGCTGATCGTCAACACGTCACGACCCTGATTGGTTGAAGCAACACAAATTCTTTGCCAAAGTTAAAAAACGTGAAATCTGGAAACATCCAGAGATGTCCAAAACTCGTTGCTGGACGTCCCGCCGTATGAATTGTGTTTGGTGTGAATGCAGCTTAAGAGCTTGTAGAAATACTCACGTTTGTAAAACAGAGTCCAAAAAATATCTTTCTCTAAAATCTGTAGTCAATAAATCTTCAAGAAAAGACAAATCAGCATTTGTGGGAAACTTGTATCTGGACTTACTTATATTATTATGGCATTGGAAGTTTCTTTCTTTTCTTTAAGTTACTTAGGTTCTGTTTTTTTCCTCATATTGGTGCAGGGTTAGTTATATTTAGCTACAGTTCTAAGCATAAATGAGTACACCCCATTGCAAGGCTCCATGCTGAAAAAGAGGAAGACTACTGGGACTCTATACTCTGGAGTGATGAAACAAAGATCGCTGTTTTTGGAACTAATGGTTTTAAAACTGTATGGCGTCTCAAAGGTGAGGATTTCCCAGAAAAATGCATGGTGCCTACAGCGAAACATGGTGGTGGCAGTGTCCTTTTGTGGGGCTGCATGAGTGCTGCTGGTCTTGGTTTTTAAGTGGAATGTAAAAGGTCTCGGTCCATTTTTAATTTTCACAGGAGCGGGACTGGATTCGCTTAGACAGGCTTCCTCTAAACAAATGGGCTCTACTGTATTCTGGTCAGGCTTGGATGGTTGCCTCAGCTGCATTTACTGTGCAGCCACATTTACAGCTGTATAATTAAAAGCCACCTTCACTTGGTTGTGGCGTTGATGCTAACTGAAGCTGTGTGGACGTTTTCCTGACTTTTGACTCCTACCAGTCTGATCTGTGGTCTGTCCCGAAAGGCTGCTGGGGGTAATCCTGTCAGTGTGTGGCTGCTGGTTTCTCTGCCTAAGCTGCAGCTGCCAAAATCCCCACCCACTCAAACACACAGGCATACACTTACACACCACTGCCACTGATGATTATAAATAGCCAGCACAGAAGCAGGGGCGGTTGTATGTGTGTCTCTGGGATAAACTGAAAGAAACATATGAATTGACGGCAGTTTGCCATCAGAATGACTCTCTGCCAGGCGGTGACCCCACACCGGATCAAGCTAAACAAAAACAAGGTATTGTTCAGTGAGCAGAAGCAAAGATTTGGGAAACTGGTTTACTTTAATGTCTATAAACAGACTTAAGCTTGGTTTAGAAGTGCGGCAGTTTGTGTTTCACTGGGAAAGTCTGGCTCCCGCCAGTCAGTCTGCCTGGAACCATATGTTGCTCCGTCTGCTTTTTTAGCTTGCATCATTAGCAAAATGTAAACAATGCATGTACATTAAGTGGTGAACTAGATGTCAATCATGCTGTGTTTGCACGAAGAGGATATGCTTACATAGTAGAAACTGAGTGACACTACAACAGATTTTTTTTTCCCTATTTTTATACTGCTGCCACTGATTCTAAAGAAAAGTATTGTTATTAATTAAATGAGCAAATCGTGTTCTATTACATGGAATTACATACATTTTATCCATTTTAATTCCAGCCGGATTTGCTAAACTTCAAAAAAGGATGGATGACTAAACTTTATGAAGATGGAGTGGTATGTTTTCTTTATTTATTAAAATGATTTTTCATTCTTAATGTAATTTAACCTAACATAATCCTCTGTATTTAATACATTTGTGTCAAGTTTAAAGCCTTTAAGTAAATTTGATCAGAAAACTAAGCAAAAGACAAAGTTAGATACGGTTTAAGTTTTTGTTTTCCAATGCTTTTTTTGTTTTTTTTTTAAGATTCGCACTATGAATAAAAAATTAGAGAACAGGTTGCTGGCGTAAGTTGCAGAGGTTTATATTACTTCCTTTCAAAATTTGACATGCTGTCCCAAAAAAACTTTGGTACATGTCAACCTAATTTATTTCTATAAATCCAAACTGTTCCATAGGTGGAAGACAATCTTGTGGAAATACCTGAGGTCTTTTTGGGCTAATTTGGAGTTAAACTAGTATTTTAGAAATGTGCTAGCTTTTTTTTTTTTTGGTTTTGGTTGTAAAAGCACAATCAATGAGAGAGAGGCAAAAAGCATTTGGTCAGTTGGACAGAAACATTGCGTAAATATTTTTATAAGATTATTTACTTAAATAGCCAGCACCCAGGCTCAATGTAATGTAATAGCTAATAAAAGTCATATTTTTCTTTCTTATCAGTGGAAAAAACACTGGTTTGTCCTAACAGACCAGAGTTTGAAGTACTTTAAGGACTCAATAGCTGAAGAGGTAAGCATACTGTTTTATAGGTTTTCTTATTACAGAGGTAGGGCTGTTGTTTTGCATACTCCTCATTTTTTAAATGACTCTTTTGTTGTTACAGGCCTTAGAAATGGATGGTGAAATTGACCTTTCTACATGTTACGATGTCAAAGAGTTTCCAGTCCAGAGGAATTATGGCTTCCAAATCCTTGTGAGCATTCATTCTTTAATTATTCTATTGTTCTGTTGACTGTTTTTAAAGATTATTTGCATCTTTTTGGCTCTGCTGGCTTTATGAGCAATAGACCTCTTGTGGTTCAACTAAAGGTATCAAGCTTTGTCATTTCACTCTCTGAAGCCATTCTTTGCTCTAACATGAAGGATATCACTCCACTTGTCATCTCCCTGTATGACAGCATTGCAGGCTAAATCTGTTGCAGTTGTTGCCAGCCGTTTTTGTCTACCAAAAACTGTGCAGCTTTTATCTTCATAAGCATGTTTAACTTCTTATAGTCAAAAGCTCTAAATGCAGAAAATTAGCTGGGGTGCTTCTAAAAATGCAGCTTTTTTTAAAAAATAGATTTGACTTTTGAACATTTTAGAAAATATGGGTAACAAATTAGCTTTTGTTTGATATTAATTCAACTTTTTTGGCACCTGTTGGGTCAAATTTAACTATTTATTGATAAATTAATTTTTCCTTTGTTCTTCCGTAAGTTTCAGAAATGTTTAATGCAACTTCAGAAGAACAACAGGTGTTATTTGTTTGAAAAACATGGACCAAAATGGCCAACATATGTCGCTGTAATATCAAGTCGTTTTTTTTTTCCTCGTTACTGTTGACAGCATAAACATTTTTATGTTAACTGTTTTGTTATAGCTCTTGGTAAACCATGTGATAACTTTCTACTTCCCAATTTAACAAAGTTAATCTCTAATTGTCACATTTCTCATCATTTTATCTTTCCACTTTTGTTCTTGCGCTGTGTTTTGCTTTTTTCACTAAGGTTTAGCAAATTCATGCTGGACTCTTCCCTCTTTAGGCCTGTATAGCCTAAGATACAGTTTGTGGGTTTTTTGTAAGTTTTTGAATATTGCATTGTTTGGCTGAGGGGTAAATTTGATGTGCACTGTCGGAAAAACCAAGACAAGTTTGAATATGTTTCATTTGTGAAAACTTCACCAGCAATAGAACAAACATCTGCAGATAGTTTCGAAAAACATTCAGTGACTTCAGTGAATATTCTTTTGCAAAATGTGACTTAAAACAGCAAGCTGTAAAAACGTTTCCATTTTTATCAATTTTTTTTTAACCTCTCATGAAATGGTGCTCATCTGATCTCATATTTCTATGATCACAAAAGTGATTTGAAAGCCAGAAAATGCTATTAGCTGGTTTGATAGCACATTTTGAAGGTGTGCTCTTGTAAAGGATGTTGCTCCTAAAGAAAAAGAGACTGCGCTCTTTGTCACATGCCTAAAACTTCTGGAGGACATCAGAAATAGATTAGTCAGGAGGATCGTTGTCTGTTTGGATGAGAACAACACGGGTTTGGTGTCAAAACGGAATGGTATTTATATCTTGTCTCTCTACACCATCGTTAGGGAGCAGCTAGAAAACAAGCCGTTCTCAGTAACGTTTGCTGCTATGCAGAAGAATATATATTTTTTTTTTTTTAATAACACCTATTAAAAAATCTCTAGGTTTTTACAACTTTTGTTCAAACAAAATATTGAATTTGTTTTTTTCTCTACTAGAGGTTGCCATGTTGAGGTTTTTATCAAATATTTTAATTTTGCTTCAAAGGGACCATAACCATGATTTTCTTAAGCCTTTCAGAGTAAACTATATCTATGTATATGATCATATATTACCTTTGGAACACAAACAAATTAATTATTTATGAAATATGTCATTTTTGTGGACTCTTTTCATACCGGGAAGGAAAACGACTCAATCTGAGGCACCTTGCGCATTTCGCTCCATGTCAGTCCCGCCCATTTCATGACATCATCACAAAGCCGGCCTCAGCATGCCTGCGCGTGTCTGCACATGCAAACAAACAACATCCGAACTTTTTGCAAGGATCGATGTACATATTGGGCATATAAAATGAAAGCGTTTTACAGATCACTGTTAGCTCTGCAGAGAAAGTGTGTGTTACCCTGGTGCGGTGCTGGCAGTACACACTCTCTTCCTGAAAGGGGCTGTCCTCAATCTATGGGAACCCACTCGTTTTCGTGGGTAGCGGGGGGGCTGCCGCATAGAGCAAAGATTTTCAGAGGACTACTCAGAAATGTGTGAATGGATCAAAATACCGCTTTGAGGTTGTTGAGAGTGAGGAATGAACGGTATAATACACTTGAGAGCTCAAAAAGTTGATTTCTCATGGTATGGCCCTTTTAAAACACCTTAAGCTTCATATAATCCATCTGTATAGTATAATTTAAACACTATGATAGTGAATGAATAAATATGAACATCTTTACATAATATTTAATTGAAAAGATCTTCAATATCTTTGCTGTTCTTTTTTATAAATGAAATTTAATTATTTTATTTTTCATGATGCTTTTGCAGCGTTTAAGTAATTATCTTAGTAATGTGTACATAATTGTTTAAGTGTCCAACCAGTTTTTTTTTTATCTTAAAAGGGTAGATTAGTTTAAGATTTAAAAAAAAATATGAGTCTTTAATAAATGTATTTCATAGGCTCATTCTGTCAGTTGTAACTATTTTTCAGTGTTCTTAGGAACAAAGAAAGTTAGCGACTTATTTTCTAAAGTTGGAATCTATTTTTGAGCAAAACCTATCAATCAACCTGCCCATCATAAAAAATAAATACCTGTTTTGTTTTCAGTGCAAGGAGGGAGCGTGCACGCTGTCAGCCATGACCTCTGGCATCCGTCGCAACTGGATTCAGGCCATCATGAAGAATGTGCGACCCACTATTGCCCCTGATGTCACCCGGTAATGCCAAGCCAGGCTTAACACTAACAGATATACCAGATGCTTTTTCTCACTTTATTTATTTAAATTCCTGTCTCCTCCTCACCCTCTATCCTTCCTCTCTTCCACCTCAACTGGTATTTTCAACTTGCTTCCAGGAAAAACATCTCTCTGAAACTATCCGTTCTGAAGCCAAGGTTGGAGTGCTTGTGTGTTGAATTTCGCTCCTGAACAGTGATGTAATTGCTAAGCAATGTCAGCCCCGGCGTGTTTGTCGCACCGCCATATGTCATGTGGTTGAGTAATGTCTCCCTGTCAGTTTTGCCACTCTAGAGGCACGCATCAGCATACTATGATAATCTGTCCAACACTGCAGACCAACACTAATCGTCAGTGTAATGTAATGTTCAGTAGGCTTTGGAAATAGTGACATAGTTACCTTTGGGATAGAGGGATAACACTAAGGTGAAAAGGTCTCTTCCTTCCATCATTGTCTGGAAAGTTCTCCTCAAGATGTCCAAAGACTTTTTCCATAAATTCCTGTGTTTTTCCAGCAGATTGCATCACACATGATGCTGTGTAAATGCCACATGTACTCTGTCAAAAACAGTTTTTTGTAAGCCTGCATTGGGTTACGCTGCTTTTATGGGGTTTGCATGAGAAGCATTTACTGTTCTTTATGTACAAATCGCTTTAGCGTAGAAGCTTAACATCTGCAATCCGGCCACCAAAGCTGCTTTCAGTCTCAATGCCTGCCTTATTAAATGTTTTGGTATTGATGCTTTGATGTGGATTTATTCCATTAATGTTTATTACTGTATGCTCTTTAATCAGGGTATCTGCAGGTCATAAGATTTTATTATTGCTTTTTCCTGGAGGATTTTTTTGTTTTGTTTTTTTACATATTTTCTGTCATTAGACAAAATTTTTTAAAAGCCTATTTGGTTCATTATTGGTCTGGCCGTGGAATCCTCTTCAAAGCTTTTAGTCAAACATACTAGTGTCTAATTGCTCAATTTGTGGTTTATTATCAGTACAAATGCTTTTAATGGAGTCTTAAAATGTCTCAAAGCAACTCATTCCTTTTTTTTTTTTTTACAGGGTAAAAAGCCTCAATTTAACAAACAGTAATGAGTGGATTTTTATTAGCCATTTAAAAAAAACTGTAGCTGAACCTACTGTTACACTTACTGTTTGTGAAGGCAGCTTAGTTGGTTAAAAACAAGAGATTGTTGAAAATTCATAGTGTTCAGTTTTTTTGTTATGTAGACTTAATTTATTTTTATTGTTTTTTTTTATAGGAGACTGCCTCAGTCAGTCAAAGGCTATACTGAATAGACACATTTCAATTTTGTAATTCTACTCCTTCAGTTCACTTTTTTTTAAATCATGAATCAATTAAGTTACTTTCCTCTAAAGAAATAATAATATAACCTAAATCTAACTTTGGTCCTGCAGAAACTCTGAATGCACAATTAACTGAAGCTTTTCTTCTCTTAATGTAGTAGTTTTTTTTTCTTGGCAGCGCTTTATGGGATTTAATTTTAATATAATCACATAAAATGGCAAAATAAAATTTGCTATATTTAAAAAATCTTTTTTTGTGTTTGTTCAGATCCTTCCCTGATGAGAAGATGAAAGGCAATGTGACTTTGGAGTCGTGCCCTCAGAGCTCGTCTGAACCTAGCCCCCGTCCTGAAGCGTCCGTGTCCGATGGACCCAGACAGGAACAAGACTGCAATACCGCCGCTCCCGTCTCGGAGCCACGCAGGAGCAGAGTGCGTGAGCGCAGACGAGAGGGCCGCTCTAAAACCTTTGACTGGTCCGAGTTCAAGATGGAACAGAAGGAGAAGCCCCCAAAAGAACGAGCAGACACGGTGGACTTCAGCTCCTCCTGCTCCACGGCCTCCTCCTTCTGCTCCCCCTCTTCATCGGCGTCCTCACTGGCGTCCTCTCCGGTCTCCTCCTCATCCATGCAAACCTCCTCTGTATCAGTTCATCCACCTTCAATAAAACAAGAAATGGAGAAGGATAACATTAGAAGTGGAGGAAATGCTATAGTTTCAACACTGAAAGAACTGCCATCATCATCTAATAGTCAGGAAAAAGGGAAGATGGAGCTCGATCACCCAAATGTTCTTTCTCAAAGTCGTGAAGATAAAAAAAGCAGCGAAACGTCAAACATGCAAGAAGAAATCGAACAGCGATGGCATCAGGTGGAAACAACACCCTTAAGAGAAGCCAAGCAAGTTCCTATCACCACGACGTTCAGAAACTCAGAGCGACTCCCTGCTCATGAGCTTGCAGCGTTGCTGGACAAGGAGGTATGTTTACACATCATCGAACATTTAAGACGTTTTTAACTGTCGTATTTATTATGTACCATAATTTGACATGCATTAAGAGCAAAAGGTGCTTTTTCATTATATTAATATCTCTTTTGTGTGTGTGTGTGTGGGGGGGGTGCTCAAAGAACTTTAACAAATCTCCTAATATTTCTGGCCCCTTAATAAAGTACTTCACGCAACATATTGCCAGCATAGGGTGTAGTACAATTTTTGTTCTTATATGCTTTTATGCAACTCATATGTACTTTTTAAGTTCTTTTATTCTTGTAAAATGGACAAGTTGGCATGCAGACATACAAAAGACAAAACAAACTTGTTTTTTGGGACAATGCTTAGAAAACATTCTTTCTCATGCTGTTTTATGTGTCAGCTGCTAGAATCTACCTTGCTGCCCCCAGCAAAGACATAAAATGTCCTGTCTACTCTCTTCAGTCCTCTTAATCCTCGTGTCCACTGAGCAGTCTGGTATGGTACGGTCTGGTATTTTGAGCATTTCCATTGTAAAACGGGCCTTTGCATTGTAAAATGGGCCTTTCATTAGTACAGAATCATTTCTTTGGGGGGGGGGCATCAATTGTAGGTCCATAAAAAAGTGCTAGAGATGGTTGGGGTGGAGCCACTGTAGCCACCCATTGATTGGCAGAAAGTGATGATGACTAGAAAGTGATGACGACTTATACAAAGCACCAATATAGTGCTCATAAGCTAGCGCTCATAAGGTAAAGTTTTTTACGGCGTTATTCCTCTTAGCCGCCCGTAATCATCTTTCATTAAATTCCTGTTATACACAATGTACCAGAAGTAAAGAAATAAAAAGGCGAGCTGCTGGATGACCTCCATTGTTGTTGCTTTTCTAGTTGTCTCACTACAATGACACAAAAAATGCTAGCGGTCGACACTATGCGTGCGCGGTGAAAACAAAGCACTCAGGGGAAGTGAGGCTTAACTGAGTGGAAACGCTCACCAGAATTAACTGGACCGTACCAGACCATACTGGAACGGAGCGCTCAGTGGAAACGAGGCTTTAGTGTCCCACTTCTTAGCTAGCCTCTTACCCCTTTGCGCTCCAGCACCCCCCCATTCCACCACTAAGTCTCCTTATCAGCTTTCTTTCATGACGACACATCAAAAACACTCCTATCTGTCTCCCTGATCACATTAGCTGCAGTTATTCAATCATCTGAGAGTACTTCCTGACCACCCAGAGCCTGTTTCGACTGTTTCTTAAAAGTCATGCAACATTCTTCCTTTTTCAGCTTCCATCAGTTTGTCCTCTTCTCTGCCTTTGCCCTTTCATTCTTCATCTTCTTTATCACCAGAGTGAGTCATCCTACATACCACCCACCTATGCTGTATGGAAACACTCTCACCTACCACTACTTTGCAATCACTAATCTCTTTCAGATTACATCGTCTACACAAGGTGTAATCTATCTGTGTCCTTCTACCTCCGCTCTTATAGGTCACCCTGGCTTGGGCCCCCTTGTGGCTACATTTAAAGAACAAACCCTTTAACTGCCACAATACAAGCCCTTGAACATTTGTTGAGTTTTTGATACCCTGCCTTACTGTCTTTGACACGGGGCAAAAAATAAATTTAGTACGACTTTATATGTTTCATAAAAACTGATGGAAATTTATGTTGGCACATTGCTGCATTGGATGCACATATTTAATCTAACCTTAAGCTTCCTCTGGTCCGTGCAACCAAGAAAAAGTTCAGCACCGGCCGCATATATTTAGAAAATTATGTGCAAATTGTCACTATTTTTCTTTTACTTTTCTATTATTTATTTTTGTTTTATCTTTATCTTTTGAAAAGTGCTAAATAAATAAATATTGATTTGTATATTTATATTTATTGAACATCCTGTTTTTACTAGTTTTAATTAGGGATGCAACGATTCATTTTCTCCACAACTCTGTGTAAATCACGACTAATTAATTAATTTTAGCGTGTTTTTTTTTTTTATTGTGTTGGTTGGTTGGTGATGGTTATTTCCATGTGAGTACGCACCTAGAGGAGAATTTTCCCGCTAATATAATGGTTATTTAGGAGAAATATAAATATTAAATAGATTATTAGACTTTCCCTCCTGTTATATTTTTAAGCTTAACTTTTTTTTCATAAAAGCTGACTTTTTTAAACACAGTTTGCCACATTGTCGTGGTAACAGCTTCAGCTCATGGTGCACACTGATTGCTCTTTTCTCTAGCTCCTTTTTGAGAAAAGTAATCGTTGCGAGAAGTTAGCACATCATTTCAGAGGGAAAGTTAATCTCTTAGTGCTTGTTTTGGTCCAGATGATGAAGCAAAAGTTTAATTTAAAAAAAAAAAGTCCAAAGTCTAAATTGTTCAATTCTTACGCTGTTTCATTTCTTCCTTCTTAGATTCTCTTTTTTTTCTTTTGTGCTTTAATATAATCAAATTCACTTGAATAGGTTAAAGGAAACTATAAAATCACTCTCCTGTCTTTTCTACTGTCTTGCTGTTGTGATAAACTGTGGAAGAAAGTAGGTCAACATTTAAATTATGGTATTAATAAGAAGTTTGTGTTCAATATTTTTGGTTTGCTCATAAAAGTGTTCCTTCTGTTTTATGACGTGGTAAATTAGAGCACTCTGGACCTGATAGTTGTTTTTATTATTATTAATTGTTCACATTAAAAAAAAAATTATCCCTTGATGGTGTCAAACTAATGGTTGGATGTGTTTTATAATAAAATAAAAAACATCACACAGCCAACTTTTAGACTTATTTTGGTCTTTTGCTGCGTAACAATGTCACACATTTAAATAAAATACCTAAAAATTAGGCTTTTACCAGCAATTGTTAGGTTAAAAATCCTTTTGATTACTACAGCACTTCGTAAAACATACAATTCGGTTTAAGCTATAAATGTGGCATCCCTGATTTAGATGTGTGCAGTTTATGAAACGTAAAGCAATGTAAATGTAAAGCTGATGTATTCATTGACCAGAAACTGTGTTTTTGTTTTTTTTCAGTTGGGACAAAAGCAAAAGGAGCTGGAGCAGCTACAGGAGCAGAACAACTTCTTAAAAGAGCAGCTGGAAGATGCTTTAGGGAGAGAACAAAGTGCCAGAGAGGGTTATGTACTGCAGGTACCACATACAAACCATTTGTTATACACCTTTAAAGGAATCTTAAATTCCATCAGAATAAAGTTAAATTTCAGGGTTGGCAAATGACAACTTGTTAACTAAAAGCATTATTTTTATGTGGCTACAATAATTTTTAAAAACGTTCCTACTAATAAGGCGTGGGTGCTCATTTTTCAAGCTGAGATGCATGTTTATGGTGTTCTTAGCATGAGTTTTTACTAACTTGTTTTGACGGAGTTTCACATCTCCTGGGAACAAACCCTGACTTGATTTGATTTGTTTAAGGTAAGATGGCTGCACCTTGCACTGTGCTTTTTCTTCCTGTTTGCGTGTCCTCTACCAGCTTGATTTCTGCATGCTTTTGTAAAATCCAAACAGTTACCTAAAAGATGTCAACAACAACCCAAAAACATTTTTAAATTATTACAAATGTTTTACTGTATTTTTTTTAACAAATTAAAAAAAGGCATGTAATTATATTTTCATTTATTTTTATTTGCGATCAAGGGTAATTCAATCTATCCAAATGTCCACCAAAAAAGCCCACTAAAGGCTTGTGGCAAAACACAGAAAAGGTCTAAACCAGATTTCCCTGATAAACCTCTGAGATGTGATCCTCCGTTAGTAGGAAAAGCAAAGTGATTCTTATTAATGAAACTGTCTCATCAATCTTTTTCAAGAGTGCAACGCCTCCCTCCTCCTCTTCACCTCGTAGAGTGACATGGCAGCACTTGCACAAGCTTAATGAAGACTTGCAGAGTGAACTGGAGTCCCAAAAGCTCAAGCAGGACCTTGCTCAGCAGCAAATACGGACCTTGAAGAGAAGCTACACCAAAGCCCAGGACGCCGTAAACCGCCACGAGGCAGACATTCAAGCTCTTCAGGCGAAACTTACTTCTGCCATGGCGGAAATATTAGTTAGTGAACAGGCTGTAGCCCGAATGCGAAATGAGCTCAAGTCGGAGCAGGAGCGCTCCAAAGAACAAGAAGTGGAATACTGTCGTAATGAAGCCACCCTAAGAGCTCAGCTAAAGGACAGTGAAGATAGACTCCGGGAAGTAGAAGCCAGCCTTTTGGAGAGAAACCAAGCTCTCAGGCACCTAGAGCGTCAGCAGGCCCTGCAACGAGACCACATGAGAGAGGTACAGAGGTTGCAGGAGAGGCTGCAAGAGGTTACTGCTCGGTTAGTTGCTACTGAAGAGGGCCAAATCTTGAAGGAGGAGCGCCTCAAAAAGGAACAGCAAAGCATGCAAGAGAGTTATGAGAGGGAAAGACAGAGTTTGTGTAGAAGGTTAGCTGAGGCTGAACGTGCACATAAAGATGCAGAGGACAGGCTGTTGGAGGCAGAGCAACAGGTAGAGGCCTTGCTGAGAGGGAGGCGGGCCTCTGTTAGTAAGGAGTTTGAAGAGGAAATGTTAAAGTTGCAAGAAGAACTGGCCCAAAAAACTGACATGATTGAGTCACTGAGGGAAAGCGTGAGACAGCTCGAAGAAGAAAGAGGACATCTCACCTGCCGGTGTCAGGAGCTTCTCAACCAGATCACAGAAGCAGACCGTGAGGTGAACAAACTTCGTAACCGTCTGGAAACCGAAGAAGCTGATTATTGTAACCTGGAGCACTCATATGAGAGGGCCACTCAAGAATTTCAGAAAATTAGCCAGATTCTTAGAGAAAAAGAGGTGGAGATCCAGCAAACGAAGGAGATGTACGAACGACTGATGGAGCGCAAGGAGGAAGACCTCAAAGAAGCACTGGTGAAAATGAGTGCACTTGGCAGCAGCTTGGAGGAAACTGAACAGAAGTTACAAGTCAAAGAGGAACTTTTTTGTCAAATGAGTGAAAGTCTTTTACACAAGGCTGAGCCCCGAGACGCTGAAAAAGATCTGCAGGCCAAGCTTTCGGTCGCAGAAGATCGCATTGCAGAGCTAGAACTTCACCTCAGAGATCTTCAGTTGGACTATGCTGATATAAGCATGGAACGGGAAAAATCCCAACACTTGACTTCAAACACAGAGCTTACCTTAGAAGATTCATCAAAAGCTGGTGAAATTGAGTCTCAAGCCAAGAGACCAAGCATTCGTTTTTCTAGTATTCAGTGCCAAAAATACATAAACTTTGAGGAAATCGATGCCAGCAGCCTCCCTAGAGAACATAAAAACAACCAGGATGGGAATCCTGACTGCTCACCAGCTGAAGAAAACGTTTCCTGCAATATCGCCCTCTCACAGTCTAGTGACCCGGAGAAGTTTATCTCCATCATACATGCTCTGGAAACGAAACTACTCATCACGGAGGAGAAGCTGAGGAATCTCACAAAGAATCTTGATGTTCAAGAAACCTCCCAAATAGAAGAAATTTCAAAAACTGAGCATCCTGTAGTAGAAATGAGTGAGATTGCTTCTGTAAAGCATTTCACCAAGGCCCTGGTTTGTGTTGAGAACAGCCGAGAGAAAGTAAGCAGCATTCTGAGTGGCTCCTATTGTACCAATGACTCACGTTTGCACTTGTTGTCAGAAATAGAGAACGATTTGTTTAGTGCATCACTGCACATTCGACAAGGCCAAAAAGAGGAAAAACACAAGTTAGAACAGTCAAAGAGTGAGACTGCTGAGAGTGCAGATGCAGAAGAACTCCAGCTCTTTACCAAAACTTTGTCTTTTGAGGCAAGCGTTTTAAATAAAATGGCCCAGCTCATTCAAACATCAAAATCTGACTTACTGAAAGCTCTTGTCGAGGTTTGGGAAGACATTGATTATGCTAAAAGAACTGACAAAAATTCCCTAGCTATAATTTATGCCAGTGTGTTGTGTAGGAAGCTGATGCTGGAGAGCACATTCTGGAAGGAGCTGGAGAAAGCTGAGACACATGTAAAAGCCAAAGAAAGCAGTGATGATTTAGACGTTAACGCCTCAGTGGTCTTAAACACCTGTATCAAGGCAGAACTAGCATATTCTATTCAAAACCTTAAACTTTGCTATGAAGAAAAATTCCAAATGCTCAAAAGAGAGTTAAGTGAAGTCCACAATAACCTCCATCAAAGGGAAGAGGCTCTGAAAGCTATTATTGAAGCTTCTAAAAGACCTGATCTGTCAAATGTTATTAAAGAAGTCAAAAATACCTTTGGGTTTGGCAAGCAGAAATTAGCAGACATTCACCCCCCTGAACTTGCCCCCTACATGGAGCAAATTGAAATGGAAGAAGCCCGAGATTTGGCAGAGGAAGTTGTAGACAGGCAGCTAGCTGGTATATTGTCTCCATGTGCCGCCGAGTCTGTTCAGTCGTTTGAAAACGCGTATGACAGCTTTGTAAATGAACTTCAACGACAAGCAGCGCTCCTTCAGAGATACGCCGTGGAAATCGAGAACACCGGAAGCCATCCGGGATTATCTAAAATGATCCACAGCGTTTTAGGTTGCCAAACTCCACATGGTTTGGCAAGCAGCTCATTTTGTATTCGAGAAGCCCTCATTCAGGCTCAAGTGGCTTATTTAGCATGTCGGTTACAGGCCATGCATGAAGAAGACTTGAGTTTGTGTAAGCAGACCAGTCAAAACATGGAAGCACTTGTGCAGCAGCATACGCACAATATAACTGCAATCCAGGAAAAGTATGAGGAGCGTTTGAAAGAAGAGCGGAAGAACCTGACCAATACTGTGGTTGCTCTAGAGAAGGAGAATGAGGTGCTGAAGAGTGAAATCAACAAACGGATTGACCAACTCACTCAGTGGCAGAAGCAAGTGATCATAAGGGAGGAGCAGTTCCTGAAAGAGGCCGAAGAGCTGAAGCAGAGGCACAGAGAAGAGATAAACAAAATAGAACAAGGACGTGTGGCGACAGAACTGGCCCTCATGGACACCGCGGCCGAGAGTCAACGGAAGCTGGAGGTTCTGCTGGTAGACATGGACAGCATGGAGGAGCGTCATGAGAGTCACCTCAGAAACCTGGAAGAGCAGTTTGAACAGAGGATGTGCGAGCTTCAGCAAGTCCACAGGGAAGAGATGGAAAAGTTGCATTCCCAGTATGAAGAACCCCTCCAATGTGACAAAAAGTACCAACTAGACCAAAAAATACCTGAGATCTCGCTCTTTCCTCCATGTGATGAGGCTGCAATACCAATGGAGGAAGAGGAGCAGGGCAAAGTTGTACAAAACATCTCTGAGGTTGACTCCATGGTGGTTCTGAAGGACCGAATTCAAGAGCTGGAGACTCAGATGAATAACATGAGGGACGAGTTGGAGAACAAGCATCTGGAAGGCGACGTGGCCAGCCTGAGAGAAAAATACCAGAGAGACTTTGAAAGTCTGAAGGTTCCTGCTCTTTCATTTATCCTCAAATACAGTCAGTGTGGTAGTGACTCCTAGAGAAATCCCTCAAAAATTGCAGATTTTTGGTTTGGAATTGGAAAATGGCATGATTTTAGAGTTTTGTGAGTGATATCCAAATTATATTCAAAGTAAGCTTTTTGTTAAAATGATGTTCCTAGCACATTAAAAGCCCTCTTAATTCTGCATGTTTTTTTGTAGAATTTGTTTTTCCTTCGACCATCTTGTTTTGTTACTTTTTGTTTATTTTACAAAATCAGACTTTAGAATTTCATGGATCAGAAAGCACCTGAAGCAAATTAGAAATATTTTTTTTATTGCAGTTGCTTTTATGTTGAAGAAAATATAAATTGTCATATTAATTATTAGAAAGGGGCTTTGGAAAAACAGTAACAGGATAACCATAAACCAGAAAGTAAAATACTAAAACATAGCAATTTTTAGTTTTGCATGCCTGGACAGTGCACCGGAAGCCCTTTACTTTTTTTATAAGTAAAAAAACAAAATGAAAAATAGCTGGAGTAAAAGGGATGTTTTTCTCTATAAATTTTCTCTATCTGCAGCATTCTGTTTGTTGCTTTGGGGCATTAAAAATCATACCATTTCCCATATCCAAATAAAAAAAGTTTATCATTAAAACAATGCTTATGCTACTAGCTTCTTTCTGCATTTTTACTGCTATTAATAACTCTCCGCTCTATTAGCTTGTTTAGACTTTCGCAGCTTCTCTTTGCATGTGTACTAGTGATATTTTTATACATACTTGTTTTTACATTGGTGTCACTAAGAAAACCTGAAAATCCTATTGCAAATGTGACCAACTGTTGACCACGTTTCCCCCTAAGGCTACCTGTGAGCGCGGCTTTGCTGCAATGGAAGAAACTCATCAGAAGGTCATAGAAGACCTCCAGAGGCAGCATCAGAGGGAGATTTCAAAGCTCATGGAAGAGCGAGAACGTTTGCTGGCTGAGGAGACTGCCGCCACCATTGCTGGTAAAGATACAGTTTCCTCTCAACATGTTTACAACGATTTAGACTGAAATAAATACTGACTTGCATTTTATTTTTTAATGCAGCCATTGAAGCCATGAAGAATGCTCACAAGGAGGAGCTAGAGAAGACCCAACGCTCTCAACTGAGTGGACTGAACTCCGACATCGATGAGCTCCGCCTACAATATGAGTTAGTATGATGGCTTTAGGCAAGCTAAAGAGCAGAGGGATGTAAAAGATAAGAGATGAGTGTTCGCACCCAAGAAACAGCCGCCATTGCTGAGGGCCTGGTTCCCTCTGCAAGGAATGGGGTAGGGGACTGAAGATAAGAGGTTCCACCTTCCTTGTGTAATGTATGTGCGTGTATTTGTTGAGGTGTAAGGGGTGTGTGTAATAAGGGGTGTGTGTAATAAAGGGTTCAGTTAAATTGGGCACTGAGAGGACATCTCTTGATTGCTCACAGTGATGTCCAAGCACCCTCTCACCAAGGGGCCCTAGTAAGGTGCAGTTAAATTTGTCGGGAATGGCACAGGTTTATTTATTTTAAAAAGATCTACCAAAGCATCGGTGATCACGTCGCCATGTCTGGGTTCATGAGATCATTCAGTGTTTTTTTTACAGCAATCTTTACCTTCTACTGCAGGAGCTGCATCTGAATGACTGGCGCTTTCAGCAGTACTTCAGTCTCTGTAACCCAGTTTGATGACTTGCTGTCCTCCATTAGTCCAAGGAAAGGAAGAATAGGAACAAGAATAATTATGTCTTGATGCAAATACGAAAAATATCAAGTTCAGGAGGAGAATGATCAGAATGTCCTCCATGTTTGTTTTGGCTGGTGCTTCTTTGATTTGTTGCAAATACTGATACACAAACCTACAATGCCCTCTAGTAGTTAGTGAGAAACAATCGCTAAAGGGTAACCAGTTGTTAGTAGGAAAAACACAGATGAAGCCATTTTTTTTTAAATGACAGGAGTTGCTTCCAAGTATAAGTCGCATCCTTGGCTATACTACGCAAAAAACAATGACTTACTCTGACAAGAAAAGATACTCTGAAAAATACAGTAATGCTGGAGAAATGTTTTCATTTATTAAATGAAACATTTAAAAAACTTTTTTTTCCCTTTTTTTAATGAAACAGTTTATTTCTTTCTGCCGTTTAGGGAGGAGCTTCAATCAGTCCAGAGAGAGCTGGAGGTGTTGTCGGAGCAGTACTCTCAGAAATGTCTGGAGAACGCTCACCTGGCTCAGGCGTTGGAGGCGGAGAGGCAGGCCCTCACGCAGTGTCAGAGAGAGAATCAGGAGCTAAATGCTCACAACCAGGTCAGAATCCACACGCATCAACCTACACATTTGCTGTATTCACTTTACATTTTTATAAACGTCAGCAGGCTGAGGTACAATGTTATCTTTTTCTCCACAGGAGTTAAACAACAGACTGACTGCAGAAATCACTCGAATGCGGTCTTGTTTTAGTGGAGAAACAGCCCTGTCCCCAGTTACCCAGGGCAAAGACTTGTATGAGCTGGAGGTACGTACAAACATGCGCTAATTCAAATGCACAAATAAATGCAAACTTCTAAACCTTTTCTTTTTTCACTTGTAGGTGCTTCTACGAATAAAAGAGTCAGAGATTCAGTATCTTAAACAGGAAATCCACTCTTTGAAGGATGAACTGCAGTCTGCTTTAAGGGTAAGAGGGACGCAACTTTATCGACCATAATTATTAAGTTAACACTTGTATTTTTCTGTCTCGTTTGAAAGTGGTAGAAGGTAAAAAGTAT
>BSAI01000012.1:14433668-14557233 GCA_036245035.1 Adrianichthys oophorus | reverse complement strand
AAATACAAGGACATCTACACAGAGCTTAGCATTGTGAAGGCAAAGGCCGACTGTGATATCAGCAAGTTGAAGGAGAAGCTGCTGATGGCTACAGAAGCTTTAGGAGAGAGGACCGTGGAGGGATCGGTCACTTCTGGATACGGTGAGAGCAGCATACATTTATTTTAACACAAGATCTGTCACCAACAATAGGAAATAACACACCTTCTTTGTATTACTGTAACTCTTCAACTGTTTGCACAAAAAATATAGTAATATAAAGTATATCAGCCCAAATCTGCTTTTCTCTGCTTTCAAAATCTGTTAGAATTTATTGCACAAAAGAGTTAGAGTAATACAAAGAGCACTATCAATGAAGGTACAGCTCCTGTGTTGAAAACCCACTTGGATCAACTTTTGATCTATTTTCAAAGCGTTCCCAGTGGTCTTTTAATTATGATTGTGACTTTCGTTTTCTCGGAACAGGGAGCTTGTGGCCCTCCCAGCGTATTTCTACATAACAACTATGCAGGCATATTTTCTTCTGCTCCTGATTCACAACAACTTAAAAAAAAATACTCAGAAACGCAATTTGAAGCTTAAATCTTTTACATATGTCCACAGTCATTAGAATAATACCACAAGAACCTGTAAAAAAAGACTGAAAACACCATCTTAGTCAGAGTGGGTTTTTGAAGGGTTTAGGAGTTCCAAGGGCTTGTTGTGATTAGAAACTGAAGTTCTTTTTTTATCTGTTATTGTGATTTTAGACATCATGAAGTCAAAAAGTAATCCAGATTTTATGAAAAAAGAACAATCAGCAACACCCAAGACAATAAGAGGACTAAGATCAAAGGTGAGCTCAGTTTACTGTGCTGTGGTGAGTTTTGATTGAACTTTTTTAATGTCTGTTGTAGCAACCGTACCATTACAGCATTTAGAAATGTTTTGTATTGTTTTTGCCAAAAGTCTGTCCTTTGTGTGTTTTGTCCATTAGTCTGTCACTGAACAGGTCTCATTGGATAACTGACTTTCCCAATCTTGGGGTTTTTTCCCCAAACCCCCCGCTCCCACAATGTGCTGTAGGTATAGCATGATGAAGACTTGAGCATGTCCCCGCCTGCATGATTTCCCTTTGCTTTGCTTCCCAGAATGCACAGCCAAGCTGGCTGAGCATCACAAGTCTGACATCAGACATTCACCGCTCCAGCTACTTTCCTCCTGTGGATCTGTCTCAGAACATAATCGAGGCAGCTCATCTGTGGTTTTGTTTCTCTGCCTGACTATGAATACAGTGCTTGAATTTAAACCATTTTGATTCCACTAAGCCTCGTTTTTTTTCACTTTAACCAGAGCTTGCCAACCTACTCATAATGGAAACGTTTCATTAACCGACGTTTGAAGCTTATTGAATGTTTTCTTCACACATTGTTGGAGGTTAATGATGAATCTTTCTTTTTTTTTGCAGAGCCTGAAAGAAGGACTAACTGTGCAGGAGAGATTAAAGCTTTTTGAGGCAAAAGACTCCAGAAAGATTTGAATCTCACTAAACCTGACTTTTTTCTTTTGCCTGGCTTTTTGTGCGTGGTCAGATTACCATGTTTGTGCCTGTATCCGCTTCATGTTTTTACAGCAACTGTATATAAGATCCATAGATCTATCATTTCTACACCTCTCAAAAATGTCACATTGAACTGAGTTTATGGAATAGGTAATATCTTATTACATAAAGATGTAATCTGGCCAAGTTGGAGACTCATCAACTAAGCTGTGAAAGGGAGAAATAACAGCATTTAAATTGGTCCTCCAGAATGCGACAAACGGCAATACAAAGAAAGAATAATATATATTTCCTGATAATGACTTAAATATCTGCTGTATTTTATTATTGTCACAGTGTCTGTATCTAATGAGTTGTTTTTTTTGTTGTTTTTTTTTTACATTTTGTGGCAAAAGTTGTAAATACCTGCTGGAAATGTTGCGTTTGGATGAGGCACATCTGCTGTATTATAACTATGGTTCATTTGATGTGGAAAGCAATGTGATTCTTGATTTGTACAAGAGTTTTAAAGTGAGTCTGTGTGTGAAAGGGGGGAATAGGGGGTTGAGAATGCACTTAACCACTTGACTACTTGATGACTCCAGTTTTTTTTGTTTGTGTTCAATCGTGTGGTGATTTGAAAACATTTGTCAGATCAAGCGGACGTCATGACTTGTGTTAGGTAAATATCACTACAGGCATTTTATTTTTTAAATCGTTTAAATCGTTGGCTCTAAAAATCCGCCCAGTTTTACATTTTCTAAACTGAAACTATTTAGGACTTTGCATGCCTGTACAATTTGAGTTGGCCTCATTTTTTATTGTTTTAAAGGGGAACTTTAAGCAAGTCCTACTGTGTTCATAAATTTAAACTTACTGTAAACTGCAGCCTGACAGCATTTGGTCCACTTCCTAGTTTCTAAAATCTTGTGCCTCAGCTGAGTGACAAACAACAGTAAAACTTCTGCAGCTATGGAATACACACTGTACAGTATTCAAACCACACCTTGTACATATGAACATGCCACGTGAAAGGTTTCTGTATTGTTTTAAACGTGTACTTTGCTCATTAGTTCAATATTAAATGTATCTGAATATTTTTTATTTCTATTTGAACGTGTCACGTCAAATAAATGAAGTGTTTGGAAGTATCTTCCTTTTTTTCCACTGATCATCTGTTTTTCTTCACAAAGACAGAAACACCTCAGATCAAACTCCTTTAAACCAGAACTTATTCACCTGGACTTTGTTGTTCAACAGCTGTGGAAGGCAAAGGGAGGAAAGTGTCTTTGCAGCTTTCATGGCCTGCAGTGTCTCTGCAAATGCAGTATATAAGGCTGACATAAAAAGGTCATTTTAATGTATACGTTTTTTGTTGACGTTTTACTTTATGAATGAAAAGGATCACTTTTTTGCAAAGGCATAAGTGTCTGGAACCTAAGGGTTCGAAGACTCATGCAGTTCTTGTATCCTTCCATTGTACCTCTGTGACTTGAAATAGAAATCCTAATGCTTTGAAAAATGGGTAAGTTAGTAATTTGATGTACTTTAGAATGTACTTTATTTTGAAAGGAACAAGAATGGGATCCTTTCTAAAGTAAAATAAATTATTATAATTATGCAGAAAAAAACATGTTATAATGAAATAACAATTAAATTATGAATATATTTTATTTAAATCTTGTCCTGCTTGCTGCTGATTACCTGGATCTGGTGTGTTCTGGCCAGTTTCAAACTAGAATTGCAGGTTGGTTTTAAACGAGTAGAACAGTGGCTCTAAAGGCCTGCAGTGCTATAGGAAATGTGTTTACCTCCTCACGCTTTTAGTGCAAAAGTGCAGATGCATTTCCTCTACATTTTTTAACTGACATAATCATAGAAATTAATGTATTCTCAGTTTCAACAGAGATGTTTAAATGCCGTTTTTAATCCTCATCTGCTACTTTGAAAGTTGATGGAAAATTCCTTAGGTTTTTTTTTTTTTTTTTTTTTTTTTAAAAAGGGTTTGAAAAAATCTCTTTTTTTTTTTTCTACCCATTTATTTTTAATCATAACATTCAGTTGGTCTGCATGTCCGCTTCTCGTTTCTTCTCAGGAGGGACTGAATTCAGAGCAGAATTCCTCAGCCGAGCGAGTCTGGATTTGTCCACAGGATGGAGCCATCAGAGCAGTCGGTGATTCTAAAGCTTAACTTGAGTCAAAACAGCAGGGGAAAAAAATCACCTAAATCAGACATCTTACCCATCAGTTTGGGTTAAGCGTTAAATATTTTCAGTATTTAAAGGTCAAAGTCACAGCAGCATGAGGATTTAGTAGAAGAAGAGGAAGTGTCATCTTTACATAAAATGAATACAGCAGACCCACAAAAAGATTTTTTTTTCAGGCCTTGCAAAGGTTCATATTAGAAATGTGTCAAAATAGTGCTGACACTTCATTATTTCTTTATTTATGAACCAAAAAATGAGATGATGTTGTAGCCATAATAGGAAAAAATTGGGACTGATGGGATCAGTGTTTAAATAATTTTATTTAACTTTTAATGCTTAAGTATCCATCCATTTTCTTCCACACATCTGGGACTGGGTCGTGGGGGCAGCAGTCTAATCAAAGATGCTCAGACTTCCCTCTCCCCGGCCACTTCCTCCAGCTCCTCTGGGGGGACCCTGAGGCGTTCCCAGGCCAGTCGAGAGATGTTGTCTCTCCAGTATGTCCTGGGTCTTTCCTGGGGCCTCCACCCAGTGGGACATGCCCAGAACACCTCCCTAGGGAGACATCCAGGAGGCATTCGAACCAGATTCCCGAGCCACCTCAACTGGCTCCTCTTGATGTGGAGGAGCAGCGGCTCTACTCCGAGCTTCTCCCGGGTGACTGAGCTTCTCACCCGATCTCTAAGGGAGCGCCCAGCCACCCTACAGAGTGAGAGTTCCAGTGCATGCTGGATGTCCTGGCTCGATGAAGCCAGCAGGACAACATCATCTGCAAAGAGCAGAGAGGAAATCCTGTGGTTCCCAAACAAGACCCCCTCAGACCCTGGGGTCTGCCCATAATTCTGTCCATAAAGACTATGAACAGAACCGGTGATAAAGGGCTGCCCTGTTGGAGTCAAACATGCACTGGGAACAGGTCTGACTTACTGCTGGCTATGCGGACCAAACTCCTGCTCTGGTCATACAGAGACCGGACAGCCCTGAGTATGGCTCCCCAGACCCCATACTTCCAGAGCATCTTCCACAGAACACCACGGGGGACGCGGTTGAACACTTCCTCCAAACCCACAAAACACATATGAACAGGGTGAACAAACTCCCACGAACCCTCCAGCACCCTAAAGAGGGTGTGGAGCTGATGGTCCACAGTTTAACAACCAGGATGGAAACTGCACTGTTGTTCTTGGATCTGAGGTTTGACTATCAGATGGACTCTTAAGTATCCATTAATTCTGAAATGTGATGTTTTTGGGGGTTTGTTTACAATTATATATTCTTCTTTCCTATCTCAACACAATAGGTTGGTGCAAAATCTTTTTCTTCGCTTAAAATTGAACTTTATTTTATTAGAACATTTACATTTTGCGATCATCTTTGAGAAGAATACATTCGGAGAATTTAAATTGCTCTGACGTTTGTGGAGCGTCTTTAGTTTGGAGGTCAGGTGGTTCCTCTGCTGCTCCTGGCACTTGACCTTTGTTGTGTGTCGAGTGTGATGTTGGCGACAGAGCAGATCTGCTCCTATTGAATACTATAGTGGTTAGCTTCTAACTTAAATCCACAGAGGAGTCTTCATCATGACGCTGACCTTTGCAGGGCAGCGCCTTCTGCAGGTGATGCCCTCCAGCAGGAGTTGCTTCACCTTTATTGTGGCTGGTGTGCATTTGATCTGGATATAAACTGTTACTTTATTTATGCATGCAGAAATAAAATCTTATTCTTTTGTTTTTCAGAAATCTTCTTTTTGTTTCACGTATTAAAGGAAGAATTGACTCAGTGTATAATACATTTTATTTTGTTAAGTAAAATGTACATAACATTATTTTTATAAACATGTTTCTCCCTTAAGGGAATTGTATGTACATTTACAATATTTAGAAGATTAATCAATCCCAGTATTGATTGTCTTTGAACAATCAGCGCCTCGGTGTGTTAGAAAAAAAAAGTCCGTCCTACTTTTTTATTCATTCTCTGTTTGCCTTTTAAGGTGCAATTTTTTTTTTTTTTTTTTTTGGAAACACATTGAGAATGAAAGAGTTCTTCCAGTCAGTGAATGTATCCAATGTGTGAGAAACTCGACGTGTGTTATCTGTCCTGTGTGTTTAGCTGTCAGGAACAGTCAGCGGGCTCAGAGGACACTGGGACTCCATGCGTTGCATCGACGGGGATCTCTTTTGAGGTTTGATAGAGGAGGGGATGTCTGTGAACATGACTGATCGACCGTCGGGACACAGCAGGACGCTGGAGTCGGCCTCACACTTGGTGGTTCTGCTCGGCCACAAGGCCTCAGCTGGCCTCAGGCCAAGACCACCCGGAGAGAGAACGTCCGTGTTTACCATTGAGGCCTGACTTATCTTGATCAGCATGTCCAGTGACTGCTTCCGACTCTCCAGTGAAGCCCTCATCGCCTTCCTGTCGCTTTCACCATCATCCTTATTTTTCTCGTCCAGCTCCTCATCCTCCTCCTCTTCCGTCTCAGTCGTGTTGTCTTGAAGGCCGCCGTCATCCTGTGCAATCTGCTCATCTGTCGAGTCCCTCTTAACCGACAGGTCAAGAGGTCCATCACTCTGGACAGCTGTCCTCTCCAGTGCCTGATGGATGTGGGATAGCTCACTGCGGATTTTACTGAGGTGTTCCCAAAGGTGCCGCTGAGCATTAAGGTCCTCCTTTTCTAAGTGGGAGATCTTGTGCTCAGCCTCCTGATACTCCTGCAGCGCCTTTGAGAGATCGGTGAGGAGAGCAGCCACGGACTCAGAAGCTCCTTCCTGGATTCTGCCGGTCGTATTTGTGTCTTGGCTGCTTGTTTTCCCAGTAGGTGAAAGAAAGACACTTTCACTGTGGCCTGACCACAGTTCACTGGACCGGGCCTGGAGTTGAGCATCCTGCAAACTAATAATATGAAGAAGATGTAAAGCGACAAATGATGAATGCTCTTATTTATTGAGTCTGCACAGAAATGAGAAAGCACATTTACCTGCTTTGGTAGAAGAGTTTGTCTGTCGTTGCAGTCTGAATGTTTTTCAGGAGGTTGACAGCAAAGCCCGTGGTTGACTTCTTCTCTGGTGGTGTCTCCTGACTTCTCAGTGCACTTCCGGTCCTCTTGAGACCCGAGCTTGCTTTGCTTTCCTTAGCAGCCGTCTTCACTTTTTCCTCCAGCCTGCAGTTTTGATCAGGAGAGTCTCTCTGAGAAGACACCCAAGCAGCTGGGGACACGGCGTTCCCCGGCATCAATGCAGGCACCTTCCACAGACTGACTTTCGGCTGAAAGCCAGACAAAGGGCCCGCGTCCAAACAGTTAGTGGAGGTTTTGAGAGATTTGCTGGCTTCATTCTGACTGGAAGCAGGTCCCAATGTGTGTTCGCACAAGAAGGGGTAGAGTCGGGAAGGGATGATGGTTCTATCTGCATGTGCGCTGGAGGCTGGGTGCATCAGCTGAGTGGCTGATGCAAGGAAGGGAAGCTGGGTGAGCTGTGCATGGGACTGAGAGCTGACGCTGGACGCTGCACCAGGGAGAGCCGAGTTAACGTAAGAGAAAAGGCTGGGGCTAATGGGATAACCCACTCCGAACATTGAAAGGTTGAGTCCAGCAGGGTCCTGGTAGTCAATCAGATTGGGTGGAGGAGGGTAACAGGGTATTGAACCACTCACTCGAGCTGGAGCACCATCTGCTTTGGTTTTCATGTGGCTGGATTCTAGCAGCCGCCAGTGCTCCGAAAGCAGCCCAGGAGCGCTGAGGCACGTCTTCGGCAGCTTCTGGTGTCTGAGGTGGGCTTCTACTTCTACTGAGCGTGCACGGAACAGCTGATCTTCTAAAGACAGCACGTCAGTCATCAAAAGCTCGGAAACTTGCTCCTTGAACCTGGTGCAGCCGTCCGCAGCGTCCCCTCTGCTGCTGTTAAACATTTTCTTGGTGACCCCAGCGACCTCTACCTGCTCTTCCCGCCCTCCCTCCTCTTCCTCCTCCTCTCTATGGATCTCCCTGCTCTCCCCCTCTTCCTCCTCCACAGACCTCCGTTGCCCAGACTTCTCCTCACTGCGCACCGCCTGCTCCACGTCATCTTTCCCGCCAACATGCAGGCCGTGCGCCTGCTGGAAAGGTCGCAGTTGATCTGGGTGCAGGATGTTTCCTTTCTTGTATGGCCAGTCTGACTCAATGAGCAGAGACAAGGAGTTCTTGCAGAGGCTGTACTTCATGTGATTGTAGAGGTGTGACTTCTCCATGCAGGTAAAAGGACACTGGAAGCATTTGTAGTTGTAGGGTTTGCCCCATGGTCGCGGAATGTAATGGGGCTTTTTGGGTTTGCGCTCCTTGTGTTTGCTAGCAGACGTCACTTTGCAGACGTCGTCCTTGGACATGATGGAGGTTTGGTTTCAAAACAAAGTAAATGTTTTATGCCAAACTTCTATTCATCTGTTTTGTTCATGTGGATTTCAGCTGAAGCAGGTTTTTTTCCTCTGTTTTCTGCACCGATCGGCATGCAAAGTCTTGATTACTTAAAGCAAAACCTGTAAAACAAACAAAAATACTTTCGTTTTTTTTTTTTTTCTTTTTTTGCATTTTTCTGAGACATTTGTGTGCACACCAAAAGGTTGTACGCCCCATTGTGCACATATGTGTATTAGCAGATCGCATTTGTTGTCTTCCTAAGCGCTGCCACTAGCCTAACTGTAGGGATATTTCACTGCTCGCACTGTACCTGCCACTGCTCATTAGTTCCAGTGCAGCACCATGCAGAAGCAGGCCGCACAGCTGGGGGGCAAACAGGGTGGTCACAGGGGACTCTGCACCTGTGCTGGGGGTCTTGGAACACTGAGCTTTGGGCACGGACCCTCGAAGGGGAGCTACAGGCACAGCCATGCTGAGGGTTACGCAGTGCTGCCATGGAGGGAGAGAAGTCGGGTGTTTGAGGTTTGATTCCTAATGAGAGCCTGGCATCATGCCTATAGGGCGTCATTAGTGCCAGGCCCGGGATCTGGGTCAGGACATGGTGCGTAACTTCTGCACTCCGAAACATCTAGAGTTCAGGTTGATTGGGATCACTTATATTTTGTTCACATATTGGGTTTGGTGCTACAATGCAAATGAATTAATATTTTAGTTTGACAGAAAAATGTAATCTTGACATTTACTTTATAGAATTTTAATCCAAAAAAATATTATATTTGTTATTATTCATTCATTCATTCATTCATTCATTCATCTTCCAATCCGCTTTATCCCTTTCGGGGTCACGGGGTTGCCGGAGCCTAACCCGGCTACTCATGGGCGAAGGCAGGGTACACCCCTGGACTGGTCGCCAGCCTGTCGCAGGGGCATATTTGTTATTATTAATATTATTATTTGTTATATTTATTCAAATATTATTAATATTATTATTATAATTATAAATATCAACAGCTTGAGTATATTTATTTCAGTCTTTGTATTATATATATATATATATATATATATATTTTTTTTTTTAATCTTAATGGCTCTAACTTGACCACATTTCATACATTTTTCAAGCCATTTCAGCTGTTCAGTCACACAAACGTTCTGATCTTTTCAGAGTGAGAAGGTTGCCGTTGGCTGCAGCCTGCAGTAACGTGTGCAGCTATTTGTTTCACAAGTTTGAAAACCTTGAGGCTTTTATTTTTGGCATTTTTCCTCAGGTTTTTTGAAGATAAAAGCCAGGGTAAAGTTGCAGAAAAAGAAAACCTTTAATCTTTTTTTTTTTTTTTGCACACTTGCACGACAAGGTTTTGAAATAAAGGTTGTTACGGCGAGCGCAGGTGATGAATTGGCAGTTTCACTAAGGTGCAGCCTAATCTATTAAGCAGCAGCGTGAAGGGTGATGATGAAGGACCCTGTGAGTCTAACGCAGGGTGGCAGGCTGCTCCTGACTGCTCTCCCAACTGGACCCTTAGAACTGGTCTGTTAGTGGCTGGCCATTTGATTGGCTCACTTCTGCGCCTGAGGGCTCTGACCTGAGCTTTGAGCTCATAATGGAGTCTAACAGCTGCTGCTACGAGCCAATCAATAAAAATCATTTTTACAGTGCATTTTTCCCCTCTCCTGGCCACTATCGGCACCTCCCTCCAGTGGCTGTGCACTTTGCCCCCTCGTGTCCCCGTATTCAAACCCTGCGGTCTTGTTTTCAGCTTTTGGGGATGATGATCATGCCAGCCCGACTGCTTGAACATCTATTGTTGCAATTAAGGAGTTTTGCCACACTAAAAGCTTTGACAAGCTGCAGGCACAGCAGTCACTCCACTCAGCCTAGTACACTGAATCTTTTTCTTAAAACATAAATATATACACACCAAATTATTGTATCTTATGTCACTTTTAAACATTTCTATTTTGTGAATTCATAAAAAATAAATACTCTACCTCAGATGATACTCAAAGCGATGTTTGCCTCCCTTGGCCAAAGAAAAGTTCTGGAAAAGAAGGGGAAAAAAAAGATGATTTGTTTCGTTTTTTTAAATATTAAGAGGTAAATGTAGAAGTGAAAGTATTGCATTATTTGAAAAAAGTAAAAGAAAAAAAAAAAAAAAAAAAAGCTAAAATTATTAAAAAGTTATCCTAGTGCAATAAAAAGTGTCAAAACCTGACAAATACTATGATTCAACTAATTCCACTGTCAATTAAATCTCCTTGTACTATGATTAATACAAGAGAATTAAATTTTTAAAAAGTATGTTTATCATACATTTCATCTTAAGTCTAAAAAATAGAAGTTGTTTGATAACCACCTTTATCAACTTAAAAAAACCTGATAAAATACAATCACATATACAGCAAAAATCCTTTTACAAGTCAACTTTGATTTACTTTAAGTCCTATTTTATAGGATCCTACAAATACATTGGATTCTACATACACTTAAATATATATTTATTCATACCTGGAGATAGTCCGGTTGTAGTTGTCTGCCACTACTGTGCAGCAGTGGCAGCAGGGCAGCATGTCCTGCTCAAATGGGAGCGCAGACACGACTGTGGAGATATATATTGACTTGGAGCGCTGCCCTGAGGCGCTACAATACAGCAGCTCTCCCTCTCCTGTATGTACCCCCCCTTTGGATTGTCAAACGTGGTTTCTACCTTGCAGCCAGGATGCAATGCACGAACTTACACATTACTGGCAGAGGTTATTTCAGTGATGGCATCATGCTATTAGGGCGCTCAGATGTGATGTTTGTCGAGTTAATTCCTGCATGTGGGGGGAATCTCTCCACTGTTGTTTATTTTTGTTTTTGTATAAAGAAGAGATCATTATAGGATCAATTATGCAGAAAAACTGTTAAATTAATACATTTTGAAATATTTTTTAAAAAATGAACTTGCCCTAAGAAATATTGGAAATAAAGAACTTGTAATTAAGTTTAGCTAAAATTTGGCAAAAATAAATTAAAAAAATAACCAAAACTTTTTTTTACTAAATGCCATCAAATTAAGATGTAATGAAATTAAATATACATTCTAATTAGCTTACATTTTATCTTTGAAATTTTATCTTTTACTCTTTTTTTATGCCAATAGTGTGCACTAAACATCTGGAGATACAGTTTGGTGTTAGGGTGCCTCCTGCCTGTTTCTCTTTTTTACCTTCTTTCTCTGTGATTTTTCTTTCTTTCTTTGGTGTCTTTGTTTATTGTTTCACCCTTCCTTCTCTTTTTTTCCCCCCATCATTTCACTTCTTAATCCACCCCTAATCCTCCAGCCTCCACCTCCTGTCCTCCACCACTCTGGCTCTTGGGTCAGCTCCAGGTTCTCCGTTTCTCTCCTGTGGCTGCCCGGGTCGGAGGCTCTTCACGAGCCATCGGGCCTGCTGTCACATACAGGCGGCCAAATGGAGACTGACAGGCTACTCCATAGAGCTTAACCATCTGTACCAAATGTGACAGCAGGGGGAAGAGGTTGTCTGGTAAATCAGGAGGAACGACGGAGTGCACTGTGACATGAGGAAGAAGCCAAGAAGAAGGAGATGCTGGAGAAACCGATAAAGATCCAATGCTGTGCAGGCATGAGAGAGGCGATGTCAGATCTTTTTTCTGGTCAGAGACTAAATGTTTTTCAGAGAAATAAAGTAGAACCGTTTACTCAATCATGTTGAAAATGGAATCACTTTAAGCCAATGTTTTTGTTATTTTAGTTAATTCTAGGGATCACAAATTAAATTTAGAAAATTCTAGAAGTCTTTTTTATTTTTTTCACTTATGATTACTTTTTGCCATTTTTTTCCTGAGCTGTCAAGGAAAGATGTCAGGAAAAAAGACTTCCTAGAGAATGATAAAAATGTAAAACAAAAATCTGACCTCATTTGCATGGAGCTTTGGTTGTGAATCTGCAGAGGGTTTAAACTTTATAAACATGTTTTTCTTGTTTTTATAATACAGCAGGTGTCACAGGAAACAGATAAAGTTTTTATGAGTTCAAAATAAAAAGCTTTCTGTACTGTTTTTTTTTAATCATTTATTTATTTATTTTTGCTGCAACTTTCCTTCCTTTACATCAATCCTTTTGGAGCAAACGAGAAAATCTGTACACTTCATACTTCTGACACTCCTGACATTTACAGCTTTAATTTTTTTTTTTTTTTTTTTACTTCCAATAATTCACATTAACAGTTAGTGTAGCTCTTTGTCCGATACTTGACCCCTAAATGTTAGATTATAGCATCTACATTTTTTTGCATTACATTTTGCATTTACTTTTATTTTAAATAAATCTTCTGTTTTGGGAAAAATAAAAAGGTCAGTTTTAGTTGACAAAAATCTCTTAAGGTAAACATATTGACAGTATTTTCATTGATTGTTTTACACATTTTAAATGCAAATAATGACAAAAAAGTTGACAAATACTTTAAAGTGCAAACAGATCCTTTAAAAGACTGAGTCCTTTCAGTTTGTTAAAAGTAAAAAGTGCATTGACTGACACAGTTTAACCTTCATTAAAGTAATATTTTGATAGCTGTCTGGTCCTTAAATCAGCCAAAATCACCCTATTTTCCAGAAAAAAAGTAAAATCTGATTTTAGACGACTCATTTGAGAAAAGGTTGGAAAAATAACAAACTGTGAACACAAAAGTCTCCTGGCAAGAGGAGCATCCTTATGGAGCAGCATCTGGGGAGGCTGACAGTAGCACTCTGTTACCACTCAGAGAAAGGAACCCGAGGGCTGCAACAACATCGCTACCAGCCCGATCCAGCTGTGCCGACGCCTCCAAACACAGACACGACCAAACACATGCAAATGAAGAGACATTTTCAAGGGAACCCAAACCTAGACTTTGACAATATTTACTACATTCTGTGAGTTAAGGCATGTGCAGGCCTGCAGATGGAGAGAATGGAGAGATGAGGAGTCTGACGCGACCCACACTCAGGATGAATCTTCACCTTTTTTTGTTTTTTTCTTCACTGCCTGAGTTTTAGGCCTGAGGTGGAATAGCTAACAGCTCCTCTCTTAGCCTGCGCTGCTGGGCACATTAACTAAACTCATATCGCTCTCAGCCACTATCTATTATTCATCTCTTTTTCCCCACTTTTCTCCTAGTTTTCAAAGAAGAAAAACTCTACCACAGTCACTGAACAACGGCCGTGCCTTTGGTGACTTCCTTTGGTTTTTCTAAAGCACAAGTCATTATGATGAAAGCAAATAACTTTCTTACATTACTTCTAATTAATCGTAAATATAAAATTAGATTTAAACTCATTTCTTTTAAAATACCTACAGTTGCAGTGTGTCGTGTTATTATAGAACAGACACTAGCTTTGTCCTTCATTCATAGCTGATGAGATGGAAGATGCCAGCATAATGTAGTATTACCTCAAAAAGCAAAATTAACAGACTCATTTCTTTCTTATGAGGAGCAATCTGAGAAAAACAAAAGCACAGACAGATCAACAAACATCACAAATATGTAATACCAGCAGTTAACAATGAAACTGGGGTTGTATTGATTTTATTGTTGGTTTAAAGATCCACCCCAATAAAAATCAGGTTTGTTTTTTTTTTTGGTGTTTTAATATATTCTTGTAGCATTTTTCTCACAATAAAGGACATATATAAAACAATGTAACATTACAACTGTGTTTCTGAGTAATTCTTTACTCAAATCCTGTTGGATCAAGAGCAGATGAGAACCAGTCATCAGCAGTCAAAAGAAGCTCGGGTTTGTGACCCAGCAATTGCAGAAAAATAGATCCATTAATGTCTTTGTTTTCCTTGTCTGAGCTGGTATCTGCTCAAAATTGTACGGCTGGATTGCTCCAATATTGCTCACAATTTTTGTTGCACTTTTGGGAGTGTGAGAAGCCACTGAGAGAGGGAGGAAACAAAGGGATGATGGGAATGAGGGCGGGCTTACTCCATGCCAACGATCCCGCCCACAAATCTGAGGTGAAAATATGGTTATAACCAAATTCCTTCACTACTCACTAGTTTGTGCATTATGTTGTGCATTCGCCATTCCGATTCTACAATTCCAAAATGAAGTGCCCTAGAAATCTCCCAGAATTCTCTGCAAAAAATCTATGTGCATCGATGCTCTCTAGATTTGGAAATAAAGCTCACAATGCATTGCGTTTGAACACACTTTGCAAAAAAATATGTATTTAAATGTGGATTCATAAATAGTTGTTGAAACATGATTGTTTTGATTCGGTTTTCACTTTGTGAAATCAATGAGGTCATATTCGCTGATTTAAAAAAAAGTAGTGAGCATGTTGTCTGATTTGCACAAGATTGTCCTGCACTATAGTAGTTAAGGAGTTGGGGGGGGGGGTTTCAGACATGGCCTATGTCCAGTTTTTTGGGGGGCTAAAAACTGCATAATGATAATGAAAAGATCTATTGGAATGCTTTTAAAATAAATTAAAAGATGATCGGAGTGGCGTTTGAAAAGCTTGTCCAAATCCTAGATGTGTATTTTCGTCATGTAAATTTGTACATATTTTAATTTTGTGGAAAATAAATCTCTATTTTTTCTAAAAAGCACAATTATTTGACTTTATCATGTCCATTAAGAACATAAAAATCCCAAAGTGCTGGCACGATGACAGACAAGTGTCCTTTCAGAAGTGACTGCCCCAACAGTATGTCATGGGAGAGAGCTGGGAGCGCAACAATGAGGCATTTCCAGCCTCATCCTTAATTGAACACACACAATTATTTAGAATAGAATGAGACGAAAGCTGGCTGCTCTCCAGGATAAAAGCACAGCCTTCAATGGAAGCTGGATTCATGTTGGAAAAGTCAAGGTTCAGTCATGAGTCTGTGCAGTTTTCTCTGCAGATATTGGTGTCCTCCTCTGAGCCTCGGCACAGATGGATGTGACTTCAGAATCAGAGCAGCCTTTGTTACTGTCAGTCTCTTAGAGGCGTTCTTTTGGAAAGAGATGCGGCCAATGCCCAACATCCAGAACTTCTGTATATTTGAGAGTGTGATGAACTCCAATCCAGTCCCATGGGGTGGTTGACAGGAAGCAGCTGGTGCCATAGCTGTCCGCTTTTTGTACTCATCGTCTCGATCATCCTGTCTTAACCAGCTGCCCCCTGAACGTGCCTGCAGGATGCTGGGTCTCTCTCGCCAAGGCACCTGTGGGTGTCACCTGATGGGGGAAAAGCAAGTGGAAATGAAAGCAAGCAGCCGATTCTGTCAGAGCACATCAGGGCTGCTGTCCATCACGCCGGCAACCTTAAGGGTGTGTGGCAGCACATGTGTGTTTGAGTGTGTGCAAGTATGTGCATATTAAGTCACTGACCCACGGGGAGAGTGTGCGAATGTGTGCATATGCTTGTTCATCAATGCAGGGTGTGTGAGGACGTGTGTGTGTGTGTTAGCGCCTTGATCCCTGTGAGTGAGCGTGTCCATAAACACATGGACCTTCAGGGTGTGTGTATGTGTGTTTATCAGTGCAGTGATCTGTGTGAGATAGCTGCAGTGGCTGGTAGGTCACTGACAGACGATGAGTCTAAAAGCCAAGCTCCTTTTTGCTTGTCCTGAGCTGAACTCAGATTTTGGAGCTGCTCAAAATCCAGTGCATCAGAAGCCCACATCTGGTGACGTCAACCACCTGTTTATACTGGTACGCTTTAGCTGAATTTTAGGAAAGTAAAATAAGACATTTTTTTTGCAAGAAAAATAATCTTATCAAGAAAGTTTTTCAATTGCAAAATCATCTTAGGTTTAGAAACCTTGCCTTGATGAATAGAATTCTGTTCTTAAAATAAGAATTTGGGCTAAGACCAATTATCTTTTTTTGCTTGTAACCCTGTAAAGCCCAATACATCAAAGAATTGACAGAAAATTCTTTCTTTTATTAAACCCCTTGATGAAATCCACAATATAATTGCAATATTATTTTTTATGTCATTTAGATAGTATAAATGATGATACGTTGAGTGATTTGGTAAGTTTTTGTTCACCAGAACATTAGTTTAAAATATTGAAACAAGTCTTCAAGAAAAAGAGCCCCTTTTTAACCCCCTCTCAAATTTCATACACACATTTTTACATGAATTAACTGTATTCAAAGTCCCGCTTCAGCTTTTGTTTCTATTGTAAATTCATTCTCAGTGAGTTTTTTAATTGAATGAAAAAAAGCCTGTGTCGTTTTTTTAAGGGCCTGTATCATGCTATTCTTAAGCCTTTCTGAGTAAGTTATATACGTATTTATGATAATATATTGCCTTTGGCACACTAAAGAACACATTATTTTATGAAACACGATTTACACACGATTTAGTTTTTGGATCAAGCTAAAGAGACAGAAGGCTTGGAAATGTGTGTATCAAATATAAAACAAATGGTTGCGTAGAGTTAAGAAAATATTCCAAATTCTAAGAATTTTTAACATATTTCTAGGGGGCCTGTTCTTACAGCCTTTCAATCCAACCTTCAGATAGAAGAAGGTGTCAGTCGGTTTCCAGATGCATCCAGGCCAGCCTCCCCTTTCCTCCCCCGCTTCTCCATCAGTAGGTGTAAGGGTGTGTGCAGCATCTTAGACTGCGACTAAGAGGCTGCACTGTGCTACTGTTCTGTCCTGGCTGTCCAAGCGGGAGGAATCAAGGGAGACAAGGACCAAAGCCCGCCAGCTCATCCCTTAGGGTGCCTTAGCCTCCCTACTACAAGTCCATGTTTTAGAAAACCATATGTTCACCCTCTAACCCCCACCCACCCTCCCACCCAGTTAGCAAATAAACAAGTCAGGAAGCCGTAGCTAGAGGGAAGTCTTGTTTCCCTCACTGGCTTTCATTTAAGCGTGTTCACACGGCTTCATGCAGACTCGGTGCTCTTATAACGTGATGCAAAGCTGCAAACTCAATGACAGATTAACACTCCAATGTATTTTTGAGAAATATACTTCATGTAAATTTCAGTCCTATGTGCTCTTATGTGAAACACAACTGCCGATATAGCAAATGCATGTTACAAGGATTGGAACTACTTATTTATTCCCTTCTTTTTAGCCTCTACATCATTATGTAGTTTAGGAGTTTCACCAAATTTTTGTAGCCCAGTTTTAGGCTTAACCAATAAAGCAGTTGATGCATTCCTGCAACTTCATCCTACTAAAGGCACTAACTGGTGCAATAAAAGCAATAAGAGTTAACATACGTCTACATAGCAATCAAACACTAAACTTAAGAGAATTTCCTATAAAAGAAACAATAAAACAAGTCCTACAGACGTCTGGAGCAACATCTTTTTGACAAAAAAAAATCAGAGAAGAAATATTTTGTCATTAAAAACAATGTGGTTAATCAAAACCAAATAATGAGCAGAGGCAACTAAAACATTCTGATGGACACATTACCCCAAACCTCATATTTGTGTAGTAAAGATATTGTATGGTCAAATATGAAGCCAGCATAAAGCCTGAACTATCAAGAAATTGCTACTACTTTTATTAAATACTATATCAATGTTTTAAATTATGGATTATGTTGCGTTTCATCCCAAACTGAATTTAATTAAATTTCAAAACCTTGGAAAGGCCAGATGTGTTTTTTGCAGTCAAGCTTTTCAATTAAAAAAATGTAGGCCTGCTGTTTCCCTTTTAATTTTACAATATTGTTTCATTTTTGTATGTTGCAATAAAACACAGCTGTCGATATAAGCACTATTAGACATGATATTATTCAATGTCTTTAATCTAGAAGCAGCAGCAGAGTTCCTTAAAGTGAATTAATTCTGCTTTTTAAAAACAAGCCAACCAATAAAGCTCAATGACACTAACGACAGTAATTCAAAATTAACCAAGTTTATCTGTTTTTTAAGTAAAAGTGAAAGAGGGCATCCAAACAGATGAGCAACATGTGTACAAAGTCTGCCATTCAGTTGCCCCTTATTGGGGGAAAAAAAAAACCTTCCAGAGATGGACAGCTGTGCCCAGGGCCGGGCACAGAGGAAGTGAAAACAGACAGCATTTAAGGCTCCCTCAGGGTCCAGGGACTCACTGACCCAATATTCAGCAGCAGACATCCAGACCGCTGACTGACCAAGGATTTTCACAAAGTCAACATATCTGTTTAAAGATAAACCACTTTTTTATTCTAATATTTAATCTCTTGTGTTAAGTTATTTAAAAAATAATACAAGTACTGAAATTTTTTATGTAGTACAGGTTTCAATAACCTGGCACCAAAACTCAAGTTTGATCAATTTTGAAAGAAGTTATTCTAACATGCTGCAATGTTACATCACTTAGACTCTTTGCTGCAAAGTAAAACTAATTCACGAAGAAAATCTATCCAGATAATAACATGATGTAACAGATCTAATTAGGGCAGAGCTATAATGTCAGCCTCCTTTTTAAAAAGTTAATGTTTATTTTTTTAGAATGCCATTCAATCGTGTATTTTCTGAATCCCTTTCAAGGTTACATGGTTGCTGGAGCCTATCCCAATTGAGGGCGTTAATAGTCTGTCTCGGGGACACACAAATACCCACATTCACATGCAAACCAAGGGACAGTTTAGAATAATCAATTAACCTATGAAGCTGGAGTGCTAAAGAAAACACACACATGCAAGAGAAGAACGTGCAAACTTCATCCAGAAGGGTCCCAGCTGGGATTTGAACATGGGTCTTCTCACTGTACCATGTACCACTGTACCCACCATGCAACCCATTTTTTAGAATTCTCTGACATAATTTAAAACTGCCCTGTGATGATTTTGTATATCCATAGTGTTTGATACATTTCTGATTATGACTTTTTTAGTTCCTTCTATTGAAATGGACATATTTTTATTTAATAAATTTATTTTCTAAGAAGTTAGAAAAGCTCCTTAAGTCGAGTTTTGTTAACCCTGCAGGCTTCAAGGAGCAATGCGGCATCTAGTCACTTGGTGAAATTCCTAAGTGTGTCTGCTGTGCTGTTCAGAGGGAGTTTTGCCATCTGTGCCATGATTCTGGTTGCCAGTCTGTTGCAGGGGCCACAGTCACACACCCCATAACCTATGAAGCATGTTTTTGGATGGTGGGAGGAAGCCGGAGTACCCGGAGAAAACCCACGCATGCACGGGGAGAACATGCAAACTCCACACAGAAAGGTCCCCCATTGGTGATGCGGTTCAATTCCCGGCTGGGGGACTTGAACCGGAAACCTTCTTGCTGTGAGGCAAGAGCGCTAACTAAGAGCGCCCAATAACAATCGATGCTGAAACCAATATCAATTTGATGCTGAAATAAAGGCTCATGAGATTTATGGTGCAAACTTCATGTCTTTAAAATCTCTAATTTGTTTATTTCAGGCAATCAAAAAAAAAAAAAAACTAAAGAAGACAAACAAGACAAATAGCTTTACATCAAACTTAGTTAGGATAAGTAGTCCTGAATTGATTTAAAGATAAACAAAATAAAACACTAAAAAGCTATAGAAATACACAATTTGCACTTATATATACATCACATGGCACATCAAATCCAATAAATATTAAGTTTGTCAAAGTCAAACTTGTCACATTGATTGCTTATAAAGGAGGAAGCATGTATATAATCCCACTTTTATTGTGCCTAACTTAGTAAACTTCAATTTCTTTGAAATTAACTCGATCTTTAAACTATTTTCTGTCAGGTTAACATACAAGTTTAAGACTGTTTTGGGTTTTGAGTATTCACAAGCCACATGCCAAAGAAAAATAGTTTGTCATTGTCAGTTGAATCCATTGTTAGCACTTGTTTAGGAGTCGGATTGCTGTTGATGTTGGTGTACAGAAAAAAACGCCCAAAAACTTGAGTTGTTGCCCTCTGAGCAGAAGAGTGGGCGAGTCTGCCATGAAGCTCTCCGGTATTTGGGCTGCAGTACCTATTTAAAACACTGTATGTCAGGGTCACGTATCGCTCTTAAAAATTACACACAAATGGATGCAACAGTAATTCAAGTGTGAGCCTGAATAAAAACACGCCTGGTCAGTCTTGTGGAACTTTCAGTGCTGTGATCACATCTTTATAGATTTTGTTGTCATTGATTTTGTCAGGGGACTTTGCGACTCGTGTAGAAACGCACACACAAACACGGACATAGTGACATGACAGCCTGTCTCACTGACTGGTCCATTGAGTCATCAGTGACCTTCGCTGGGATTTGAAGTTGCCAGGCCAACTGACCAAATCACTGATCTTTAAAAGCAGCTCTGTGGGCAGGAGAGAGGGAGGATGAATAACACCTACACATTTACATAGACACACACACTCCATCCACCTCACGCTCTAATCAAGGAGGAGGCAGGCAGGACCCTGGGTCACCACGGCGACACTAATGAGAGGCGACAGCTCCTTGGCGCTCCAGGCAACGACCAGCTCGGCTGTCGAGTCCGCCGAGAGAGTCCGCCAGGCACGCACTGAGGCAAGGTTTGCTGTTTTGGAAATGGGGGTGGGGGGACAGATAGGAGGAGGGAGGGAGCTGGTGGTGTAAATGAGTGGAGACCTGAGGAGAAAACACTGGTTTGGGAGATGATACACCTCCTGTAATGACTGCTTGCTCTCTGTAATCATTTCAAGGTATGGAGAGATGCACAAAGCAACGGCAGATATGTGGAAGCAGCAACACAGCAGCCTGGACGGATGTGTGTCCACACTAAGCCTTCCAGCCCCGAGGCCTCCTTACATTTGCCCCTACCCCACCTCCACCCCCATCTCCTCTGGAACACAGTTTAACTTCTGTCATGTGGATGAAGCAAGTGTGTCAGTCCAGCAGTGTGGAGAGGATGTGACAGGCTGGTAATGGACAGGACAAAGAGGGGATTTATGAAGTATTAGTAAACCTTAATAATTCACTAAACGAAGGACCCCAGGAGCCCCCTCCCTGACTGATTCTCTGTCTCATCTCAGTCTGTTATGCTCTGGATGTCTCTGTCTGCGGCAGAGTCTGATATTAGATGACAAACCTCACACAAAGTTCCCTCGTTCTTTTATTGATGCAGACTTTAAGAAGTTTAAGCAAAACTTCAGAAAAAAATAACTTTACCACAAAAATCCTAATTTCACACAATCCTCTGACCTTTATTCAACTTTCAGTTAGTGAAACCGTTTATGAATAATTCCAGATTTTACTGCTGTTGTTGAGATTCTTCACGGTAAATAGCGTATACTTGTATAGTGTTTTTCCATTATCCTTGAAGGCCCAAAGCGCTTTGCAGTAGCAGTCCCATTCACACGCTGATGGTGGCTCTGCCGCCGAACATTAGCGCCAATCTCCCACCAGAGGCAACGTGGGGTTCAGTGTCTTGCCCAAGGACACTTCGACACATGGGTGGGCAAGGCAGGAATCAAACCTGCAATTTTCCGATCAGAGGTCGACCACTGCACCACGGCCACCTCGTGACATGGTAGAAAACAAATGTCAGGATGTGGTGGTGTAGGACCTAATATGCAGGAGACCGGGCAAGGTGGCAGAAAAGTAAAACATTTCATAAATTGAAACATGACAAAGTGACAGCAGAGCTAGTGACCCGACAACCACACACTTAAACAGGTGGGGGGCAATTACCTGAAACGAAGACAATTGTTGATCATGAACCTTAAACTGCTGTGACTGACAAAGGGAAACCAAAAACATGACCAAACATAACAAAACCCAGACGAAACCACAGAATCCGCACAACAAATAAGAAAATTAGTTTATTAGACTTGATCAAAGGCTTTTCTGGCAAACTCCTAGTGTAGTTTTTGTAACTTACCCAGAGTTACCGTCGTACAGGGGCAGAGCAGTCGACCTCTGATCAGAAAATCACAGGTTAAATATGTGTGTGCTTGGGTGACTGTGACTGTAAAGCATCTTGGGCCTTCAAGGAAGGTAGAAAAGTGCAATACAAGTATACACCATTTACCTTGTTCTCAGTTTTTATATTCAGAACCACCTTTATCGGTCAAGTATGAAGGAAGAAAAAGATAAATACCAGAGTTATGCTGGTTTTAAAGTTCTCATGTATGTGGTTTCACACTGTGACTGCTCAAGAGTTCATCAGAGCGATGACTTGGGGGAAGAACCTGTGCCGTGATTGGTGGTTTTGGCTCTAAAATGCCTGGCTGAGGGGAGGAGTCTAAAAAGATTGTCTCTGGGGTGTGAGGGGTCAGTGGAGAGTTTACCAGCCTGCTTCCTAACCCTGGAACAGTACAGGTCCTGGATGGAGGAAAGGTTGGAACCTATAATCCTCTCTGCAGACGTGATGATTCCCTGCAGTCTGTTTATGTTGAGCCTGGTTGCCGCAACCAAACCGTGATGGATGTGGTCAGGATTATTGCAGAGTAGAAGATGGCCAGCAGCTCCTGGGAGAGGTTGAACTTCTTGAGTTGACAGACTTCTTTAAAACCCACTCCAATGAAAATCATGTTTTTGGTGTTTTTATTTTTCTCATGACGGAGGACAAAGGAAAAAATTCAAATTAAAATGTCACTTTTGAGTCTTTCATTATTTAAACCGTCAGGCGCAGAAGAAAATATACTGTTTGAAAAAGCCTGTACAAGCTGCCTGTAAAAGCTGCTAGAGTTGGAAGCTCTCTGTTCCGATCCATTCCAATGGACCAATCGTCTGCTCGGCTCAAAACGGTACGGCTGGATAGCTCCGATATTGCCCGCCATTTTTGTTGCATTTGTTATGTTTGGTTGGGGTTGTTGTGAGGGGCTGTAAGCTAGCGGGAGAGAGTGTAAATGAAAGGAATATATAGGAAGTCAGGCTCACTCCAGAGCAAAACTCCCACCCACAACTCAAAGGTGAATTTCTAATGAACTTCTGCCGCTCTGCAGAAACTATGTCCAAGAAAACGACACGTTTTTAAATTTTGCCAAAAAACGACATGATCATAATTAAAAGAGCACTTTAGAACGGATCTAAAGATGGCTAGAGTGGGACTTTAAGTTCCAAATGTTTTCATAGTTTTTCTATTAGTGGTCGTGACAGTTTTTTGTATTTTCTTTGTCTTCTCTTTCTTCCATTATAGCAGAAGAACAGGAGCAGTAAAAATGACTGACAGCGGCTGCATCTTCTTTTTTTTTTTTGGCTGTGACCCAGATGACTGAGATAAGCCCGATCTGTTTTTCTTCTCTTTTTTGTTTTAGTTATTTCGTTTTTCGTGTATCCAAAAAGAATTATAATTTTCTGTAACAAAAAAAAACTTTTACAGGCAAGCTTACTGCACACATGTCACTGAAACAATGAGGTTGTTTTGGTCAATCACAATGACAAGCTAAAACATATACAATTTTTAAGCCAGTTTTCTTACCAGTCTTCAGTTGTAAATGTTTGTACTTACATTTTTACAGCTAAAACAAAGACGTAACTAAAAAGCAGAGCTGCACAAGTGCTCATAACATTCAGATCTCCCAGTTGCTGGTTGGGTTGTAAACAGAAAAGAAGACCTCGAAAGTCCACCAACCACCAATTACCTCTGATCAGAGTTTAGCAAGTCACGATTACAGACAGGTGGCCTAAAGCAAAGCGCACACAGACACTCCTGCACAAACATCTCTGTCCCAGCTGCTCCTTCACCGAAGACAAACCAAAGCCATCTCTGTGACAAGTCTGTGAGTGGCAGCCTAAATCATTAGATCCCAGGACTCCCCCACTGGCTACTCTTTTCGCTCTCCTTTGTGTGTGAGCTGCGGAGTTGGGGTCACACCGAAGCGCAGCCTGATGTCAGCATTGAGGCCTGGTCCAGTCTGCTGTGGGCTGGTGTGACAGCGCTGCAGCCTGACCACCCCGAACCCTGACCACTCCCTTAGACGTCTCTTCCTGCCTACATAGCCCCGAGAGACGTAGAGAGTGATGGGGACTGGCACTGCAGGGCCACCCTGGCTGGTGCCATTGCTGGTGGTCTCTGTGGCCTATTAGTGTCTTGCTACGGGCCTGTCAGACTGACAAAACAGGGGCCTGTCAAATTAAGTAGGGGCAGGATATTGGAGACATGTATTTAGACGCAGCGAGGGGAGGTGAAGAGAAGGGCTGAAGAGAACCAGGATGAGGAAACCACCGGTACTAATGTCGACGTTAAGTGAGAGTGACAGGTGGCGAGCTGATCGGAGGGCAGGAAAGGAGGAGGAAAGATAGAGAGGAAGAGTTGATAATGGTGGTGTGGTTGTCCTGAGGAAACTTGTTAAGGGCCAGTCCAGACTGAAGCAGACAGCTTCCATTCCCAAGGATCTGAGCACAGGTAAACTGCTGCAAGTTTGGCCCAAACAGCTTGCAGTTACAGTGCGCACTCTTAATGAGATCAGACTGATGGGCACAGGTTTGTGTGTGTGCCTTTACGTGCACAACTATTTAGTAGAACAACAGCCCATTTCCTCTGGTGGCATGTGAGGCTTTGCTGACTTTTTTTTTTTGCATCACACAATCACCTATCTACAAAATCTGTGCAATGTTGCAGAGTGTTACAAAAGCCCCAAACAAGCTGAGCCTCTCTGCAAGCTTTGAGCTTCACCATGTGCTCCCCCCTCCCCAAAATAGGACACAGAAAGAGGTGAAAGATCAGCAGCTGACAAAACCCCGGTGTGGGTGCGCGTGGATTGCGAGGGGCTGTGCGACAGTGTGTTTCAGAGAGGGCTGCGTCTCTTTCTCTCATGCCGCTGTGCGTTGCTGAGACTGAGAGGCTGATGCACAGTGGCAGCTCCCCCCTCGTAGCCACAGGCCTGCCCAGAGCCACTGCAGATGATAGTTTTAATTGCTTTCAATCTTTCAGGCTAGTCCCTGCCCAGTGGCGCAAAGTGCTTGTGTGTGTGTGCATGTGTGGCACATTTTTTCACCGAGTTTCTGTGTGTGTGCGCAGAGGTGGTGCTGTCTGTGGACACGTGTGGTTTGATGAATGTGTTTTCCCTTTTGTGGGAAGAGAAAATTACTTGAGAATTAAGGCCTCGCAGAAATACATCTGATGAGCACAGAGGAAGACATGTTTATCACACAACCCTCGCCAAAGCCAGAAAATACTCAAACGGATCCCCATTTCCATAACGGTACCACACTTTTATAAATAATAAAGTTGGGGGTTAACATGCAAAGACCGCAGAAGGCACACTCACGTCCCTAAAAGCATTTTAAAAGTGGTGAACTACAAAACCAGCTGATCAATAATTCAGAGCAGAAGTGGAGATGGCATAACTGAGCACAAAAAACAGGCTGCAATTAAAAATGGCAGTCATTTAATCCATGTGAGAAGCCAACATCCATGACTAATGCGGTCCAACAGAGTGGCTGCGGTCGCATTTTTTGTTGTTGTTGTTTTTGGGAAGGGGTTGTGGTGAAGGTGGAGGGTCAGTCAGAGGAAAGCATTTTATGAATGGAACACATCGATACGATTGTAAAACTACCGACGAGATAGAAATGAATCATTTATGTTAAATAGGTCAAGTTTAGCTTTGTTTTTCTTTCTGGAAAAGTTGTAATTTATCAGACAAGGTTGGCTCTGCCTTTGTCAAAGAGAAATGACAAAAAGGTGACTCCGCCTTTTTATTCCTATTATCTGAAGCAATAATAGGGATTTTTTTTTTTGGGTGTGGGAGGCATTTTACTTTTTATTCATTTTTGCTAAAGACCCACTCTTATGAAAAATGTGTTTTTTGTATTTTTAACATGTTCTTGTTACAATTTTCTCGTGATGGGGGACAACTAAAAAGAACATTCAAATTCATTCATTTTCCAATCCGCTTTATCCCTTTCGGGGTCACGGGGTTGCCGGAGCCTAACCCGGCTACTCATGGGCGAAGGCAGGGTACACCCCTGGACTGGTTGCCAGTCTGTTGCAGGGGCCACAAACACACACCCATGCACACCTAGGGACAATTTACAGTGACCAATTAACTTATGAAGCATGTTTTTGGACAGTGGGAGGAAGCCGGAGTCCCCGGAGAAAACCCACGCATGCACGGGGAGAACATGCAAACTCCACACAGAAAGGTCCCCCAGCCAGGACTTGAACTGGGAACCTTCTTGCTGTGAGGCAGGAGCGCTAACCACTGCGCCACCGTGCAGCCCAACATTCAAATTAAATCTGCATTTATTACTTTATTCAAATTGTTATGAATCAGGAGCAGAAGAAAAAATGACGTTGGAAAAACCTTGTAGCTAAGACGTAGAAGCTACAGTCTGCTCTGCTCCATTCTGATACGTCCACTTGCAGACGATATATGCATATGTGCGGCATGTATGTCTTTATTTTTCTTTTCTTTCTTTTTGTTGCACCGGTGCTGCTGTGCCCTAGCAGGAAAGCACATAAACAAGGGGATGATGGGAAGTCAGGACTAGCTTACGCTTGCTCCACGCCAACAGTCCCGTCCACAACTCAGAGGTAAATTTCTAAACAAGATTTGTTTTTTATTTTGGCTGAAAGTGGCACAATTGTAAATAAAAGACCACTGGGAACCCTTTGATCAAAAGTTGGTTGGAGTGGGACTTGAAGCATTTTCCTGTCAAATTGAATATTACATTGATAAAGCCTTTCTGTGCATAGTTTGTACGCTCTACCTGTGCATGTGTGGCATTCTGGTTATCTCCTACAGTCCAAAAACATGCTTCACAGGTTAATTGGTGTCTCTAAATCGCCCCTTTGTCTGCCCGTGAGAGTGTGGCACTGCAACAGACTGGCAACCTGTTCAGGATGTACCCGGCCTTTTGCCCAACAGTAGCTGTGTTGGCTCCAGCAACCTTGTGACCCCAAAAGGGATTTAGTGGGTCCTGAAGATGAATGGTTATCTTCAGGACTGTTGAGCATGCAATATTCCATCTACAGTCTTACTGTTTCTGTTCTGGTATTTTTTTTTATCTTGCATTAATAATTGATTACTTTTTATCTGATTGTTCAAAATAACAGTATAGTTAAGTGCTTCCATAAAAATTAACATTAGCCTCATGTTTTTAACTACAGAAAATATAAAGAAAGATGGAAAGCTGTAAGATTTTGCCCAAAGATGAGAAAAAGGAGAAGAAAAAAGGGGTTAATATTTCATTTAGCTTTAAATTACTTCAGATTTTAGGTTTTATTTCAATTGCTTACATTTGAAGACCAAATATTAACATATAAAGGGAAAAGCTTTTACTGGTTATTGTGACTTCTTTACAGTTAAATGTGTTAAATCTCCCGGCTGCGTTTGAGCGAACACTCTATATAAACCACACCTCCTTCAACCCGCTCTTCAACAACATGTAATACATTTTCACAGCAAGTCCTGCTCCCTGTCCGCCTCCTTTCATATTCACACACACACACAAACACACATGCACATCTGGCCCGAGGGTAAATTAAGCGCTAACATTCCCACAGAGGCTAATCTCCATCCATTTAGAGGCTTGTAATATTTAATCAGGAGGCCGTGGACCGTCAAACGGAGCCATGCGCTGTGGCGTGGGTCATATGTTCACAGGAGAGGACAGCCCAGAGGCGACAGAGGGGAATTCACTGCTAAAAGCCACAATTTATTCAACCACACAGCCTCTTCCTTTGCTCTAGAGCGGGATGTCACTCCGGAGGAGCCTGGAAAACACAAAGATACAAGGGTTCTGGCTGAATTAGAGGACGTTCATCTCGTTATAGTCTTATTGTAACATAAGCTTTTTAAAAAAAAAAATAAATCCATCACATCTTCATCACAGATGGACGTGGAAAAAGTACTTAATGAACATGTACAGACTGTTTAATACGTTTATACTTGTGTTGCGTGATTGTTTCAAAGTCTTAATCCAATCACCTTTTAATCTCTTGTAGGTGTTCCCAGTGGTCTTTTAATTCTGATTATGCCGTTTTTAGGCAAAAAAAAAACAGTTTTCTAGGACTTAGTTTCTGCAGAGCGACTGGAGTTCTTTAGAAATTTGCCTCTGAGTTGTGGCAAGGACCATTTGCACGGAGCACCCCCACCCCTCTTCCCGTCACCATTAGCTATCTGTTTATACGCTCTCCTGCTAGCTTACAGCCCCTCAGACCACCAACTTAACTTTAACGGCGCAACAAAAATTGCAAGCAATATTGGAGCTATCCAGCCGTACAGTTTTGAGCCAGATGCCAGCTCAGACGAGGAAAATGAAAGTCTGCAGGTGGATGCATCACAATGGAGCGGAGCAGGGAGCTTGTGGCCCGCCCATTGTAGTGTCCATGTAGCAAACAGGCTCTTTTTAACCCTTTAACTACCCTTTAAAAAAGTTTTTTTTTCTGCTGCTTATTTCCTTGGGGGATTAACACACACAATCAGTTTTTTCAATACTTTGGTTGAGCAGGCAGTTAAAGGCTTAAACAGATTTTTTTTCTCCTGATTCACTACAATTTTAATAAAGAAATTGAATTTTAAGATTTACTTTTTCTTTTAGCTGTCCTCCATCATCAGTAAATTGCCACAAGAACACGTTAAAAACACGCTTTCCATTGAAGTGAGTCTTTAAATTTATAAAGATAGAAAAAGGCTAAAAAATATCCAAAATTCATTTTAAAATTAAAATAGTCTCACAATCTACCCAATAAAACAACTACAACTAATAAGATGATAAAAGCCAAATTTCTCTTGTATTTGTAATTAACATCTTGTTTAATGAAAGATGTAGTCAATTATAAACCAGTTAAAGCTAAAGAACCCATGTGTTTGAGGCTTGCGTTTAAAAAAGTCTGATAAAAAAATGATAACGTTTTAATAATTTATATAAATAATTGTTTTAGTCATAATAACATGCCTTAAAAACCTCGATTTACTCAAAAGTTAACTGAGAAAAACATAATTGCTTAGACTGCTGCTCCAGCGACCCGGTTCTGGATGAGCAGAAGAAGAAGACGAATGGATGGACGGAAAAATTCGTTTTTTTGGTTAAAAAAATTTACTCTAAAAGGGAAGAAAAGAAAGCTGGAAATTAACAATCTATTAGTCTGGTTTAACCCAATGATGCCTTTTTTTTAGATGAGTATCAGTTTTTTTATTTTCCAAAAAGAATAAAGCTTCCAGGCTGCACGGTGGCGCAATGGTTAGCGCTCCTGCCTCACAGCAAGAAGGTTCCCGGTTCAAGTCCTGGCTGGGGGACCTTTCTGTGTGGAGTTTGCATGTTCTCCCCGTGCATGCGTGGGTTTTCTCCAGGTACTCCGGCTTCCTCCCACCGTCCAAAAACATGCTTCATAGGTTAATTGGTTACTCTAAATTGTCCCTAGGTGTGAATGTGAATGTGAGTGTGTATGGATGTGTGATTGTGGCCCCTGCGACCAGTCCAGGGGTGTACCCTGCCTTCGCCCATGAGTAGCCGGGTTAGGCTCCGGCAACCCCGTGACCCCGAAAGGGATAAAGCGGCTTGGAAAATGAATGAATGAATGAATAAAGCTTCCCTGCTCCTTGTGCAGAACAATCACCTCCTGCAGAAAATTCAAAAGTAACCTTTAAAATCTGCCCATTTCTATCTGTTTCTGTCTCTAAGCAGTCATTTCATTCTTGCTTCCTTTTTTCCCCCTTTCTTTGTTTAAGTCTTTCTGATGCGAGAAAAGGTGCAGAGCTCGGCTGTCCAGCCTGGAGGGATCACACCGGACACAGCCAGCTGCCCTTACACTGCCACCCAGGAAAGGTCAGGTCTTACACCATCAGTGTGAAAATCCTAAAAAGGGCACAGGTTGGTTTTAACAGTTAAGTTTGGTATTTGGCTCTGAATGAACAGTGCAGGCAGCAGGACTTAAATGTGGCATTTGCAAACATTTGTGTTGATTGCGAATGGCCATTGTGAAGCTCGCGCCCTGATTCTGACTGACTCTGATGGGAAGCGCTGGTGAATTTTTCAAGCAGCCTAGAGGGGAGGACGGACTGGCAGATTAAAACCTCAGAGAAGAAGAAAAGAGTAGCCGAGTTAAATCTGAGATTTGAATAATTTCAGGGTAAAAATGTTCTTAACTTGCATATCTCTGTACATTGTTCTAGTGTCCATTTTTTGTCACTTTGCATGAACTAATTATCCCAAATAAAAGCAACTTGATCCTAATTATTCTCCCTGAGCACTGTGACAGCATAATGCCCATGATCCTGAATTAATCGGCTGAAATTTCTGCAAGAAAGCTCTAAAAAATTATCCATCTGCTCAATGCACACATGCCACAGCGCACTCAGATAGCTCATAGCACTGTCTTGCGTATGCAAATATGTTTTGCCTGGAAATCTATTTGGAGTTGCTCGAAGGAATCCAGAACGGCCGTCCTTCTGTCTCCCCTCGCCGCCTCACGCGGGGCTCCCTCTTGCAGTTAATGTCCTCTCGAGTGGAAAACCTTTTCACCAGTTCCACACGCATGGACATCCCGCCACTGCCTTGCCTCCGACTGCTTATACCACCATGGGCCAATATGTAGATCTCATGGGCCTGCACTGGCGGAACAAGGAGCCCTGCAACTGTTTGCTCAGTGCAATACAGGGATCCAGGGAGTTTTTATCTATTATTCTGTAGGGAGGACAGTTATTTTATCCTCAATAACCCTCTTTAGTCTGGGGTGCTGCAATGAATTTCACAAAATTATTAACTTTAAAAATGCAAAGAAATAAAAACCAAAAAGTATGCTAATTGTTTTGTGGGATGATAAATAAAGAGTTAGTCTCTGCCTTTAGGCAGAGCAGCAAAAAAATGAAAAATAAAGGTTTATCTGTGTGTGAGCTTGTGTGTACGTGTAGACCAGAGGGCTGAGAAGGCCGGCTTGGGCAGATGGTCCACAAAGGTGTTACCACACAGTGAGTGGGCACTGCGATTGATGCATTGCAACATCCAAGAAGGTGGAACATTTGGCTGCTGACCCGCAGTCAGAACTCATCGGCACTGGCTTCTCCTTATTTAGTTGCAGCGAGAGAGCCGACGGCTGATTTGGTCAGAATAAACACTCAGAACGCTGCACTTTCCGACCCTGGAGGAAGCCTGCACTGAAACTTCTTCTCCCAGTGTCTCTGCAAGGAGGTCACGATGGTGGTGCGGGCAGGGAGGATGGGTGCACGGAGCCGTGGAGATGAGGAGAGGCGGCACACAGGGTTACTGTTACACTTGGATGGAGAAGATCTCACCCTTAGCCTGTTTTTAGGGCCCTTTTTAAGTGTAGCAGCTCCATATGTCTTAGTTTCTGCAAGTAATGTGTAACCTAAGCCCTTGGTGTCTGCTTTGCCCTGGCAAAGAACATTTAAGAGATCAAGAAAAAAAAACCTAAAGAAAAAGCTTGAAGATTGATTTTATTGGGCAAAAAGTGAAAACTGGTGTTTGTCTATAAAAAATGTGATATAATCTTATTTTATAGCAACAGTTTTTAAACGGTGAAACAAAAGTAGTTAGTCTGAAATGCACAGTTGAATATGAAAAACAAGAGATTTTAATCACAAACACCATCAGTTATGCACATGCGAGATTTTATTTCAGGCCCCAAAGCCCTCTTACATCAGCTGAAACATGGAAAATTTATGAGCGAGGGCGATAACCGAAGGCAACATTACGGCAAAGGATTTTAGACAATTACAGCTGGTGCAAGAAAACTTTCAACAATCTCTTTTCTAGTGTCTTCCTTAGAGTTTTTTTGTCAATTAACAGGTTGTTTAATTCAAGACAACAAAAATGTTATTTTAATTCAAATTGATTATTACATTTTTAATTCCTGCTGGATTAGATTCGATTTTTCAGTTTAAGCTGCATATTATTACTGGAGGGTTTCCTTAAAACACCCTTTAGCATCATGATCCTGGTTTAGTTCATGTTTATTCCCAACAACAACTTGTATGTGCACAAATCAAACTATATCTTACAAATCACAGAAATAGAGAAATGCATGAGGCTCAAAATAAAATCAGACATGATTCTTTACATTGAGATGTTGTGCAGAGCAGAGCGCCACCGTCTGGTAACACAAGTACAGTTTAATTTACATTAAAAAAGGTAGTTTATGTTCCTTTTTTGCGTCATAAAAAATCCTTTTTATAACTTACTTTTCATCTATTTTAAGGAATTATAACAGCAAAAAAACAGCCGTTTAAAGGATATATATTATATTCCATCAAAAAGTGCAATATTTTGTAGCACTTGTGCATCTTTTTTAATATTAAAACAATAATCTTTTGTCAGTGTTTTCAGTGATTTAGGAGCAAAATTAGTTACATTTTAGGTCATTTTTCCTGCTGAAAAAGTGATCGTGCAGCAAAAATCATAAATCTTTCTCTCCATTCACCGAAACATCCAGAGGTTAATGCAGGACAGACAGAAGCTCCTGCAAAGAAGAACTCTTGAATCTATGAAAGACAAAAACACATCAGCACCAGACCAAGACCGGGCTCCAAAGTCTGACTCCTGTCTGTGCCGGACCTCTCGTGGAGTCAGTCGTCCTGCACCACCATCACGTTTCCGTTCAGCTCATACTCTATGCTGGACCAGTCGAAGATATTCCCCTTGGGCACCTTGTGTCCATAGTACCAGGCCTGGATCATGCTCCTAGAGAGCACGGAGTCCCACATGTTCAGGTCAGTCACCTCCCCCACAAAGCTCTGTGTGGCCTCCAACCCTCCCAAGTGTTTATCTGGGTCTTGCCCCAGCAGGACGGTGCCTTTTGGACGGATGCTGTGACCTGGTTTGTAGACCTGGTAGGTGCTGCGTTTGCCATCTACCCAGAAAGCAGTGAGGCCAGTGCGAGACTCCCATGTGAGGCAGAGACTGGAGCGGAAAGTGGTGAGAGGAGGGAGATGAAAGAAGGCGCCGTCCCCGCTCATGTAGAGGGAAACACGGCCGTCTTTTTCACGCCACACGTTGAGCTCATCGTAGTCGGCCGTGCGGTAGGCAAACAGAATGATCTGCCGCTCCTCTGGCAGCTCAGTGGCCACACGCATGCAGAGGGTGAAGGCCCGAAGTTCCATTTCCTTCTGTGGGATCAGAGCCACGAAGCTGAAATCCGTCTCATAGGGGAAGACCAGAACTTGCTCACTCAAACCTGCTAAAATGAGGAAGACCAAAAATGCGTTTAAGTGCATGTAGTACCTCATTCACATAAAGCTTTTACTGTGAAACATTAATATTCAGCTGAGTTTTTAGCTGAGTCAGTGTCTTGTCAAGGCTGAAACACAACAAAATATGAACTTACTTCCTCCGTGCTTAACTGTTGTCATGACATACCCTTCAACTAAAAAAGGGATTGAGAACCTTAACACTTAAAGAGCCCTATGGGCCCCAGTTTATCTGAACAAAACTCAGCAAGAGACATAAGATTCATCTCACCGTTTAGAAAATTCTAACATTTTATTTAAACTTTTGTGACTGACGCCTGAATTTAATTCTAGCTATGAAAAAACAATCCCTCATGTGTTTGCTTTTAAACAGATGCTAAATTAAGTTATATTTGGAACCAAAGTGGTTTGATGCATATTTGCATCAATAGCCATCACTTATAAACTGCAATTTCTGAATATTTAAAATCACTGAACTACAACTGTGTATAAATTTTGTCTTAAATATGACCATTTTGATATCCTTTACTTTTCACAGCAGCATGAGTCCCTTTCAAAATAAAGTAAACCCTGTATTAAATGAGATGCTCTTGCTGCAACAGTTTTACTTGAATTGCAAATGTAAGACAGCCATGTTGTCAGCTTCAAAAGGACATAACTCAAAAAGTTTTTGCCTGATGACAGACTTTTGACAGAAATGGTAGTTCTTGCTTGAACTGAATGAAGTTGTCCTGGAACTTCCATGTGTTAGAAGGCGACCAAAAGAGTGTTGAGAAAGAAAAATAAGAGACGGAAAACATTCAGATAATTTTTCACACAAGTTTCTGACTCCTGTTTAGAGTTTTTAAACTGCTGTCTTTCAAAACATGAACATACAGATAATTTTAAGTTTCTTTTAAATAAATAATCCCTTTAACCATTAGAATAAAAAACATAAATGGAATTACTATGAATTATAGATAGAAAAAACTGGAATCTGAGCAATTTTCCTTTTCTGGAGAACTCGATAGTAATCCTTTAAAGATAATTATCCTTAGATTACTGATTACTTCTTAAGATGGATTCGCACACAAACCCATCGAAATGATCATTTTGATTTTTAAATCCATACCTTGTGTGGCTGAGGAGGGAGTGACCAACATTACAGCAACACCAAGAACAAGCACAGCAGTCTTGACTTTGACACTCTGTAAACACATCACTCAGCATTTAAATCCCTTCATACATTAAATTATTGCAAAACTTTCCAACGAATGTTGTTTTTTTTTAATTACCATTTTTATGCTTTTTTTCCTGGTTCCTCTGTGCAGGAAACTCCGTCCCAGCAGCCAGCAGCACTGGTTTGGTGCTCTCCCCTCCTAGCACATGCACGCTGTGATGTCAGCCTTCTGAAGGACGTGGACAATAGGCCCAGTGTGTGGGGGCTGCATGGCAGCCTGTCCTTGTGACTGAAGCAAGCATTATTTCACCAATGTTGGTGTGAAAAAAGTAAAAACACTCATTTTTTTTGTTTGTTTTTTCATCAATGTTCTCAGGTGAACTGCTAACTGAAGATCACAGTCAGACCTATCCTCACCTCCTGACTACCATAGGAAAAAAATCCTGTTATAAATAACCAAAAACTACCATTCTCAGAGCCCATCTCTTCACATTTGGCATCTCTGAAAATCCCCAAATGTCCTCTGCAGATAGAGTTCATTTAGTAGTATTCCGTGACTGGGAGACACATTTGCATTGCTGGAGGTCAGGATGCTATTAATGCTCAAACAACAACTATGAGAACTGCTTTCTAGCCATTTGAAAGAGTGCTTGCAAAAAAAAAAAAAAAAGATCAAGGACAAAATAAAGCCAAATTCCTATTGGTTGCCGCACACCTGCCTGGGTTTGTGAAATCCGTTCTCAACATTTGACCCATCCCTGCAGAAGCAGGAGCAGCAGTCCGGGGGTTTAACCCTCCAAACTTTAATCGTGAGGTTCAAACATGAAGGAACTTTACTATGGATTTGAACCAACAGTCTCCCAGTTTGAGGGCAGATTCTTAATAAGACTGATTTACATAACATTTCTGAGCAGAAAAGCTGCACCAAGTCAACATTAAACATTTGTTTAAGGTTGTCTTTCAAAAATAACAAAGAAAACACAACATAAAAAAATAAAAAATCTGAAAGAGAAATTCAAGTTCCTTTGAAACTATTATTAGTTATTGGGTATGAAAGATTGATATTTTCAGTTGGATCATGAATAATTTAATGAATTTTCCCAACTTTGGCTGTCCAAAACTAGATAATATTATATTGGTCCAAAAAAAGGCAATAAAGACTTCACATTGCAAATAAGTAAGATTTTAATAAATGAAAAGAGTGTTAAGCTAAAGATTAGACAGCCTAAATGAGAAACTACTCTTTTAATTGGTCTGTCGTGTTCAAAAGTTGTCCATCCATTATATTAAACAACTTTTTTAAATGTTTGGGTCGACTTTAACAAGAATATGTTAAATTATTTCAGCTGCAGAATCTCATTGGAACTGATTTTTGTACGTTTGAGTTGTGTTCATTACTTTGGTCAGTTAAAATTGTTAACAGCAGCACCATCTGGTGTCCAAACAAGAAATTACACAAATGCGTCATGTGGGCTGGACTCCAAAAATAATACAAATAAAAGGTTCTAAGTCATCTCTGATTTAAACACCTCACCAAACAAAAAAAGCTTTTCCATGATCTTTTATTAATAAATGTCTAATAAGCAGCAGAGTTCCATTCACTCTTTGTATCTCCTTTAATGATTCACTAGCATCAAACATCACAACATACATACTCCAAGTTTATGGTTAAATGAGAACAAATGAATGAAATCGGAATCAGGCATTTTTGTTATCAACATATCTACATTTAATACAAGTTCTCAAGCTTTAGGATCCAGAAAACAAACAAAAAAAACTATCAAGAAATAATGTTTTGAGTAAGACCAGCAAATTATGTACAATGTCTGCACCCCGAAACACACGAACAACCAACAACCCCATTTAACCACAGACACATTCAGCTGGAAAACCAGCCAACTACAAGCACTGAACCGAAAATGGGTTTCACAAAGAGGGATGCTGGAGCTCCAGCACAAAAACACTTGGACTGAGGTATGGATGAAAGAAGATGCTAGGAACTCTTCCAGCATTTCTTTGATTTGGGGGGCAGTGACACTCATTGTGGTTAATGTAAGTTTTAATTCCAGATGAGTTTCAAAATCTGGACCGTTGGATCTAGATTTAGTGAAAACCACTGCGGCTCCCAGGATAAAAGCTTTCTGCTTTGAACATAAAACCAGCAACATGAAAACGTTCTTAGTATGCAGCATTTCATCATCACACTTCCTGTTCAAGGCTTTACATGATTACCTCAAATGGACCAAATACAAAACACCTGAAATCAGTATTTTTTTAAAAAAATCTATGAAATACATATTTTATACATTCAGTTGATTTGAATTGTCTGTTATGGGGTGGCTGATACGAAAAAGAAAGAAAATTGTGTTGAGTTCATGAAAAATCTTGTGGTAAAATGAATTGAGGCTGTGATGAACCTGTGCTCACTTTGCATTTGATGCAAGACTTGTATACAAGTAAGTTTTCAGGGCAATTTTTGACAAATGAAATATAGTTTGATTTTAAAAAAAAAAAAAAAAAGCCAAATGAAAAGCTAAAAATGATCTTTTTATTTTTTTATATTAGTGTTCTATGTGTAACACTTGAGATCAAAGCTTTTCAACTGTGGCACTCAGAAACAGAAGGGAAAAAAAGCAGGAAGTGTGCAAGGGAGACCTGAAGACGGCCTGTATTTGATTACAGAAGAATTGACCGGAAAAGACGAAAACAAGAAGAGACAGACAGAAAGAAATGAAGAGGCTCTTAAAGGGAGCAGCATATGAACACTGAGCCGTGGAGAGTTGCAGTGAGAAGTTTTACAGCAAAGACTGAATGCAGGGAGGAGGCAAACCGAGATACATGGCTCCCATCAGGCAGTCCCGAGTGCGGCTTTTCCTGCTTGTGTAAGATGCATATCCAGGCAAGGGGTGATCTGTTTGCAAAAGCCTTCAGTAGTTCAGGCTTTGTGTTGAGTACTAGGTGGGGGGGGGCATGAGGGAGAAATGGGAGGTGTTTATTTTATTTTTTTCAGTAGTCCTCCACCCAACCATTCTCCTGGATAAAGGCATCGATCACTTCCTTCATAGCCAAGTTGGGAATCAGCTGATCCTGGGTCAGGGGACTCCGGGTGACCGGGTCAAAGTGACCAACTCGCTGCAAACAACCAGATCAAGACATTTTCATGAGCCATTCAGTACTCTATATGCAAAATCTTTACAGGGTCAATGAGAAAAATATCACAACAAGGTTTACTTAAAGACTCACTCGGATGAAAATTGTGTTTTTGGTGTTCTTAACATACTCTTATAGCCTTTTTCTCATGATGTAGGACATATATTAAGAAAATTAAGTTTAAAATTGCATTTCTGGGTATTTTTTTAATTCAAATTGTTGTGAATCAGTAGAAGACAAAAAAATACTGCTTCCTGCTCTGAGAGCTCAGGAAGGGGAAAGGGGGCGGGCTTGCTCCCCTGGCAATAGTCCTGGCCACATCTCAGAAGCGAATTTCTAATGAACTACTGCCGCCCTGCAGAAACTGTTCCTTTAAAATAAATCAAGAGATGATCAGAGTGGGTCTTTAAAGTTGACTTACTTAGAAAACAAAACAATTCAACGACAACACCTTTACCTGTAAGTGCTCTTCGATGTCTTTGCGATCATACGTGATTCCACTTGGTGTGATGCAGGGCTCCCTCATTAGCTCAAAACTGATCTTTCCACAAAGGTAATCAGGGATCTCCCGCTTCTGAAAAGAAACAATAAAATCACACAAATTGTGACATAAACGTTGTCTTTCCTCATTAACAGGATTCAGAGTGGATTTGTTGATTTTTGAACATTACATTAACTTAACAAGAAAGTATTCATGTAAAAACAAAATAAGTATTTCGTTTCCTTTTCCTCTTCCTTTTTTCTGCAATTTTCTGTGAAATGTAAACAATTTTTAAGTTGGATATCAAATCCAAAGAATATAAAATATAATATAATATATATATGCTAACATAACACAAACGGCACACTTTCATTGCTTCCATAAAAGCAAAATTAGAAACTGTGAATACAAATGATTCCTGGCTTTTGACCACATTTTCTTCTGATTTCTGTTTCTTTATCTTTAACTGACATGATGTCGCTGATAAAATGATGTAATGTTAAAGAAAAGCAGCTTTTTCTCACTCTTGACTTCGTGTGTTTCTATGGTTACTCTCATATATGATGTTAACTGCAGAAATAAAAGCATGAGGGTTTGCTTTTCTTTTGCCAGTAAGGTGTTTTTTTATATTTATATATTATATTATATATTCTTTGGATTTTATATCCAACTTAAAAATGGTTTATATTTCACAGAAATTTGCAGAAAAATATTTTTGACACTTACTTTTCTTTTTTCATCAACTTGGGAGAATAGCTCTTCCATATCCATTAAATACTTGTCCTTTGCAGGTCACACGATGATTAAAAAAAAAATCAAGATTAGAGTTGTCAGAAAAGGTGTAACAGCAGCTGTGACTACATGACAAATTAATTCAAAGAAAATGTAAAAACATACATGTTTTGATGCAATCTTAGCAGCATCACTTCCGTTCTGATTGTCATCGTGTTTTTCTTTGTAATCATCCAACTCTCTGTAGAATATGAAGTTACGTTGCAGATTAAAAAAATTTACCAACTGAAAAAAGTCGTTTTTACAATATATTTCACCTTTCCTTCTCAGCCAGTATGAGTTTAGTCAGATAAGCGTGTAACTCGTTCTCCTGGTTGATGCGCTTCTCCTCAATGCTGTTCCAGCGTTTTTTCTTGGCGATGCGTAAAGCACTGGGAATGTCATCTCCAAAATTCAGCCTTTGTTCTTTTGCCAAGTTATAAGCTGTAAAACAAAGGAAGGGATTTCAGATAGGCTAATGAACAACTGACCTTTTACTGAAATGTGTTATTGTTTAATATAAGCAGCAGAAAACACCAAATAAACAAAAAAGTAATAAAAATACAAAACTAAAAATTAATGCAAACCCTCTGCTTCTCAACAATGTGAAAGAAGCAAATTCACAGCAACATGAAGTTTACATTAGAACAGAATTCAGATGTTATAAATCCAGAACCCAAAGAGCAAACATTAGGATTCCCTTTAAACTTAGATTATCTTTTTTTTTTTTTTTTCACTATTTACGTTCCATAAAAAATAATACAATTATAAGAATTATATGTTTGCAGGTACAGTGGATGCAAAAGTATTCACACCCCTTGAACTTCTCCACATTTTCTCACATTATGACCACAAACATAAATATATTTCATTCGAATTTTATGTGAAAGACCAACAAAATTGTGATGTGGAAAGAAAATTATACAAGAGTTCAATTTTTTTTCCAAATAATAATAATGACTGATCAAATGTTGACTTCATGACTTCATAGAGTCCACCCCTGTGTCATTTAATCTCAGTATACAAATCCAGCTGTTTTGTGAAAGTCTCTGTGGTTTGTCAGGGGAATATTGAGGAGAAAACAACATCATGAAATGTGAGGAACACACCAGACAGGTCAGGGAGAAAGTTGTGGAGAAATTGAAAAAGATTTCCCAAGCTTTAAACATCCCACTAACCACTATTCCGTCCATCATCTGCAAATGGAAAGAGTACGGCACAACTGCAAACCTACCTGGACATGGTTGTCAACCTAAACTAACAGGCCGAACGAGGAGAGCACTGATCAGAGATGCAGTCAGGAGGCCCATGATGACTCTGGATGAACTACAGAGATCTACAGCTCAGGTGGGGAATCTGTCCATCAGACAATGATCAGTTGTGCACTGAACAAATCTGGACTTTATGTTAAAAGAAAACCACAAGAAGTCCTGCTTGCAGTTTTCCATAAGCCATATGAGTGACCAAGCAAACCTGTGGAAGAAGATGATCTGGTCAAAAGAGACCAGAGTTGAACTTTTTTGCCTAAATGCAAAGCGCTATGAGTGGCAGAAATCTAACACTGCACATCACTCTGAACACACCATACCCACTGTCAAACATGGTGGTGGCAGCATCATGCTCTGCGGCTTCTTCTCTTCAGCGGGGACAAGGAATCTGGTTAGAGTTGATGGGAAGATGGATGCAGCCAAATACAGAGCAATACTGGAGGAAAACCCGTTGAAGTCTGATCAACACTTGAGACTGGAGCGGAGATTCACCTTCCAACAGGACAACCAGCCTAAACATAAAGCCAAAGCTACAATGGAATGCCTTCAGATGAAACGTTTTCATGTGTTGGAATGGCCCAGTCAAAGTCCAGACCTAAATCCAATCCAGAACCTGTGACAAAATCTGAAAACTGCTGTTCACAAACGCTCTCCATCTAATCTGACTCAGCTTGAATTGTTTTGTAAAGAAGAATGGGCAAAGATTTCAGTCTCTAGATGTGCAAAGCTGGTAGAGACAAACCCCAAAATACTTGCAGCTGTAACTGCAGCAAAAAGGGGTTCCACAAAGTATTGACTCAGGGGGCTGAATACTTTTGCACACTTCACTTTTCAGTCTTTTACTTGTAAAAAAATATTGAACTTTTGTATAATTTTCTTACCTCACAACTGTGTGAGACTTAAGAGTTGGCCTTTGACAAAAAATTCCAATAAAATATGTTTATGTTTGTGGTCATAATTTGAGAGGAGCTCAAGGAGTATGAATACTTTTGCAAGCTGCTGTATGTGTAACAGTGTAGTATAACTCTACCCTCTTTACTATGATGGAGATCAGTCTGTGTTGAATCCAAACCCATGACTGCAGTGAGAACAAGAAATCAGAATATGATCCAAACAGATTAAATAATTGCCTTGACAAAATCCCAAACTGCAATGGTAATACAGTAAAAGTTTATATGCAGGAACATCTAGTGAAAAAGTTCACTATGGATTGTCAGTGGATTTAAAAAAGTGAAACTCGTCTGTTAAATAGAATAATTCCTCAGATTAAAATAAGTCAAGTATTAATATATTGTAATGCAATTTCATAAATTTTGTGTCAGAATATTAGAATATCATCAGTCCAATAAAAATGTATATATGTTTTTAGCACAACTGTCAGTCTGGTAAAATATGTGTTCATTTCTATCACTCAGCACTTGGTTGAGGCTCCTTTATGTTGATTACTGCATCAGTGCATTGTGGTATGAAGTTTATAGTAACTAGCCTATGGCTCTGTGTAGAAGGAATGGAGGTTACTTTGCAGTGCTCCCTCCAGATCATCTGCATTGTTGGGACTGGTATCTCTCATCTTCCTCTTCAAATAGACAATAGACTCACAATTGGGCCCAGATCAGGGTAGTCTGCGGCTCAAATCATCCACAGTAATACCAAAATCAGTTAACCATCTTTTGGTCCCTTTGGCAGTGTTTGCAAGTCCTAAGTCCTGCTGGAAATTTCAATCAGCATCTCAATACAGCCCATCAGGCAAAAGGCAGCATTTAGTGCTCTAGGACTTTCTGTGAGGTTAATGCATTAACTGTAAACTTCAGAAAACACAGTGGACCTACATCATCCCTGATTGACATTTGGTTCTGTGCCTCTCCAAATTAAATACAACATTTACTTATACCTGAAAGGAGAACTTGGAACCAGTGAGCAACAGTTCAGTTCTTTTCTAGTGAGCCCAGGTAAAAAGAATTCTGACACAGTCTCTGGTTCAGCAGTGGCTTGATGAAAGAAATCTGACATTCGTAGCTTGTGTCTGTTTGTGGTGACTTTTGGTGCACTGACTGTCCTCAGTCCACTCCTTGTGATGTTCCCACAACTTTAATGAATAGATTTAGCATAACTACCTAAAACTGTTTTTTCTGTTGGTTGAGCAACTTTTAGCCACACATTTTACATGAACATGATCAAATTTGATCTTCTCATCCTCACAGAAAATTATGTTAGTATACACAAAATAGAAAAAAGTGAGATGATCCTTTTTCAGATTTTCCTTACCATCTAAAATGTGTTCTTATTTCTGTCTCTGCTATTTAAAGAAAGCAGTACTGGTACAGCTAGGGGTGAAAAAGCTGATTTGAGGGTGTATTCAGACTGGAAAAGTCTGTTGGTCCGGACTGAGACTGCTTGAATTGAGCCGGATCAAGTCCTGAACCGTGTGTTTGGTCTGTATTCAGACTGACGTCTACTGGACATTTCTGTTTGAAACTAAAGCCTGCAAACAAAACCACGTTACTAAAGATCTCTTCAGTCATCGGCCAGGAATTATGAGGGCGAGGCAAAGCAGTGAGAGAAGGAATTATGGTAATCCTAAAACGACTGTCGGGAAAATAGTGTAAGAAGCAATGTGTTAAGAAAGAGTTTTAATGAGCCTGCACTCATCCGACCAAATTTCAATGAGTCACTGTGTCACTGTGTCACATCATTGCTTTACATTTGTCTGTAGCTCATCGGTTGCTTCATTCCGACTCTGTTATATTCTGTATTGGTCCAGTTGTTGCACAGAACCTAGTCAGACTGAGGAAACTCAGAGCACAGAGTTCAGTTGCAAACGAATCAAGACCATTTCAAAAAGGGGTCAGAGAGTGGTTCCTGGTTCCGGACCAGGGTCTGCTTGGGTGTATTCAGACTGAAAATTTGTTCCAGATAATCAGGGAAAACAAACTCTGGTTCACTTTAAGCTAATCCTATGTGTCCAGTCTGAATACACCCTTAGACTTGAAACTCTAATGAGAAACCGGCTTTATCCTTTTTTGGTCCTTTGTAGCTTAACAGACAACTTTATGAACTTTTATTGAACGTGTGATGGGCCTCCAAACAGAGGAACCAACATGAAAGCTTCTGATAGACTTCATAGATTTCAGGAAAATAAATGTTCCTTCTAACACAAGGAGGTAAAAACAATGAAGCTAATAAAGACAACACAAATATAATTTAAAGTAAAATGGTAAAATGATAGGCATTAGCAGCCTGTTTTCCACACAGCCACTCTGATTTAGAACACTATAAAAATTAGTTCGAAGTTTTCTCTGACCTTTTTGCAAATTGCCGATTGCCTCATCGTAGTTCTCCAGTTCCAAGTGACACTGGCCCAAGAAGAAGTGAGCTTTAACAGACTGACTATCCAGCTCCAGCGCATGCTTACAATCTGCTAGAGCCTTGTCATACTGCTGCAGCTTCACGTGGCAAAGGGCCCTGTTGGTGTAGTACACTGCCACTGATGGATTACGGTTCTGGAAGACACAATGTGCAAAATAAAGAATTGAATCAAAAAGTCTCAGTGTATTTAGAGTTTACAGAGCTTGATCTTTGCCAATAGGGCATGGATGAGGAATCATATATGCTCACAATAGCTTTACTGTAGCAGGAGGCAGCATCCTGGTACTTGCGGCAGAGGAAAAGCCGGTTCCCCTGCTCCTTTAACTCCTGCGCGGTGGAACTCTTCTCCGGGCTGCCAGCCATCTTCTCCACCGGCTCCGCGGGGCCCGCTTCGCCCTGTTTCCCTATCCTGTTCCCCGTCTCTTCGGCTGGCTAGATAACAGGTTTCAGAATGTGCCGTCCGTCCAGGGTCTCACACACTACAAACACAGCGCGTGCAAAGTTATCAATGCACCTGCAATGCGCTTCTTCCACGACCTCGGTGCAATGCTGCTCGATGCCGCTCAAAATGCATTCGTTCGGTTTGCTGACAGTGCACGCAGCTGAAAATCACAGCTAAACTGCCGGCGAATTAACTATTCACGGTCGGAAATCGATGGCCACCAAATAGCCAGCACTGCTATTTTATCAACAGCCATTACACATCCAGAACAGGTTTATTTACAGTGAATAAACACCCGTCAGAAGAAAATATATTTAAATTACATATAAATTGTAAATTGCGCTAATGTTACGAAAAAGAACACGAATAACAAAATGGCTAACTTTTGTTTCGAACACTGTTATCGATGCTATGCTAAGTTAGCTAAGCTATTCTCTTAAAACGAGTTTGTGTCGGGACATACAGCTTTGGCTTGTCTAATCAACTTTATTGAAAATTTATTATGGTAGAATCTAGTCAAATGAAGCAAAAACTGAAAAATGTGTTCTGGAATTTAGATATTTTACACAACGCAGCCCAGTTTCTTAAAAAAAAACATAAACTAGCTAATGCTAGGTTAGCCCTTTTGCATTACAGTTGTCTGACGTCCATTTTCGTTTTTTTTTTTTTCGTTAGTTTTTCTTGGGGGGTCAAATATATATGTATACCATACCCGGTCCTTACCTTCAATTGGAAATTTTACATTCATATAAGACAGATTTAAATCAGTTTGATATAAAATCGTAACGGATATTTTTTTCCCCCCGTACGAACTGTCATGACGGAATGTTGTGGTATTGACGTCAAACACTTTACGCTGTATCTACGGAAGCCGAGAGGATATGGATTCTAATAAAAGTTTGCTCAGAAGTTTCCCTGTCGTATCTTCAAGTATCGCACAAATGTGGACTTTCTGTGATAATTTATGTAAATGTAATGAGGAAACAAACCATCCGTATTGGGATCGCTCTCATAACTTGGTATTTTGGAAAGACATCTATTTGTTTTTCATTTCATCACTGGGGCTTTTGAAGCCTTTCCAGGCTTCTTCGGGTCGAAATCATACAGTTAATGGTTGAAATGGACAAAAATGCACAACGGACAAGTTACCACACAGAAAAACTTAACATTTATCAACCCATAAATCACATTGCATTGGACTGTTGGATGAAAACCCACGAGGAGAATATGCAAAAAAAGTGAAACAATAGCCATCTAGCTGTGAGAAGATCTTGGTATCAGTGCTAAAGTAGTGGTTAGTACTGATAACTGACCACTGATACAAGTAACCCCAGTGATGTAACTTATCACTATGTAATGGTTTGTCGTATCCTTATAAATAGAAAGTAGATACCGACCTACTACTGATGCTTTGATAACCATAATAACAGCACCCTGCCAAATAAAGTATTTGTTTATACTTGACTCTAAATTTATTAATTTGCAAAAATTATTAGCATTATTCATAACAAATGATTTTTAGTCTTCCTTTTTTCTTCTTTAAACTTCTATCATTGCACTGATTCAAAATGGTTGAAGATGATAAATCAGTTCTGAAGTTGATGCGTAACATTGTTTTAGTTGTTCTTATGTCTTTACAAATTTTGCATACTTTATATTACATTGATGCCAAATTTTACTATTGGAAAAAGCCAGTGGTGTAAAGTACTTGAGTAACTGGACTTTGTTACTTTACCTAAATTCTTTTTTTTTTTGGCTACTTTGTACTTGTAATATAAAAAATATAAGCAGCTCTTACTCTCTGCTCGACCACATTTGTGATTGAATATTTGTACTCTTTACTCCACTACATTTGAATGGACACTTAACATTACTCATCACATTTACTCGATCAAATGTAAAAAATCAAGGAAATAATTCCAATCGTATTGTTTTTTTGTTTTTTTTTATCATGTTTTGTGGTATTTGCTGCTGACCTCTTGGCCAATCACCATTGTAAAAGACATCTTGATCTAATGGGTTTTCCCTGGTTAAATAAAGATTAATAAAAAACACATGCAACTTTTAAATCTAAAAATTTTCTTAACATTTATATTCTTTATTGGGTTACTGGGCTGCCAGAGCCTAACCTGGCTACTGTTGAGTGGAAGCATGGTACATCCTGGACAGGTAGCCAGTCTGTTGCATGGCCAAACAATCGCACACCCACAGTCACATTTAGAATCATCTATTAACCTATGAAGCATGTTTTTGGATTGTGTTTTTCAGTTAAACTATTACCAGTACTACATACCAATTGACATAATAAAAAAAAGAAAGACAGTTTGGTGATATCTGAATGGACTTGTGCAAGATCAGCACAAGACATTTAATTTGGCGTAGTTGCCAGAAGATGGCGCCATAGGCCTAGGTGTTTCTTTAAATGTCAGTCATGTCTTTAAGGTAGTTTATTTTAAAGTACTTCAAAGTACATCCATCCATTTTCTTAACCAGCTATATCCTTTTCGGGGTCACTGAGTTGCCGGAGCCTGCACCAGCTACTGTTGGGTGAAGGCGGGGCACACCCTGGACAGGTCGCCAGTCTGTTGCAGGGCCACACGCTCACTCCCACACACACTCAGGGACACTTTAGAGTAACCAATTAATCTTTGAAGCATGTTTTTGGACTGTGGCAGGAAGCTGGAGTGCCCAGAGAAAACATGCAAACTCCACAAAGAAAGGTTCCAGCTGGGATTGGAGCAAGGCCCTCGTCTCTGTGAGTGCACTAACACACTACGCCACCATGCAGCCCAGTTTAGAGTGCAGTATTGTGAAAGACCATTGCTGTGTTATCTACTAATTCTAATAAATATATGGGTCAAATAAAGGTGTGTACCAAAACAAAATTGAGGAGGCATTCAGTTTACAGATGTGAACATTTTTTAAAGCATCAAATGGATTTTTCAGGAGATTAAAGATTAAAGATTGATATTAAAATTATTATATCCATCTGTTTTTTTAAATAAATAAAACAGCTTTTTAGATATATCTAACTCACAAGAAAGTGCAGATAACATTTGGATCTTTGCAATCATCCATGTTTGACAGTGGAGGAATTAGCAAGACCTTGACTATGGAAAAGGTCACTTTCAAACCATCCAGTTGTCCCTTTGTGAGGGTTTAGCACAGACATCAATGGTTGGAGATTAAGACACATCCTCAGAGCAAACATACCAATAAATGTGTAAAGGAGGGGTCTGTTAAGCTGCAGCCCTCCAGAGATGTGTGTCCCCAGCTGTGTTTACTCATCCCAGTATGGTCTACTTAAATCCCACAACACCCACCTACATAGATAAGCTTTGAACCAGTTGGTTTAAATGTAGCCACAGAATAAAAATACCTTTGAAAGCCAACAAAAACCATTTAAAGGAACAGAAACCATGTTTTTATACTGTATTTTTGTGAATATTAAAGCACTTTTAAATGTTCAAATGGTGTGGTAAAAATCATCATTTTTTCAAAAAGGCACACTTTCAGCTTAATGTTTAATTAATTTTATCCAGATTTTCATTTTTTGTGTTTTAAATGTCTCAAAGTGATCAAACAGCCACTCAGAAGTTCACTTTTTGCTTTTGCTTACATTTAAAATGTCGCTAACCCCCATTAATTCAAGTTTCCTTTTCAGCATCCCAACCGTCCTCTGCAGTCTACCTCAGCAGACCCAACGGCTGCCCAACGCACCAGCTGGCTCAGCTTCCAGTTACCCTGGCAACCAGACCAGGAAGTTGCCCAGCTCCTTTGGCACAGCTAAAAAGCCTCCCTTTCCTCGTGACATCGTTTCTTAATGCCTGTGTAGTCGTTTTCCTATTTGGCATCACTCTACACTATTAAGCGCCAAAACGCCCAGACTAAGAGAAAGAGGGAACACGCTCTCTTTTGCATGAAGGGAAACCTTGAGTTCAAATAATTAAAACAAAAGCAACAATTCTCTTCTATGGTGGCCCTTTGTTTGGTGGGTTTGCTCATTTTGAGAAGGGGATGGTCTCTAAGACCAACTGCAGTTCATTCAAGCTGAATGTAAGAGGAACAATTTGGTAAAAAAAAAAAAAATTCCCCTGCTTGAAACATAAGAGGGTTGATGAGGGAATGATAAACAACAAATGACTGAGGTCAAATCAATGTTTGCAGACAGCATATTTTACAATTTCTTCAATCATTCAAATGTAAACCTACTGTGAGTCCCCTGAAACACTTCAGGGGTGACTTTCTTTTTATTATTGTGAGACCAAAGAAAATCACTCATGTTGGCGCACACAAAAGTCCAAAGTCAATTGCTGTTTTTCTCAATCTGTGGTTTATTTTTCTTTAGCTTTATTCTTTTTATTATGATGTAATTACAATAAATCTGTCAAAACAATTAATTGCAGTTACTCACAGCGAAATCCAGTGAAGTGAAGAAAAAAAAGACAAAGGTGATGATACTGACCAAAAATGGAAAAAAAGATGTAATTGATTGATGAAGTGCTCACAACACACATGCACACACAGACACACTCTATAAACATGTATATTAGAATATGAAGTTTATGTCAATTTGTGCTTTCCATAAACTAATGAGGCACACTTTTTCTGAGTATTAAACATAAAGTATTTACAGTTGGGTTCATATTGGAAGTCAAAGGTTATAAACATTTCATGTCAGTATTAACATATTTTTTGCCAAGAAGCCTTTAAGTCATTTAGCAGAGTTTTGTCATCTTAATTAGACCCAGAGCAAGCACATTATTTGTGCAATTTTGTGTTGAAACATACAAACAAAATCTTGTTTAAAATTGGTGCAGTTTCTTTGGCTTGAGCTCATTCAACAAACTGAGGTCAAGAGCAAAATATCTTGTGGTTTAACTAATCAAAAATAAATTAAAAATCTATAATATTTTTGACTTTATTGGCTTTTTAAGGTCTATTAAGAAAGAAAAAATGTAAGTTTTGCAGAGTTTGCACAATCCAAAAGCCAGAACTCAGTGTGAAATGGTGCATGTGGCATTTGACATTCATCAAGATTGTATCAATCAAATATACATTATGCTGTGATAAAATAAATTCAGGCATGACACAAAACTATGTGGGTTTAACTGAAATAATGCAATCCAGAAAATTATCATTACTCATAAAGACCCTGATCATCTTTGAGTGGTTTGTGTTCTCCATTTAAGATCGCTCATCTCAGCTTCTTGGTGTTCCATTCCTTCAGGACAAATGAGAGGAAGTCATTCCCAGTGTTGAAAAGTGTTTAATCAACTAAAAATATAGGAACATTTTTAAGTCAGACTGCATTCCTCTGGATTCCTTCTGGTTAACAAAATATATCAAATCAAATCAAACTTTATTTCTATAGCACTTTTCCTATGAAGCATAACACAAAGTGCTTTACATTAAAATAAAACTGATTAAAAACAAGCACAACCATAAAAATGTAGACCCCCCCCTCCCCCCACCCACATCCGCACCCCCAACACACATGCAATCCACCCAACCCCTTTCACAATTCCCACCCCCTTAGCTGATGGAACCCATTGGGAAACAGGCTGAGCAAGGAGAAAGTTGGTTGGTGGACCCATTATAGTTGGGTCCTCTTCCTCCGAGGACAACCACATAGCCAGTCTAATGCAGCATCACAGGCGAGGACCCAGCCCCACCACAACAAGGTGGCGAGGCAGGTCCCTACCTAGAGCTGCAACAGCCGAACCGTAGCTGACCCAGAGGGAGAGGACCCAGCCGAGGAGGCACTGGATTTAAAAATAATAAAATATAAATCTAAAATTAAAATGGAACATTTGATAAAAGCAACAAGCAATAAAACATGAGAATAAAAAATATTCAAAAAAGCTATAAATAATCCGACGTAAAATCATAAAACATGATAAAAATAATAAAAACAGGATAAATTAACATGATAAAAACTAACTAAAAGCTAATTTAAAAAGATAGGTCTTGAGCCTTTTCTTAAAAACCTCTATGTTCTCTGCAGTCCTCAGGTCCTCCGGCAGACTGTTCCATAGACGGGGGCCATAGTATTGAAAAGATGCCTCTCCATAATTTTTGGTTTTCATAGTTGGAATGATCAATAGACCAGTGCCAGAGGATCTCAGGGTCTGCGAGGGTTCATATTTAACTAAAAGATCAGATAAATAAGAAGGCGCAAGACCGTTCAGACATTTAAAAACCATTAAAAGTATCTTAAAATCAATCCTGAAGCAGATGGGGAGCCAATGCAGGGGTTTTAAAATCGGGGTGATGTGAGCTCGCCTTCTGGTCTTGGTGAGAACTCTTGCAGCAGAATTTTGGAGAAGCTGAAGGTTCTTAATGCTATTTTTTGGAAGACCTGCTAGAAGGGCGTTACAATAATCAACTCTACTAATTATAAAAGCATGCATCAGCGTCTCCATATTAGCAAGAGAGAGAATTGGGCGGACCCTAGCCAAATTTCTAAGATGATAAAAACCAGTTTTAATCACCTGCTTGATATGTGGGATAAATGTTAGCTTGGAGTCAAAAATAACGCCCAGGTTTCTGACTGTTTCAGAAAAATTGAATGAAAGTTCTTTAAGTTTCAGAAACTGTTTCTCTCTCTTGGCTTCAGGACCAATAACCAAAATTTCAGTTTTCTCCTGGTTGAGCTGCAGAAAATTATTTGCCATCCATGATTTTACATCTAAAATACAATTAAAAAGTGCTTCTATTGGTCTTGTGTCATCAGGAGACATAGCTATGTACAGCTGGGTATCATCAGCATAGCTATGAAAGCTGATGTTGTGCTTCCTGATGATATTCCCCAGAGGAAGCTTAATATATAATCCAGGGTCTCCTGACAGGTGTGGCTCTAATGAAGGATCACTCTCTCACTTGTTTTGGCAGAGTCCATCGATGCACATCTTCGGGTTTCCCATATTTAAAATATTTTTTTTATGCCAGCTGTGAAATAAATGTACAGGTCATTTGTATTCAAGTTCTCAGGATAGTCATTTTTTCAGTTAAAAATAAATAATTTTTAATTTTTGGGACCATTTACATTTGTTGGCTCTACTCAATAGTCTGAACTATTAAGTAATATTTTTTTATGTTATCGTTACTGGGTTACCACTCTCGCTTCACAGAGGAAGGCTCTGTTTTAGACCGGTTCCTTGCATGTGCTCCTCATGCATGTGGATTTTTTCCGGGCTTTCCAGTTCCCTCCCATAGTCGAAAAACACATTTAACTTTTTTGTGCATGAACTAAAATTCCCAACAATATTTTGAGATGTAAAGTTCCCTCAGGCTAACTCTGCAAAAGTTAATCAAATAGTGACATTCAGGCTTCATTAGTTGTTGTAAAAAGTGCCGCCTGAGTGTGGTTGCCTGTCCAACAAAACCGAATAAGCAGGTTTGCAAAGGATTAGACAAAAATCACATTTTGCAGTGACCCACATCTTTGTACATATCCTGGAGAGATGAAGGAATGGTTGCAGACTTGACTTTAGAAAAACTTTGATTTACATCTGAAGCATTTGATTGAGCTACAGTTCTTTAGTTTGATCTGTTGTTGCATTTCATCGTGTGGGAACGTCAAGAAAAAAGCAAAGGTTGTGAAAATTGTGCTTCAGTGTTTTTAACATGTTTTTATTGCATTTTTCTTATGATGGAGAACATATAAGAAGTAAATTGAGCCTAAAATGGCATTTCTGAGCATGTCTTTATTAAAATCGTTGTGAATCAAGAACAGACCTAAAAAAACGCAGTTGCAGACGTAGAACCTACAACAGCAAGTCACAATTTTCTTGCTTAATTCTGATGCGTTCACTTGTAGACAACTAAATCCATGCACGTCTTTGTTTTCCTCATCTGAGCTGGGATCTGGCTCAAAACTGTAAGGCTGGATAGCTCTGATATTGCTCGCCATTTTTGTTGCACGGGTAATTTTATGTTGGGGGTATGAGGGGCTGTTTGCTAGTGGAAGAGAGTGTAAAACCAGGGGATGATGGGAGGTGAGGGTGGGCTTGCAAACGGTCACACCCACAACTCAGAGGCAGATTTCAAATGATTTCCTGTTTCTCTGCAGAAACTATGTCCAGAAAAACAACAAAGGTTTATAGATTTTGGCTAAAAATGACACAAAATCTGATTTAAAAGACCACTGCGAACGCTTTTAAAATAGATCAATTGATAATCTGAATGGGACTGCAATAGGAAGCATTGATAGAGTCCAAAAGCAACATTTATTATGATGACATTATTTGAAAATATAATTCTATATTTATTAATCAAAGTGGATCTAATTTAAAACTTTATTTTTAAGGTTTCTCGTGCATTATTAACACGTGGTTTTACTCTGTCATTCATTGTACCAACTACAGCAGAGGCTATGAAAAGATAAACACTTTAATGTGTTGCCTTTTTGTTGTAAAGTTCATGGATTTGGACGGTTAAGAGTTAAACAAAACCTACTATGATGATACTCTTGAGGAAAAATGATCAATTTCACACATCTGCAGATCTGAAAAAAACTCCCAGCCAGAGTTCTTCATGTGTTGATTCATAGCTGACAAAAAAAACATCTGAATTTTAAACTAAGGAGTTTTACAAACTTTCAGTGTTAGTCCAAAAATGTTTCGCACTCTCAGTGGTGAACAGGTGACTTCTGAGGCACCCCCACTTCTCAAAACACCCACACTAAGATAGATTGATGTGTAATGACTGTGGATGGAGGGAGGCAGCTGCCGAGTGGCTCGTGTAAGTGGCAGGCAGGACGTTTCTCAGTGGATGCGTGGCTTTTTGGAGGGAAACCACCACCCTGAAGAGAAGAATAGAGTTCAGATGTCCTGTCTTCCTCACAGAATTTCTATTTTCAAAAAATAATGGCTCCAAAAAAATTACAAAAGCAACAAATTTCATAAAATAGTGACTCTCATCATGGCTTTTTCTCACAATGACATGTTTATGTACATATTTTCTGATAGTGCATCTGCATTTAACTATGTTTTTTACTGTTGTGAAAGCAGTAACTTCCCCCCCCTGTCCACTGATGCCCCATCCCCCTGCCCTCATGAGCAGCTTCCCCCTCCCTCACTCTTCAAATGTCCCCTGAGGTCATGCTCTTCAGGGTCACCAAATCCCTCCCTGCCCCAAGGCCCCAAACTTCCCCAACACAATCCACAGCAGCTAAAGCAGCCATAATGAGCAACAGGCTAATTGTGTGCTCTGTCTGTGTGTGCGTGCATGCATGTCTGTGTGTGTCAAACAGTTTGGTTTGTGGTCTATTTCAGCATGTGTTGAGAAAACTATCTAAACTTTTTGCACAAAAATCAACCACATTGTATTTGAGGTTTAAGAGGCAACTTTGTTTTGAATCAACAAAGCTAAAAAGAGAGGTGTGTGTGTGTGTGGAGTCCCTAAAGGTAAAATCATGAGGATTTTTGCCTCTTGAGGAGGTTTTTCTAAAAAATAACATTTTATTGTTGGAGAGAACTATCCCTCTTTAAAAAAGTTCAAAGTGCTCTAAGTTCTGTATTTAAAGAAGACGTAATTGCGCCTATTTAAAAGCTGGGAAATCCTTGCAGGAATTTTTTTTTTTTTTAATTAAGCAACCCACATAGCGAGCATGAAAGAAAAAATTGCGTTTATTGTTGTGTGCGCTATTGAGATCTTTTGTAAGGCCACTGTCTAAATCTCTATGAAATATTTTCTCTTAATTTTTTCCAGGAAAAACTGATTCATACTGGACAGCGACCATGTTTCCTTGACATCAGAATTTTGAGGGAATTATGTGGATATTGGCTGATGCTCGGGAAATTGGCAAAGAAAGAGCAGGGTTGAGTAAGCCATTTTCAAATAGTTTCTGTGTTAAACTTGTGGTTGCTTTAAAGCCCTATAAATATGCTTGAAAATATAAGTAGGGTCCTTAAATTTCATGGTGAAGTCTGGATGAAATGAGTATTTTTTTCCCCTTTATGATCTGATGTAACTTTTTCGTTTTTCAAATAGAGATAATTACATCAGCTCTTTACCAGGCTAAAAATCCTATGTCTGACGGCTGGTTGTATTTTTATTCTTGGACTGCTTTTGATGTACAACACAGTTATTTGTCATCATGCAAAGTTGCTTAAAAGCAGCTTTCTTAGGAGTGTTTAGTCTGCAGATTCCAATTTGTGTGATAATCAGATCAGTGTGAGTTGGCTGACAAATGACCAGAGACAAGCACTGGATCCTGGAGGAGGGGAGTAGCCGCCAGGGGTTAAGGTTAGAGGTTCAGAGGTTAGCTTTTGAAAACCGCTCAATCGAAGGACCATTAAATTCTATCTTTGTGAATTTCTTAGCGAGGCATCGCAGTTCCATTGGATGCACCGCGTCAGTGCAGCGTCCACGCTGAGTAAAAGCAACAGTGCATGTTTTGGAATTGCTGGACCTTCACCACAGATCATGCAAGCGGTGAATTAGTGACACTTAGGGACTAAAATCAGCCAAAATTACAAATCATGAACATTAACTATTCAGTTTGAGTGTGCAGATTTTAGAAAAAAAAAACTTCTCTTGGAAATATTTATGATAAAACATCAACAAAAACACATTTTTCAGTTATCCCAACTTTTCACTTTCTTATCTGTGATTTAAACGAGAAAGCGGCGATGATCCAGATTGAAACGTTTTTGAATCTCCTCACAGTGTGTTATCTCATGCGTAAAGTATGTCGTCTCCGGGGCGTCTTGCTTTGTTTTCCTACGCCTGCCGTCCAAATTTCCATCACAAACATCTCACCCTTACTGACCCTTCGCTTTCTGTTTGTGAAGAGGCCCTGATTAGCCAGCATACATGTGCAGATAGGCTCACAATCCCTCAGTCGGGGACATGCGTGAATTTGTGTGTGCATGCAACAGACAGAAAAGCAAAGGAAAGTGCATAAGCTCATGCATATGTGTGTCATTGCAACAATTCAGGCCTGTGCTTAAAGCTCTAATTATTCCGCAAGTTCAGTTCTCCCCTTTTTAAGTCTCCCTCTTGCCTTCTTGCTTGTCTGCTTGATGACAAATGAAACCACCTCTGTTGAAGAGTCACCCAGTCAAAACAGACTCTGCGCTGTTTCTTTGCAATCAGTGTCAGGATCCTCCGACCCCCCCTGTCTCGCCTCAGACAAAGGAAAGGAAACTAACAGGAGCGGTTCAATAAATAATTGTCTTGTCTTCTTTTTCTGAATAAAACCAGAAGCAAATTAACAGAAACAATTAATAAAATTGTTTACCATTAACCCCACCTGTTAGATACATTCAAATCCACCTGTTATCCTCAGCTACACAAGCAACTACACCCTGAGGGAGTAGTGATCCGATACCCCTGAAGTGAGGTGTGTGTTTTTGTGCGGGTGTGAGGGTCAGAGGGACACGAAGGGGGTTGAGGCGTACTGGAGCCAGGGGCGACACAACATTTCCACTAGTGTCCCCTAAAGGGTTATCCTCGTTCAAAGGCTACCTCATTTGCAACAGATGTATGGCTGCATTTTCAAAAGGCAGGTTCAATTGTTGAGGTGGATGCTGAAGCGCAGGTGCTGAGAGAGCAGAGAGGAGGGCAGAAGGCCGTGTGTGTGACGGCATTTAAAAAAAAAAAAACATCAAAAGGGAACCTCAAGGACAAGCAGCACGTCACCAAGGATTCTGAATGGACTCGCTGAAAGATGATGGGAGATAAAAGGAGACTGGATGCTTATCTGGGGTGCAATTATAGACCTTAGAAGTTCTTTTCAGGGATTGAATTGTCTTCCAGAGGATAAGATGCAAAGGTTCTCCAGTTAAATTTTCTTTTTTTAGCCAAATAATATGCGGTACATTTTTTTGGGGGCATTTTAGGTGAAATTTCCAAGTACACCACTGTAGTCGTTTTATAGTTCATCATCATGGGAGATAAAAACTTTGAAAAGCCTGATATAGCACAACAGCATCAACAGTAACTGAACTTAATGTGTTGTGGTGACCTAAATAGTCTTTTAAAGCCAGAAGCTGCAAACGTTTGCATTATTCCTGTGATACGATGTGAAATATGATCAGCTAAACAGCTTATAGGCACACTTAAGGTTTGGGAAGGAACTTTGAGATTTTACTGGAGTAACAGAGGGTTGTTGCACATATAATTCTGATAAGACTGAACTGCTCTTTGTGTGTGGTAGGTTTAAAGGTTTTTTTTTTTCTGTAATTGTATTATTTATTTATTTAGCTGTAGGGAAATCTTTAATCACAATTGCAATGTTTATTTAATAATGTAACCTAATGTCTAGCTCAGTTTAAAAAGCAAATTTGAAGAAAAATCAAATTTCTAAATTCTGAAAATGGCTTCTTGTTGCACACATTTGTGTGAGTATGTGTAAAGAGAATAGCCTGTTGGTAGAAGATGCAGCTTCAGGGTGGGAGGTTAAGGAAGGAAGAGGAGTTGGTTAAAACTTCCAGAAAAAAAAGGAAAAAAGGGGGAAACGTTTTTTGCAAATGTTTGATTGCTGTAATTCAGAGCCACTTCAAGGGGACTTGAGGTATTCTGGACCACTTTTAACAAGTTACCATATCAAGTTCCTAAACGTACATTTGACTACATTAAATAGAAACTAAATGTGTGCTATATCAAAAAATAACCAACATTAAACATTAAGTAAGTTTGGTTGATGTTGATCTAATCTAGAAATGTTCACCTTCAGGAAGCAATTCTGAACAATTCAGGACTATTTGGATTTTTTTAAAACTGCTTACATTTTTTGTTTTGATATTTTATTGCATTCTAGTAAGTTTCAGGTCTGAAGTGTGACAGAAACATATCTGTTTAGGAATCTTGACTTCAACCTGACCTCTTAAGTTAAACTTAAAACCTTTCAGCGTTGGTCTGACGGACATTCTTTATGTACAGTTTCATTTTTTTAAAAAAAAACATCCTTTAACTTCATAAAACTAGAGAAAAAGAATCGGTGTTTCAACATCACTAATTTGCGGTTTAGTTGGAAATTTTTAACAACCAAAATTAAAAAAAAGAAAACATTTAACACACAAGCATCATCTGGATTAATTTGAATTTGGATTTTATGAACATTGTAGGTGTTTTTTATAAAACTGAAAAGTCAATGTGGTAAACATAAAGGATACGAACTAAAAATAATTAAACTGGCATCAACCAAAAGCAACTGTCTTTCTGTTTTAAAACATTGATGGTGTATAACGTTAATTTATGGTTTTGTTTTGCTTTGTCTTGTCAAAAAAAATTTGAATAAAGTACTATTTCTTGCATTTGGCAGAAGTGGAAAGGTCAAATCCCTTGATGAAGCAACATTAGTCATTATCAGAGGTTGATGTTTCCTCAGCGTGAATGTAAAAGTCACGTTTAAGGTTTAGTTGTTATAAAAGTTTGGAAAAGTCTGCTTGACTTGACAATTGCGGAATCTTCTCTGTAGTCTAAATGATGCATCTGCCCTAACCGCCAAAATGTAGTCCCTTTGTGTGTTTCTCTATTGTGTCCAAAGAAAGGTATTCAAATGTGGATGTGGTCAGAGAGCCAACATCTGTCTTGGCTGTGAACAATGTGTAAAACACTATAACTATTGTGAATTTTTGGAGGGATTTTGCTCCTTGTTAGGAGTTTCCCTCCAAACTGATTCAGCCAATTAGAGGAAGCATGGGGGGTAGGGGACCCGCAAACAAGACGGACAGCGGTGATCCCCCGTCTGACCCCCAGCTGGGCTCCAACAACACTGCCCACCATCTTCACCACCCCTGAGGCATCAATGAAGCACAACTGGGCTGGAGTAAAGACGACTCATCAGAATGACAAACAGTGGTTTCAACAAACGCGTGCTTAATTCCAACTAATCAGACTCCTAAATGATGAGTGAAGACATCTATAGACCCCATTACAGATACAATTCTGACAAAATCTTCTACACACTATCAAACATCAGAACATGAGCTTGAGTCTGGCTGAGATCTAAAGAAATGTTGCAGTTTGCAGGATCTTTGGAGTATAAATGTAGCCAAAAACCTCACAAACCACAGGAAACATCTTGTACATTCTGTGGTGACTTTAATTCATTCTTTGGCTTTGTGATCCTCGTCTGCTGCTCGTGATCAAACAGTTACTGTCAAAAGTAAAATCCGCAGAGTTAACAGGGACGACTTTTGTGTGAAAAAACCACTTTAAAAGAGTCTGGCCTGTTTGCACTCCAGCTAAAGTACTTCCTTGTGTATTTTGAACAGTGGGGAATGTGGGAATCGTTACAAAACAAATCAAAGCTACAGATTACTGAAAGTCAGTTGAATGGGACCGTTGTTTTCTGGTGATACTGAGATAGGGGAGTGGATCGGACCTTTCCCTTTAGATCAGTTTTTAGTTCCACAAAATCTGGAAAAGTTAGCAAATAGCAAAACACAAAAGGAGCTCTGTAGCAACCATCTGAGAAAGGGAGACAGACCACTCGTACTAGTACGAGTCAAGGTTTGATAAGTGCAAAAGCATGACCCAAAACGACGTTTTGGAGTAAATGCTGCCTGCACCTTGCACTTTAACCGTACCTATCCCTTGTATTCTGTTATATTTTATTACTTTTATGTCTCTGTCTTTTACTACTATTGCATGCTACAAGTACCTCTCTATTATTTTAGCGAATACAATGTTTATTCTCATCCCAAGCATTTCATGACACTGTTGACCTGGTGTTGAATCTATATTTAAGAAATAAAGCTTCACTTATGCATTCATTCATTGATTCATTCATACATTCATAAAAGTTTGAGAAGTTAAAGAATGTCAGTTCTTAGTATTTTCCAAGGCGTAAAACAAGGACTGTAGAACTGAAGTGCATTGTGATTTTGAAAAAAAAACAACACTGTTTTTAGTTATTCTTTAACAAAACTACTTATGTTTTGTCTGATTTAGAGGACAAAACTGTAAACATAAAATAAGAAAATTCATACTTAAAAAGTGTAAAATTATGTAAAACAGACTGATAAAGTCAATTTCAGACATCTTCCCTCCATTTTGCAAATAAAAAGCCCCCCCAGGTCACCCAGCTGTGACCTCTAACCCCACACTCTATAATTAGGTTATTTTTGTAGTCCTTTGAGTGAAAGAAAGGCATTGCTGTAAAGAAAATGAAAACACAAAAATCCTTCTAAATATATTGATTTTTTTTTCTTTCAATTTTCATTTCAGTGGAACCTGATCCAATATAAACCCAGAAATGTGTAAGTGGGTTGTTCCAAAATAAAACTGCAAACAGGAACAAAAGAGCAAAAGATGTTTCTGAAAAAACGACTGCAGATTCTGCTTTAAAAAATGATGGCAGATCCCAGTGATCCTTAATTTTGCTTAAAAATCATGTTCCAGTATAGTCAAGTAAATTATTAAGCTTTTAAAAGTCCATTAAAGAGCATTTTTGACACGTCTTTGTGTGTTTACAGCTGTGTTTGCTATCAGTTCTGTCTGTTTATCTGATGCAGGACCCTCTTGCATTCTTTTCCCACTGGGTTTTACTCTAAAAAACACCACCACCACCACCACCACCACCACCAACACACTCATACCCTTTACATCTAAGATGTGAAGCACAATGAGAAATGTACTGTCAAACAAACAAACACACACACGATTTCCTGAGAAAATGCAATGAGAGAAGAGGTGTCAATTTTCACATCCAGCTCTCATGGGGGCTCACACGGCAAAAATCAGCACAAGTTTGTCTTCCCTCCCTGCTTTTCTCAGAGCCTCTGCTTGCTTTTCCATGCTGGCTGCTGGGCAGGAGCCCCTCACCTGCATGGAGAGATGGGAAAATGTCACGTTCTCTGATCTCACAGAATCATCACAAGGAGCGTTTTATGCAGCAATCTTAACCCATAAAGTGACTGTGGTAACAAAAAGGATCTAGTCATAAGTAAAATGTAAAAAAAAAAAAAAATAGATAAGAACAACTACCAGTAATTAACTTTAGCCTGGAAAAAAAACATTGAAAATTACAGAAAACTTGTGTGAATAACTAAATGTAATCTAAAAAAATCCCTTTGAGGAGAAGTATTGTAGATGTAAGACATTAATTTTAATTCCCTTCAGTAAAATGTGAGTATTTCAACATTAGATTGTCAACATCAGTCTTCAGTCAACAAAAAACTGCATGAAACAGGTACCGAACTCATACAGAACCGAATAAGTGTGTTAAATCATAATAACAAAAACGTATTTTTTCCTGTTTTGTGTAGTTTTTAATGCAGTTTGGAGATGTTTTCTTTGAATGGACTAACTGCAAACATTCAGGGGGTTTTATGCTGAAAAATTAGTCCAGATTGTTAAATTCAAAGACAAAGTTTTACGTGTAATTGTACTGTTTTAGGGGCTGTGCGGTGGCGCAGTGGTTAGCGCTCCTGCCTCACAGCAAGAAGGTTCCCGGTTCAAGTCCTGGCTGGGGGACCTTTCTGTGTGGAGTTTGCATGTTCTCCCCGTGCATGCGTGGGTTTTCTCCGGGTACTCCGGCTTCCTCCCACCGTCCAAAAACATGCTTCATAGGTTAATTGATCACTCTAAATTGTCCCTAGGTGTGGATGTGAGTGTGCATGGGTGTGTGATTGTGGCCCCTGCGACAGACTGGCGACCAGTCCAGGGGTGTACCCTGCCTTTGCCCATGAGTAGCCGGGTTAGGCTCCGGCAACCCCGTGACCCCGAAAGGGATAAAGCGGATTGGAAAATGAATGAATGAATGTACTGTTTTAGTCATAACAACAAAACACAACTATCGCATATGAGCTGTCCTTCAGAGCACAAACACATGCTTGTCATTTTTCTGTCTGACTCTCCAAGGCTTTTTCTCACTTCAATCTCACTGATCTGAAGGGATTTTACATACTTTTCCCACAATTGAGGTCAACTTAGAATCATTTTTCAACATGCGTCTTACAGCTGGTAACCATAGTATGATATGATTATTGTTGTTAAATAGATGACTGAATGCTTGGATCTGCACAGGACTCTAAGAACCTTCATAGGAACCGTCACAGGAAACTCTATGAACTCTATGAAATCTGTTTGTCTGAGAACAGGTCAACAGGTCCAATTCTATAACAGATTCATACGTTAAAAAAAAATCTGTTTTTTTGGTTTTGCTGTGGGTAAAATTCTTATTCATGTAGAAATTAAGGCAGAATTTCACCTCATAAACTCTGATCTATCAACCTGATGGGAATCAGATATCTTGTTTACATGTAAATAATCAAGTTGTTGACTTGGTTACTGTGCACTAAAGCTATTGAACTAAACTGAAAATGAATGTTTTTGTGACCAAAAAAAAATGTCTTTGTAAATGAAACAGCAGGAAGAGACAGTGAGAGAAAGTAACAAACAATGTCAAGGTTCCATAAATGCCTCTCGCACCTCGCTGTCGCAACATCCTCTCAGTGTTTGGACGTGACCCCACAAACAGTGGTACAATATACAGAGCAAATACACACAGGGCTGACACATGCACGTAAACTCCCGTATGCATGTAGAAGCGCTTTTTGAAGAAAGCGCTGGCGAGTAGCTGAGAATGCTAAGAGCCAAACCTCTACGGTATGGTAGTTACGGTATGAGGAACACTAGGCAGTGTTACATTACAGTCAAAGGTGGCCTTGTTTGGATTGTGGCAGTGAGACAGGCTGCTCTGCTGGTTCACATTAACAGACTGACCTTAAACTGAAACTTAGACACGGTCTGATTGCAACCTCGAACACCAACCTGCAGTTTGTGGTTCTTTGCTGTGTGCAGTTAAATGGAAATGATCTGTCAAACCACCGTACCAACAAATGTATGATGGTGGTACCTATAATCCCTTTTAGGGGAATATAAAATTAAATCAGCACAGAAATAACCCCAAAAAACGCTTTACATGTCAGTTTACATGATCTTGATTGGACGTACTAAAAGTAAATCTGTCAATTAGACTTGGCACGACTACGCTGTGCGTACGTGCATGCAGTCCCATATTCAAAGAGTCTATAAGCCCTGATATATTCATTGTATTTTGACTAAATAACCTCCCAACACCCCACAGCTCTGAGCTTTAAACTCGGCTGCTTTGAAATACGGTGTGGAAAACAAAGCTCCATCCTGCTGAGGACAATGAAGCAGCTGGATTTCTGTACATGCTCCTTTGAGCTGGTCTGCAGCTTTATCATAACTCTGTGAGAGGGGGGCCGAGAGTTCATCAGTCACACACACCCAAAGTTGCTTGGCTAGGAGAGATGGATGGCACCATTGGTTTCAAAGAAGATTTGATTTGGTTATAAATACCCCAACCTGAAAGGGAGGCACAGCAGGGGAGAGGGGAGCAGGCAAAACAACCAGGAGGGGCCAAATGCCATCATAACTACTGTGTCTGAGAAACTTCATTGAAGTTCAAAGGAAGCCAACGTGTTTGCTATAGACGGTTCAGGCTGGAGTATGAAAATAATTCAAACATGCTCAGGTGGGTAGTTTAAACCACCATTTTTAAACAGCTGAATTGCAAGTTAATCAATCATCCTTTGATCTATTTTCAAAGCTTTACTAATGAAATTTTGATTATAATTTTGCTGCTTTTAGCCCAAATCAAAAACGTTACTGTTGGCGTGTCGTAAAGCCTTCCCCTACTTCCCATCATCCCTTTGTTTATGCTCTCTACCACTATCTTACACCCCTTCACAACCCCCAACATCACATTACTGGGGAAACAAAAATAGAAAACATTGGAGCTATTCAGCTGTACAGTTTTGTGCCAAATGCCAACTTGGATATGGAAAACAAAGAAGTACATGGATCTAGTTGTCCACAAGTGGACGCATCATAATGGAGCAGAGCGAGGAGCTTGTGGCTTGCTGTTAAAGTTTCTACAAAACACCTTTAAACTTTATCCAACAGAATTCTTTCATCTGATCCTGCTTCACCATGATTGGAAAAAAGAAATACTCAGAAATTCCATTTTAACCTTCATTTTCTTAAAATATGTCCTCCATTATGAGAAAAATGCCACAAGAGCATGCTAAAAACACCAAAAACACCATTTTCATTGGAGTGGGTGTAAACAAAAACTGCATCCCTTCAACTATGAAAGTATTATCCACTGTGACTTTGTGGTCAGACAAGCAGCTAGTTAAATATTTTGCTTAATAGTCTAAAAAAATAGAAGCTTTCTTTTCACATGCATTCTTGTACAATTTTCTACAATTCCTCAAAAGAACTAAAACTCAACTCAAGCAATTTTTTGTGAAAACGAATAATTTGTCTAGTTTATCTGCCTGATTTAATTCATTATATTATATAGTTTTTTTTTATCCCGTCCCCTTTCAAGCAACAAACTCTATTTGATAACCATTATGTTTATTGATGTCATGTGTGTTGCATGCATTAGTACAAAAATGTCTAAGTCAAGAAGATGGCATCATCTTCTAATATGTTTTATAATCAGTGATACCACACACTTGATTTCAAAACTGTGGTTGATGTCCCTGTGTGTTTTGTCATTTTTATTGCAGTATTCAGTTGTTTTCAATGCTTGAAATAAACCAATACATTAAATCAAGTTAATGTAAATCATGCAAAACAAGTCTGAAACAGCTTCCAAGAAAGTTAGGGACAGAAACATGCACAACTTTCACATCACTTTTCTCCAGCTTAATTTTATTTCTAAAATATACTTTGAAGGTTTTTGTATTCCAAACCCTAATGAGCCTTTTGCTGTGTGCTGGATTAAGGTGTTTTTTCTTTACCCTTTTGTGCTTTAGAAACGTTTTCAATATTTTTATTTCACAATTTTACAGGGAAGTACAAATGAGTGAACCTCATCTTCCTCAGAGGAACATTTGGTAAGTGTCGAAAACCTTAAAAGCTTAAAATGAAGCTAAAAATACTTAAGTGGTGACAAAAAATAAGAAGCAAAGTATTTATTTTAGTATTAAAAAATTGAAAAAATTCTTAGTTTTGTTTCTGTTCACACACAAAAAAAGCTTTTTGTCTGGTTTGAAAGTGGGATTACTAAAGTTACATTTTTACTCTTACGTGAACCTTTGTTGAGTTACTGTTTTCAATTACATGTCTTTTTGCATAAATGCAGGATTTTTTTTCGTCTTTTTATGCATATGTTTTGTTTAGTCAATAGTAACCAAACATGGAGCACATTCCTTTACACTAAAGAATTTTAAATGCATGTTTGAAAATACCTGCAGGGGGGGGTTTCGGCCTCCAACCATGTATGCACACATAATTTACTCACTCACTCACTCACTCAACACGCAAGTTAATTCGTATTTTTGCATGCAGACTAGTGCGACACAATAGCGGTTTATCTTTGAATACAGTTATTTGTCTGCCCCCCTCCCTCCGTCATTCACGAGGGGAACCTCCCTCCCGCCCTGAGTGAGTGGTTTAAAGTTTCTCCTGAAGGACTCTGATTGGTCCGTGAAGTTTCCACAGGCGAAATAAGTTTGGAGTTGCGCGTCTCGTGCGCTACTGCAGTCTGGAGAGCGCATGGGTGCGTCTTCTTCTCGTGCGCAGCAGCAGATGCGGAGATATGCGCATCTGCTGTGTTCTCCGGACACACAACAGTAGTTTTATAGAAGAATTGACTCCTGCACTGTAGGTGGACAGCTCTGGGATATTTGTATGCGCATCAACCGAAAATGCCTGGCTTTGGGAGTGTGATTAACGCAGTCTGGATTTTGTTCTTCCCGCTGTTTGACTCGTCTTTTGCGAATTATTCTGAAGACCAGTGCAGCTGGAGAGGAAGGCAAGTATTTTAGGCTAAACCGGTGTGCTATTTTGGCGCATTTGCGCAGTGAACGAGAGTCAATATCACATGTAGGTGGTGCTACAGGTGGTTGTGTACATATATTATTGCAGTGGAAGCCTTTATTTAAATGCAAAATGTAAAAAAAAACAAACCTCAGGGCAAAGCTAAGTTTGCATCACTAAGGGGTTCCTGCAGGAAACATGGGGGGCAGACAGGCTGGAGACTGAAGGACAATCTTAGAATCATTACGGAGATGGCATTAGAGTGCATACTTTTATACAGTTATGGAAATAAATATATTTATTATGGGTATTAACATAACATGACATTTTGTTCATCTTTATGTGGCCAAGAGTTTGACCCCTGTTAATGTCATTTGGCCCTTTGCACCTGGAAGGCACCAGTAGGTGGCGCAGGAGTTTATTTGACATTCTAATTAAAAAATTTAGAAGTATTTTATGTTGTTCCTGCTTATTTAATTTTCACAAAAGTCAGACCGTTTTTTTGCATAGAAAAGGTTTGGATTGAAGTGTTTATTAACCCTTTGATGCCGCTCCTTTACAGTGGTTTGTCCCAGCAGAAGGGCAGTGTGGAGCAGATATCCCTGCACTGCTCAGAGGGCACATTAGACTGGCTTTATCCCAAAGGAGCCCTGCACCTCACCCTCTCCCCGCGCCTTCCCTCTGTGGCGGTGGGTCCTGGCGGCAGCAGCAGCGGCCTCATCACCACCTGTGTAAAGCCCTCTGAGCAGTTCCACGGGGCCCAGCTTTACTTGGAGAAAGATGGGGTCTTGGAGCTTCTAATAGGAGACAGACTGGAGTCGTCCCCTCCTCCAAGGGTGCGCTGCTTCAGTCGGCTTCCTGGCGAGAAAGTGGCCCTCTTCCTGCAAGCTACGCCCCATCAGGACATCAGCAGGAGGATAGCTTCCTTTCGCTATGAGCTGAGGGGGGACTGGTCAGCTCGCATGTCTCTGGACTCCAACTCCATCAGCAGTGAAGGTGAGTCATTTTAGAGCATAAATATTTGTTTTCTTTAAAACTCAGTTCCCACAAAGCTAAAACGGCTTTATGTTTAAATCAGGGACATTAAACTTCACTATCGCATGCAAGTCTTTTCTTTTTCCTTTACCAAAGTGTTTGGAAAAAAAGGGATGATCTTATATCCCATAAAACCCTCAGTGTAGATGATTCATAATTCAGAACAGGCCTCTGTGGGCTGGTTGGGCTTTCCATGGCTCATGCAGAGGAGGAAGTGGCCAGACTTTCCCCAGGGGCGTACTGGTTTGGAGCAAGGGAGCAGTGGAGCAGGGAGGAGGGGTACAAAAGCGCAGTATGTGGGTCTTTCTTCAGAGTCCCGAGCTCTTTGAATGGATGCCGCATGAGTATTCTGGGATTACTGCCGTTGCCTAGGCGACGGGGAGGCCTGTGCCCAGCTGAGATGTTGCCCCCTCCCTTTTGTTGAGCCGCTTCTCTTATGAGACTTGTCTGCTGGAGTACCCCCCCACCCACCCACCCACCCACCCCACATACACAGTCACACACTGATTAGGGTTGGAAGGGGGTTTTTCAGTGGACTAGAGAGAGAGAGGAATCTCATTCATCAAGTTCTTCTGTAAGTAAGAGGCTTCCAAAGAGGAGTTTAAACAATGTGAGGGTTATTTCTTTAAAAGCTATGGTTCAGTTAGTTCAGACAGCGTCCATTTTTTTGGGTCCGTCAGAATTGTAGCTATGAATTAAAAACCCACTCTGATGAAAATGGTGTTTTTAACAGGTTCTTGTGGCCTTTTTTTCATGACGGAGGACATATGTAAAGAAAAGTAAGCTCAAAATCGCCTTTCTTAGTATTTCTTTATTCAAAGTGTTGTAAATCAGGAGCAGATGAAAAAAAGACACTGGAAAAAGCCTGTAGCAGTGACGTAGGTGCTACAATCAGTAGGCCATAAGCTGCTTCAGTCGGAGGCATCCACTAGCAGACAAATAGATCCATGTTCGTCTTTGTTTTCCTCGTCGGGCTCAAAACTGTACGGCTGGATGACTCCAATACTGCTCATTTTTGTTGCACCGGGGTTGTGAGGGGCTGTAAGCTAGCAGGACATGTTTTTAATACATTTTCACCAACAGGCTAAAGCCCATAAATAGGCAAATTCACACGCTGAAATCACAAAATTTTCAACGCTGAGAACGCTTTAAAAAAATATCAACACAAGATAGCAGTGCTTTAGGGAAAGGATAATTTAATGTGTTAAACTCTATCTTAGGTCTTTTCCTCCTTCTGTCTTGTGCCCCGGTTCATGCTTTGATGCGGTGTGACTGTGGACACCCTAGAAGGCTTTAGTGGGGGAATAAAATTTTTGTCTGGGGGTGGAAAGGGCTTCACACATTCATCCTTATCTGGTCCTTGTCTGATGGCTATAAAAAGGAGCAGCTGTCTCTTTATAGGACAGAGGTTGGCTCACTGCTTTTATTGTGGTTTTTGCAAAATTTCATTAGTTGAATTGCCGCACGCGTTCTTGTACATGCAGTCTGGATATATGACAGTTTGAGAGTTGTGAAATGTCCCTAACTGGCTCCCTTCCCTTCTTCTTTCTAGATGCCTGCAGACCTTGCAACAACACAGAGATTCTGATGGCTGTCTGCACCAGTGACTTTGGTAAGTTTTGAGATTTTCTCACCATATAGTATAAGAAAAACAAAAAACCCACGCCAATTTCAACACAAAACCTAACTTTACGTTAAAGTTATCTATTGCGAAAATATACACACTGCTTATCTCAGATTGGCATCAAAACAGAACAACCAGTGAAAAGGTGAAACAGCGGATAACTACATCCCCACACCCAACAGAAACCCAAGAAGAAGGGCTGTAGAGCACTAATCTTAGCATGACACCCCCTCTAAAAGTAGAAGCGGTGGACTAATCTGCCTTTGATTGAGCTGTGGAAGTACTAAGGAGAAGTTTAGCTTTCAACTTAAGTTAAAGGTTTAGTCTGCAGGCTATGCTGGTCATTCTAAAAGAGCTGAGTTTTAAAAAGTATATGAAAATGAAGCACGCTTGTGTGACAGAAAACGAAGGGCTGTGTTTGAAAATGACTGGAAATGATGTGACGCTAAAAAAGTGACCTGTTTACCTGCAGTGGTGCGAGGGAACATCCGATCTGTGGAGGAAGACGAGAGTCTGAGGGCAGCGGTGATCAAAGTGAAATCTACCCGTGTGTTCCGTCAAAAGTACGCCATCTTCAACATCAACAGTCGGCTGTCCAATTGGGGCGAAATCCGGACTCTGCTTCAGTGCGGCGTCAAACCAGGCCCTGGCAGCTTCCTGTTCACTGGCCGCATTCACTTCGGGGAGGCCTGGCTGGGCTGCGCTCCCCGCTACAGGGACTTTCAGAGGACTTATACTCTGGCAAAAGCTGCACAGCAGATACCCTGCGAGCTGCCTGTAGACTGACAAACTCCCCGGCAGCTCGTCTACCAAACAGAAGCACTGGGGAGCTAAAAGCTGGGCCAGACTCAGGCCTGTTTGGGAAAAGGCTAGACTGTGCAGATGGTGGCTGACGTGGCCTCAGAAACACCAGCTGATGAGGTCTTCCCAAAGGACTGAGGAGAGAAATGGGCTTCTTTCCCATTTCAGTGCAATATGCGGTCACCTGCTCAGTCATGGTGAAGGCGGGACCAGAGGGACAGGGTTAACAGTCTAGATCGGACGTTTCGGCAAACATATAATGCTGCAGAGTTGATCAAAGTAAATTTACTGAAAAGGTTTGCATTTGGGACTCAATCAGATAAGCCATTCATTGGAGTCTGCTGGGAGTCACTGCTGGAAACTCAGGAAAACAAAAAGAGATTTTTTTTCACACATTTATGCCCAGAAAAAGTTTGATTATAGGAGGATCAGTTGGCCTCAGTGTTATCTAGGTTATTATAGTAAGCCTTCACTGAAAGAAATGTGAAGAAAAACTATTTGCACTCATGAAGGAAACAAGATAATCTGGAACGAGAAATGCTGCAAGCACTGAAAACCAAATAAAAAAAGCAAATATATGTAGCATAGTGCAACAGCTAAGAAGTTAATATATATGCAGATCCTGTGAGCATTTACAGACACAAACCGAGGAGCTCGATGTAGAGCACTTTCATGTTGTAGCCAGTCTGAGATTGTTTCATTTTAGACATTTTTTCCACAAAAGTATTTGATTTTTAAAAGACGTTGAAAAGTTCAAGTTTGGCCAAAGCAGTAACACAACTAGTTGATGTTGAAGCTTTTTTTCTTTTTTGGTTTAAAAACAGATAAGATGCTAAACTGTTATTTTCAGTATTCAGAAAATGGAGATGAAAGCCAGTCAAAATAACAATCCCAATCATAACTCAAATGAAGTGTTTTTATATCTGCAATTCTGGCAAGTTCAATGAAACCTTTCAAGTGCACTCGAGCATCAAGCAGACGGGATTTGTACCAAATCACCCCATTGTGCGGGGGGGGGTTTGCTTAAAATGCATACACTGCCATTTTTTGTCCATTTCTGATGTGAATTTATGTGAAAAATGAAATGTATATATGTTAATAAGAAGGTTAAGGGGAAAAAAAACAAGTATTCTGAAATATTTTTATGTTCATCTGTACTATTAAAGTATTCTGTAATTTTGCAAACACTATTTCCGGCTGTCCGTGTGTTCATCTTTCCACTTCTAGCGAATTCTTTAAGGCCTTCTAAAACCGTAAGGCTGTTTCATGCTCTTTAACACCCCCCCCATCTAATGCATCAATGCTGGTCAGTCCACATTACACGGTGAGCATGAAAGCTTTCTTCCACGGTACATTTTTCTCAAGCATAAGTCACCTCTAGGACTCGTGAATCAGATTCTTGAAAGCTCCGAACAATATGTGTGCCTGTGAGGGGCAGAGTTTCTCAAAGGCGGGACAGATTTAGGGACTGTTTAGGAGTGGAGGGGGGCGGCGTTTGGACAGGGAAGGAGATAGAAAAACAGCAGTTGAAATTCTGTTGTCCTGGGCTTCATGTTTTCAGGGTTCAGGAAGTAATAAATTGTCATTAAAGGACCTGAGTGGCAGACTTGATTGTGCTGAGGTGCCACACAGTCGCTCACTTAGTCCAGACCACGTGTGAGCATGTGCAATCAAAGAGCTGCCTTTCTAGCTGTACATCTGCAAACTTTAACTTTTTTTTTTCCACTAGAATCTAGCATCTGTGTGCCTATAATGGCTGACTGTGGTACATTTTCATATTATTGCACCACCTGTCTGTTGTATTAAACTGTGCCACTCATCTCTGTAAAATCCTAAATTTACTGGGTGTAATAAACTCCTTTTGTGTTAGAGCAGCTGGAGGAATTAGCATTAGCTGGAGGAAAAAGGAGCCCGACGACCTTCTCTGCCTTCGACCCACTGTCTGCCATAAAAGGCCGCAGGTTCACTTCTGTAAATGAAACTCACGTGACGGAGCCTCCCCAGTCATTTACTGCTTCAGTGCCCCTTTAAAACACCCCCTGGCTTAATGTCAGCCCAAGCTGCCCTTCTATGTACTAACAGACACTCCTGCCAGTTCAAAAAAAGCTTGATAATCACAGGAATTACTGTTAATTTCACTTTTTTGAGTTCTGAGCATGTCGTTTCCTCATCTTTTTAAAAGCCGTTTCACATCACTGTCATCTAAAACCAATGTGCGTCCCACTGGTTTGTATTGGACTCATTTGTTGCTAATTTTCCCAGCTCGGTGGTCATCACCATTTTAGCTGACTTTGACATCACCAGCCTTAAAAAAAAAATGGGCTGAACTAACACATGTCAGTTAGTGGAGCATGCCCAGTAAAGCTGTTCTAGAGCTCAACATTTAAAAATCTCCTGTCAAGCAAAAGGCCATGTGCCCTCATGGTCATTAAACATATTTTCCATCCTAAAATAAACGTAAAAAATACAATGTTTATAAAATTTTACTCAAAAGCCCATGATTCACATCTAAAAGCAGAGATGGAAAAAGCCCAGTGACCCCAAATGGATGGATGGATGATGGATGGATGTTATATACTGGACTAAATAGAGAGTGGCTTGGTTGTAGTGACTCAATAAACTGAGGCTCCAATTACTTTTTCAGCTTCAAGAAGAAGGTGAATTTCTGTAGTCTCTGGCCTTTTAATGATCATAAAGTATTGTTTTATACTCCAACAGAGTAGATAAAATTGATCATGTCATTTTTGCCTCTCAGCCCCACAGTTTCCATACAGTGCACAACCATTGTGATTGGGGCTACACACTAACCACATAAGATCATCAGAACGTCATGATTTGACCTGGATCAAACAGACGTCGATGTGTCCTTTCTACCATAATTTCCTCTGGAATAAATTGCAAAAACAGCAAACAGCTTTTTTCTCTGCTTGATTTATCTTTTTCAATCACGACTTAAACAAAAATGTTGTAACGTTACTGTCGTTTTTGCAGAACTCGTGCATTGCATCAAAAAAGGCTTCTGAAGACTTCACATGACTTCTGAGCTTGAGTCTGCTGTGGATGATGATGATGCTTAAGACAACATTTTTTAGTGGAGTATATTTTAATTTTAAGATAGTGGCAAAGAAAAAACTTGACGGCTGCATGGCAATCAAAAGAACGTTGGAAACATTTATAAAACCAGGCTTTAAGTAGTTTTGACATTAAAGTATACTAAGTCATGCAGGTGCAAATCAAAGTGGTTACTTGATGAACTGCCTCTGGATCCAGTTACTTGTATTTCAAAGAAGATTTAATCTGGAATGCAAACGTTAACCTTGTGGGTGGACCTCATCCTCTAATGATCTTGCCTGCAGGGTTCATTCTTGTGCTCTCTTGAATTTAAACTAAGAACATCATCAGTTCTTCTTTCCTAACCAAACACCATATTTTTATGCAATTATGTCACAACAAGATATATCAGACATGACCCAGATTATTGTCAAATTACAAATATCCTGGCATAAATGACTACGCAATACTTACTATACAAAACCGCTGACATCTACCATTGTATGTTTGGAATATTTGATTTTACTGGTTGAGATGTTGTTGCTTTAATGCTGGTGCTTAAACTCGCACCGTCCTCTGAGCCACTGCTGCAGACTGATAAGCCAAAACAAAGGCGGTCTAATTGTTCCCTCGACTAATATATTGTGTGACATTTTGACAAAGATCAGCTTCCTGCATTGTTGTCATTATTGTTGTCATTGGTTTGTGACCCCCGCTTGAACCCTTTAAAAAGAGAATTTATGTCAGTTCAGACAAAGTTACACGGCAGCGCTGTTTGCTTTCGCAAGACAAAAGCTAGAACAATTACTTATGCTTGAAAGCGTGCATTGGAGAACATTTGTCTTTAAACAAGAGAATAATACACGGAGATGCTGAAAACCTCTTTTTTGGATGACATTTGTTCACTGGTGTTAACGCCACGGTATCCTTTGTTGCTGCTGTTTCCATCACTTTTGTGGAGACTCTGCAGAGGGCTAAAACCCAACACTTTTTTTATTTTGACCCTTCGTGGAGCTGAGAGCTATGTGGAAGTGGCAAAGCAAACAGCACTCAGAAGAGAAGAAACCAGAGCAGTGGGAGAGTTGGTTGGTGGAGACCTGTAGAAATGGTTCAATCCAGTGATCAGAGATGTGAAGATTCGTACCCTTGAGATTTAAATCATAAGCAGTTTAAGCATTTTAAAATGGTTAAAATAACGTTTTCGTCAATCTGTAAGATGTTGCATTTGCTCAGAGCTGAGGACAACTTTTGTATTGTTTGAAACATTGCTTTTGTGAAGGAACATCTGTTTTTTGCATTGTAAATGTTGACATCCTTGGCCACAACAAGATTTTTCTGGAAGTTTCCACATCTCCTATTGTTATTTTGCTAAGCACACAAAAAAATCATCTTTCTGAATCAGTCTTAAGTGGAAAATGTTGTCAGGGAGGGTGAGTCATCTATTCGTTCCCACAACTCTCTCCACAGCTGTTGGCTTTTTGGTTTCAATCCAAAAATCTTAGCTGCCAGGCTCTGACACAAATCTTCTGCGTAAAGGCTCTTAGAATCTGTAGAAAAGTAATTCCATGGAGGCTGTTTTCTGATTCTCTTTGCAGTGATTCACTGCTGCTGCTCAGAGCCAGCAGGTAGAGGAGCGCAAACCGTGACCGTTTTCCATTCATCGGTCGTCTTAAAACTTTCAAACTATTTTCTTTAAGCACAAAAGGACTTTTATAAAGTGAAACATTCAAAAAGTTTAGACATTAGACAATTTTTAGAGCTAACTCTTTGGGATTTTTTTTTTAGAATTTTGCTTTATATTTCACAGCATTTTGTGAACAAACAAAAATAGCCGTTTTGTCTTTCCTCAGAGGCCACAATTGTTAAGAAAATGTTAAAGTTTGGATATGAAAGAATTCCTGCCAAATCATCATCTCCTCACCTGTTTCTTTCCAGGTTTTGTAATATTCTTGTTCGACTCCAATAAAAACTATCATTTCCAAATTCTGTTTCATGAACTGTTTTGTCTTCCTTCACCACTGATCTCAGTTTTCCACCAGTTTTCTGTGAAGCTACGTTCACATTGCCTTCCACTTCCATAACCTTTGTAAACATCCATAAATGCGCATTTCGGGATTTCCGCATTCAAAACTCTCACGTTCACGCGTAACCAAGTTGCAAGTTGCAACTGCAAGTTGTTACGACCGTTTTCGGGCTCTATATGATCAAAGCGCGAGCCCATTGAACGCCCGTTGAAAGTTAAACCAGGTTGAACTTTGGCCAGTCAGGGACCCGGGTTTGGTAGTGACGTATGGATGGCTTCCCTTTCAATTCACAGAAGTGCCAAACCGGAGTAACACCGAAGTAAAACTTGCAACGTTTTCACTGCTTCCAACTGTAGGTGGTGGACATGTGCTAGTAACAAGTTGCAACAGTCCAGTGTGAACACCTTGGGTTTCTTGAACTAGCATCACATGTACAGTGTGAACGTAGCTGAAGCCCTAACTCCCAGCAGTCTGGGTCTCTGAGCCGAGGACAATGTCATGCTATTTTTTATGCTTTTGCTCACTGGCAGATGAATGTTTCAATTATACACAGTTTTATAGACTTTTGTCTCGTAAAACCTCCTCATAGAAGACATTTTTTTTACATAAACTGAATTTTTGTTGCAGGTGCTTGTTTTTTAAGGGAGAGTTAGTCTTTTTTCTTTGTTTCCTGTATTTTTGCTTGACACTTGAGATCTTTGTATTTCTGTGTTTACCAAATTGTGTCAGATTTTCATGACTGCTCATTGTTTTATCTCTGTTCATAACTGCATGGCTTTCTTTATAAAGGTCTGTACTTCCTGTTACCTGTTTCTTACCGTGTGATTTCTTTGATTTTGTGTGTTTATTAATAATTTCTTGCAGCATCCCTATTCATACCTGTTTTTAAGCTCAGCTATCATTCCTGCCAGAAGGAATCCTAAAAAACATACAACATGCTGCCTTTCTTTCATCTCTTTTCTGTCTTTGTAAGCAAACTGTTATTTTTATATCTTTTCTCTACATGTTAAAAGTTTATTTTTCAAATTTAAAATCTGGTTTATCATTCACTTTAGATTGATCCTGAATTGACGCCATAGCGTTCTCTCTGTTTTAGGAGGCTCCATTGAATCTTATCTGAAGGTTTTCATTCCTTGGCGACCAGCACTGAGAATCAGACTGCATTTCCACATCGTCCACTGAGTGAAAGTGCCTCTCTCATCAGCTCAAAGCAGGCAGGACATCCATGAGGGCATTTTCACATCCTAGATTTTGCAACCCAGCCGACAGAGTGCTGCTCCCACAATCCTTTGCAACAGCTGGTGACGATAAATTCTAAAAGAAAACAGTATTTCTTGTGAAATTAAATGTACTCTTTTGGTAAATGCTTCCCAGAAGCTGTTGGGAAAGCAGACCAAGGATGGGAGGGAATATGTTGGGGGTTCAGATCTAAAATGCATGGGTAGTTCGGTTAAGTTAGGAGGGTCAAGGTAGAATAGAGAACAAGAGAAAGACCGTGTTTTTCTGTCCATGTGATCCCTCTGAAGTGCTGAAGGAGGAGAGATGTGGAAGCCTCCTTTGTTCCTCAAGAGTCTGCAGATGGCTGTAATCCTTTCCAAAATGCACAGCGAAAATACATCAAGACAAAGTGTAAGCGTGTGGGGGGCGGGTGACACTTTTCTGTCGGCGGGCGTCCCCTCAAAGGAACACAAGTTGGGTCAGTCTTTGGTACTTTTGCCGCCAACAGGGGGGCTTAACTGAAACTGCAATCACAGAACTTTATGAAATCATTAATCAGACGGTTGGATGACAAGATGGATATCACAGTTTTCACACTCAAGCAGAAAACCACTGGATCAGTGAAGCTTAAACTGACTGCACCAAGCTCGCACAATTCAGCTGCTTAAGTTAAAGTTGTATTTTATCATGCACACGTGGACTTTAGAGTCTTTTGTCAATCTTTAAAATGTCAGAATCTAAAATCACAAACTATGTGTACAGTGTGCATAGTTTTTACACAAAGGCAGTTTTTATATACTACAGTACACACTCCTATTCTTAAAACAGGATTGCTTTATTGCATACCTGATCAGAGAAACTTTCCCAGAGTTCTGCTGCTGAGTTGTGTTGACAGAGGACAAAAATGCAGAAAAACTCAATAAATCAATTTAAGGCAACAAAGAAAGATTAAACCAAAATATGGCAAAGGTGGATGTGAAAAGGGTAAAACAAAGACATACTGAAAACCATTAAATAATAGGGTTGGGTATCACTGTCAAACAGAAAACAGCTGTGGATGACTGACTGATGAGATGTCATTGACAGAGAAAATGGCGAGCCAGACTTGAAATCAAAGGTTGACTTTTAAAGTTTGCTGCTCTCCTCTGTTCTACACACTTCTGCCTGTTATCTTTTTTCCTCTGAGGAATTGTGTTGGGTTTCCTCCTCTGAGACATTCTGCACTGGGTCTTTTGTTCAGCTTGTTTATGGGGCAAAGAGGTGGGCGGGAACGAAACTGCCTCCAGGTTTTGTTGTTAGTAGTATCTCCTTGCATTTAAAAGAGCACAGGCAAAGATTTGTCAAGAAATATCTATAAAGCAGAGAGACATTTGAAATATGTGATCAATGATTAGTTAAACCTGGAGGTATTTGATGATGAACAAAAGTCACATCTTTAATTTATTAAACAGAAACTGGTTTTGATGCCTTACTCAGTGCATGTTTTATGATTTATGCAACAGCTTTTTTAATGTGGATCAGGATTTCTACATCACTATTGCTCAATCAGTAGAAAATGACAATTCAGCTGTTTATTTTTCAAAGACAAACACGATGTAGTGTCTATTTTAAAAGATGAAGACCCAAAAGAAAGGTACTTGTAGAGAGATGTTGATAGAATTCACCCTTTAATAAAAGTGTATTAAATGACAGAAACAGTGAGATTAGAGGTTGCAGACCCTCCTATCAGTTGGGCCAACATTTAGTGTTGCTGAAGTGAGTTGGATTATTTGAGATAATATTTTAAAAAAGGAAATTATGATGTTCTTAACTATAAAGTAAGTCACATTGATTGTCAAAAGTCTATTCATAGAGCTACATTCAACTTCTCATGGAATCCACAGACTTCAGGTTGAAATAAAAGATTTTTTGCTCAATAAAAAGAAACTGTGAACAAAGTTTAGAGGTTTTCCACTATTTTCATGAGTGCGGTGGACTTTTACAACCACATACATGTGTTCTTCAGAAGAATGAGTCATGAGAACTCTAGATTCCTGACAAAGACTTGAAAAGAGAACTGGAGGAGCAGAGGAAATGAGAGGTGCAACGAGTTGAGTGGACACCATGAGCTGCAACATACTGGAGTATGAACTTGTTGCGCCACATGAGTTCTAAACTGGGCCAGGCCATCAGTTCCTCAGCATCCATCTCAAATGTCACTCCGGGAAAACTTGAGACAATAAGGTTTTAGAATTACACGAGGGCTGCATGATGGCGCAGTGGTTAGCGCTCTAGGCCCTGAGTAAAATCACGGCTGAGCTCTTTCTGTGTGGAGTTTACATTTTCTCTCTCTGCGTGCATGGGTTTTCTCTGGGGACTCTGACTTCCTCCCGTAGACCAAAAACATGCTTCTCAGGTTATTTGGCGTTTCCAAATTATCTAGGTGTGAGAGTGTGGCTCTGGAACAGACTGGAGACCTGTTTAGGATCTAGCTCGCTTTCATCCGTCAACAGTGGCTGGGTTAGCTCCAGCAACCCCTTAATCTCAAAAAGCACAGAACAGGATCTGAAGATGGATGGGTTTTAGATTTACTATTAAAATATACATTTATTCAGACATTTCTGGACATGAAGACACTGAAAAGCTAACTGTGTGAATATGATGCATTTGCTGGGTCAGGCTAAATAAAACAAAAATGTACCCTCAGCCAGAGGCACCATAGAGGTATGTCTGCGATAAACAGACACAAATTACAGGTGGATTAGGTGATCCAACTCCAATCATCTTTTGATCTATTTTAAAAGCAATCCCAGTGATCTTTTAATGATGAATATGACCTTTTAATATAAAAAAAATAGATCATAGAATTAGAGCTAGAACATAGTTTGCAAAGCGACATTAGTTCATCAGAAATTTGTCTCTGAGTTGTGTGCGGGACTGCTGATGCAGTGTAAACCTGTTCTTATTTCCTATCTCGCCTTGGTTTACACTCTATCTCACTAACTTACAGTCCCTCACAACCCCAAGTTAACACTAAAATGGCAAAAAAAAATATGAGAGCCATCCAGCCGTGCAGTCTTGAGCCAGATGCCAGCTCGGACGAGAAAAACAAAGACATACGTGGATCTAGTCGTCTGCAAGTGGATGCATCAGGGAGCTTGTGGCCTGACAATTGCAATTCGTATGTAACTACAGGCTTTTTCCAACTGCATTTTTTTCAACTACTCCTGATTCAAAACAATTTGAATAAAGAAATGCTCAGAAATGCAGTTTTTAATCTGAATCTTCTTTATAAATATGTCCTCTATCATGAGAAAAATGCCACAGGAACATGTTAAAAACACCAAAAACACGATTTTCATTGGAGTGGATCTTTAAAGAAGAGAGGATTCTTTTTTTTTTTATTTGTTTTCATTTTGTGAGAGATTGAAATAAAGAGTTATTTTTAACACAAATTAACATTTGGCACTGTGGCCTGTACTTAAGAAATGCCTATTGGCTGCTAAAAGGCCAAAAGCGATGAATCAAACTAAAGGAAAAGGGCTGAAATAAAGGTCGCCACATGCATTAGATGTGCTGACAGTCATGCAGCATGTTTATTTTCCAGCAAAGTGCACTGACACGCTGCACAGCAGCCCAGCCGCCTGGCGGCCTGTCTGAAGTGTCAGAGGCTCCCGAGTTTTCCCCTTCCTTTGCTCTCCGCTCACTCCAGGGGAACATGTGTGCTGGAATTCTCCCCCAATTAAGACAGGGATTAGCTGGGTCCACTGTGGGAACCAGCTGAGTGTGGGAAAGCTTGTCCCTTCCCTCCTTCCCTCACTGAGACTCAGCCTCATTCTCACTCGCTCCTGCTCATCAAGCTGCCTCCCTCCTGTCCTCCTCACCCTTACCGTGGCTCTTTTGTAACTATGCACACTGTACACTCTCTTTCACTTTAATCATTAGGGACACTTCTTTATAATATTGCTTGCTTAAGCTTAACTTAAAAAAATCATTTATTTTTATTCTTTTCATCTTTGTAATTATGCCAAAATCCCTCTTCCCTCACCACCCAGAATCTGCATAGCTTTCAATTTTAATTCTTCAAGGTTTTGTGAAGTGCTCGGTTTCTCTACGCTCCCTTCCCCTACCCTTTCCCTCCTCCCTCTTCAAGCCTCTCCAGTCTTTAGCTTGTCTGGAGAGAAGCTTGAATTGTTCCAGGCTGTCAAACTGACAGAGAGGGAGAAAAGACAGGTGTCCTGGAAAGTATGCGGCTACAGTTCCTCCAAGGTTTTTTTCTAGAAAAAAATGTTTTCTTTCTGCATATGTTTTACTGTTTAAGGAACAAAAAATGAAATTTGAACATGCCCTGCTTCTTAAACATTTAATTTTCCTTTTAATCCACATTTTTCCCAACATTTGCCTGTCATTTCCCACTCTTCATCTTTCCTTGAATTCCCATAAAGTCCTCCCCTCTGCAGTCTTCCACACAAGCCTTGTCCATTCCAATTACAGTGGGGCCATCCAGCTCACACTTTCCGCACACCCAGGCAGCTCTCATTAAGCCTGTATCAATTAGGCATTAACCTCTTAAAACAAAGGAGCTCTTGACGAGCGGCCCATTGTGAGACATGCGAGATACTTCCTCTGCATCGCTCCACCCTGCTTCCCATCCTCAGGACAACACCGTCATCCAAACTTTTTCCCAACTTTCCCACCATCAAAACAAATATGTGCTCAAAGTAACATCAACAAAGCAGAAGAAAGTGAACGGGCATCACATGTTTTCACGGTGAGGAGGAGAAAATCTCACGTTATTTGTACTCCATGTTAAACCTACTTAACACAGAATGTAAAAACCAGAAAAGTTGCTTTTTTGGATATTTAGGTACTATATTTTTCATTCAAATGTATTTACCGTACGACATAAATGTGAAGCTTCTAAATCTAAAAACAGAAAGTTCAGTAAAGATGAGTGATGAAGGGCAACAAATGCCAGAAAAACAAAAGAACCGAGTTGCATTTCAAAAATTACACATGCAAGCAATACAGAACCTTTCACTTATGTTCATGCAAACTGCATTGCAAAAGCTTTTACGTTGCATTAAGAAAACGCTAAAAACTTCTTGTCTTTTCAAAATAATATTTAAAGCTACATTTCCAGCAAAATGGGAATTAAAAAGCGTGACAATGCAAACAAAAATACAGTTTCTATTTTAAAGAGAAAATTCGTATTTGATAAGAAACTTACATAGATTCCGTTTATGATGTATTAAAAAGCACTTTTGCTGAATAATAATTCAAAAAGTAGACTTTGGGCACGAGATTTAGTGAGTATTTGTCTCTGTTTTGGAGTTCAAACAAGCACATTTCAAAGACAAATTCTTTTTTGTGTTCTTTGTTGTGTGAACTTAACTTAAACTAAATTGCGTTGCTGTTTTTGCTCACTGACTGAACACACAGTGAAACCCAAGCAGGACTCCAGGCAGGAGTTCAGCTGGTGGAGTGGAGGTCGACTCTTTTTGTGTCTGAGAGCCGCTGTCTCAGACTTTTAAAGAGCCAGTACAGTTAAACCTGCTCCCCTTTCTTGTTCAAATCCTGTGATATGAATGTCACAATGTAAACAAATTAAATGGAATGTTGTGTCTAATTTACAGCCACAAAAATGCGTTTTCTAGGGTTTGAAATTTGATTTCTGGTGTTTAAATTAAAACCTGTAAAATATATTTTCTTGACTCTTTAAACGGCTGAATTGAGTCTGATAGCAGTTTAAGTCTGTATTTACATAATAATAGTGACCACCTACTGTAAGCATGGACAAACATCCAGAAGTCAAGTGTCTGAAAATGCTCCAGTACTGCGAAAAAAAATTGGCACGTTGCCTTGAGGACCAGCTGTGATGCTGCACACGTCTGAATATTTCTAATATTATGACTTAAACTTTTTATTTTTCCACATAGATTCTTTTGGAATATTTACCGGGGCCATTCACAAATCATCTCTCCCACTTCTTGTTTTTGGTGAAAGGGCATCAAAAAACAACCTGGTTTGGATTTTCCCAGAGTTGCCTGTGAAAGTAGTGGTCCCTGACACACAGCGCTTTTGGCATGGTGACTATGTTGGCAAAGGCCCAAGCCGAGCACCCCCCCCACCCCTTTTCCCATGGCCATGGGAGTGTAATACATTACTAACAAAATCCCACTTCCCATTCCTCTCAAACTTTCACACCCCCGCCCCGCCCCCCGTTTTCCTCAATCCCATGGCTGTGCATGGCCCCATGAAAAGGGAATTGGGGTGACATGTGTATGACTCTCCTCTACTTTTTCCCATCAGTCCTCATCGCGCTTCACCATCAACATTTCAGCCCTTTCACTTGAGTTTTCCACAAGATTTTAAAAATAAAAGCGGAGAAATGCATTATTTATTTCTGTTGGAACACAATACCAGGTACACCACCCCCCAAAAAAACAGCTATAATTTTTAAAGGTAATACAAAAAATATGAACCCCACTTCTAGAAAAAAAAGGCCAGTTTATCCTGCAGTTCTCAGCCAGACATAAGCAGAAAGTATTCACAGGCGTGTACATGTCTGGATAACATGCAATGACATTATTCTCACTGGGGTGACCCCCTCATTGTCACAAGGCTTTCTTCTCCTGAGCTTGTGAAATTGACATAAGCTTTGCAAACATTCCAGGCATTTTTTTCTCAAGGCCATGTCTCTTTGGGGGCTTTTCAGAGAGGAATCCATCAGTGCGAGCACCACCTACTGATGGCGTGAAAGCCCCATGGTCCCACTTCAGAAAAAAACTCAAAATGGGTTATAGAATGAAACACAAACATGGGGCCATTCAAAAAGAAAAAGCTGTAAGAATCTAATTAGACTGCAGTAAATTAACAGAAATGAAAGTTTAAGATGTTTGTTTACAAACTAAAACTTTTACTTTTTATTAATACACAACCGGTCTCTAACTTTGTTGATTTTCCTTCTGAAGAGATGAATGAGCACTTTGGGAACATTTTGCCTTTTCTTTCCCATGCAGTCTGCAGGAATGTGCAGGTTTGTGTTGTGTCTGAGGGGTGTGGTAAAGTTGGAGCAAGAATGAAAGGATTCAAGCATGAAGCTATTCTTTAGTTCAATGAATTGATTTTTAAAAAAATCTGAAAAACCATTGCTCTTTTTTTTCCAGAACCTGTAATTACTTTTACTCGTTTTCTCACTTAAAGTTAATTTTTTTTCCACATCTGGTTTGATCCAAAGTGAAATTGTTTCATATTGTTAATGGAAAATATAATAATTTCAAACAAACAGGTAAATTTGAATCTATATCTGTAATATTAAAATGATGTAAAATGTCTAAAAAATGATCTACATATGTAAAGGTATTGATTTGTTACTATTGAAGTGCTCTTCCATAAAGAACTTTTGCCATTTATTTTATCGGAGAAGTATAGGCCAATAAATGTGCAAAATACATTTATAACAATAATATACTATTGTATTCTATAACAAGAATATAGACTTAACAGACAAAAAAAAAAACTCATTTCTGGGTTCATGCAAGGACAGCTCGCAGAAAAAGTCCTAAAACAAACAGCCAAAGACGTTTTAAAATTGATGCAAGTCAATACAAATGTTATCTGTATTACACATTTGTCACGTATCTTTGAGGTTTATATGTGTCTAAGAGGTATTGTGTTGAAGCTGGAGATTTCATTAAAAGCACATTTGTATTATCTGTGTGTACATTCATGTTGTTATTATTTTATAAAGGGTCTATTTTCAGATCTCGTCACTTAACTTTTTACATCATACATTTAAATATGGACAAAAATTGCTTTGTTGACTAATCTTTTAAACTATTCTATTAAGATGCATGTTTGAAAGTCACATGTTTACATTGATGAAGTCGCATTTGAAGAGAAAACATTGAAGGAAAGCTTGAATTGGAAAAATCTTGCTATGACTTATCATCTTAAAAAATTTATTTCAAAAATGATTATTAAAAATATTTTTCATTAGATTAGTAAAACTACACATTTAAAACTCAAAAGATTATTAATAAACACAGAACCAAGCTAATGTTGCAACATGCAGTTTTTTTTTCCCTGATACGTGATCTACGCGACTACAGACGTTCATGTTGTATCTTTGAGAGGCCAAAACTTTGAAGTTATTTTCATGGATCCCACTTCTCACCAAACAAAACCTCTTGGGCGTTATACGGGAAGTGTGCACACAAACAAACAAAACCCAGAGACCAAATTTAAGCCTTATTCCAACAAAACAGAAGCAGATCAGCTCACTTCAAAGCAGTTAGCACTCTTTGAGCCAACCACCTCTGGGCTGCCTACAGCTGACCCTGCAGCCTCTCCTTTTCCTGATAACAGCGCTTCAGCTCACTCAGATCACTACACTGAACTCCAAACTGGATTAGGTTTCAGATAGTTCAGCGTTAAAAATCCTTCTAATTCTAATTTTCTGAACTGTAAAAGGAAAAAAGTATATGCAATCAAATACTAATTGTTTGGGTTTATAACAAAGAGCTGTAAACACTTGTTTAATTGTTGGTATCTGTGCTCTCCCATTGTTTTTTGCTTTATTTTGAAAATGTTGACCAGTTTGCCTCCTGTCAACCACATATGAATTGGAAATATGGTTAACCTTCATTCTTGGTTTTCTTTGTTCACTTGCAGCTCTGTCATTGTTATTGCTGTCCTTGTTTTTTGAATGCTCATAATATTGGACAATAGTTTGTTTCCAAAGCAAACTCATGAAAACAGCCCAATAAAGTTATTAGAAAAGCTACAATTAGAAAAGCTACAAAAGTACAATTTTAAAAGAAAAAAATCCTTAAGTTGATATAAAACGTTTTCTTTTTCTGGTCCCCTGCGACAGACTGGCGACCAGTCCAGGGGTGTCCCCAGCCTTCGGCCATGAGTTGCCGGGTTGGGCTCCGACAGCCCCGTGACCCCGAAAGGGATAAAAACTGTATAGAAAATGTATGAATGGTTAAATGTTTTCCTAATGTTTCATTTTTGCCGCTATACTAATGCCAAAAAAAATGGTCCCAACCACAAGAGAAGAACCAGATCATTTAAAAACGCAGAGCCACATCACAGACGAGAGCAGAGAAACCACATTAACAAACGAGCACATGCAAACAGCCCGAACAAAAATCAGCACAATCCACAAGCAGATGTGTGTGGGAGCAGCAACAGATATACATCCTGAGATGGGTTTGACTAAAAACGACGAGATGTTGTTTAATCAAGTTCAGTTTTGTGCACAAGCACAAAACTAGTTTCCTCTGCTGCCCTATTTGTATTTTAAACAGCTGTTCTTCATTTTCTTTAGCTCATTTTGATCTCATCTTAGCTTACAAACTTCTCTGACAAGATAAATAAAAATGAATCAAGACAACCACCAGCTCTGACCATGCTGGGATTTTCTTACAAATCTTCTGGTTTTTAAAACAACTAGTTTTTTTTTTCTATTTTGCCAAATCATTTTGATGCAGACATTTTCAAAACACAAAAAGCAGTGTAAGCTGATCAAAAACTTTAGACAAAATAGGAAAGAAATGCTTTAATTATTCAGGTTTAAAAGCAATTTTTGGAGTGTGTTCACTGCCTCCGCTTTGATTTGTGGTGAAAACATCTTTGGACCTTTTTGCTGTCCCTTTGTGTCACTTAAGGTTGATATTTCTTATGGTCTTGTTCATGGTTAATGCATACAGTGACAGTTTATGAAGCTCTTGAATACAGTTTTCATTCAGGACTTACAATAAGACCCCTGCAGGTGTACGACTTAAAATGGCCAACTTCTGCTTTAACTTCACATCAACAAGTTTCTCAGAAGTCAAAGTACGACTTCAAACCATGTTTGTGCCTCTGCCAAATTCAACCCACTTTCATCAATCAAAGCCCTGGCTCTCTCATGAGGTTTAACTTAAACGCTCATCTTGGTTTTTTGTGAATGACAGCTTGTTTTGTTGCCATGACTACAAACCCAGTTCACATAGCTTTGGCTACACAGTCTTTTCATGTTTTCTTTGACACATTTTATTATTGTCATTAGGTTAAATGAGAAAGAGAAGTTACAAAACTGATGGTGTATAATTACATGGTTTTTTTTCTTTTTCAGCCTCGCTAACATCATCTTGTCTATATTTAACCTCGACAACAGTTCCGACCCAAAACACTGACTAAATCCTTAAGACAGTTAATGGAAACATAAGAGTGCTGATACACACACTTCTACATTTGGCATTCAACTTTTAATAGGACTTTCAAATGTTGCGTATGTATCATTAAAAAGTTACACAGACAACAGTGCCCTCTTGTGACAACAATTGGAAATTTACTACAGTCTGCTATTAATTTATCTGAAAAAAAAACAATTTTCAAATGAAAATGTTTTGATAGAAGAACATATTAATGTAAAGACACAGTAAGTATCTGATTCTACAGATTGACTTAAAGTTTATCACAATATTTCATTAAAAAAAATACTTCCCAGCGGCACAAATATTAATGGGAAATATTGCATATTTACATCAGCTTTCTGATCTGATAAAATAACATCAGAATAAATTCAGGACAAAAAGTAAATCCTGCATTCATTAGTAGGATTTGAATAATTGTCAGCTCAGGCCAAGAGTCTTTTCCAAATTCTGGAAAATAACTTGTTTCATTTATTGTGTTTGCATATCCTCCAATGTGTTACAGTCAGATGCTTTTTTGCAGCCATTTTTGTGCTTATTTTTAAACAACATTTAACAGTAAATGAACAGAAAACAGACAGTATCTGAGAAACAACTAAAGGTCCTCCTCCACTTCATCTTCCTCTGTTACACCAGCTGTGCTACTATGGCCTTTAAATACCTCCATCTTTGACTGCAGAGCCTGTAAACTAGTCTGGCTAATGTAGCACGCAATGTTCTGAGTTGGCAGCCGCTTCTGAAGCTCCTCTAGCTTGTAATAGGCCTAGAGAAGCAACAAAAAAGGTTCAAGAAAACAAAAGAAGTAAAGTATTTAGGAATACATACAGACTCATTCTCGTGAACTTGGTACACTTTCACATCATAATCCTTTATGTAAACAGAGGAGGCTCACCGCTTCCAAGTTGCCTTTCTGACAGTGGTGATCAATCAGGAATCCAAATGCGTCCCCAATTCTGATGGGGGGGTCCAACTTTGGCTCCTGCAGCAAGGCTTCACATAAGAGCGCTGCCTCCTGTGCATCTTTAGAATACAACCTGTAAATCAGAGAAAAAAAAATCAATCAATCAAAGCTGGATGATCACTACCCAACAAGAACATTTGTGTTCTTTGAGGAGTTTGGAATTTAGATACCAAGTAACCCAAAACATCAATATATAGACTGCTGGATGTTTTTGTTCTAATCCACACCTTTTATGAGGAAACATTTGCAACACGTTGTCACTAACTCAGCTGTAAATTATTCATCGCATGCATCATGACATAATAATTGGGACAAATACACATTTGTAAATTAGCTTTTTTTACTATCAGATTAAAACTTTTCCTACAGAAGAATTCCAGATATAATGCATCCTGAAAGTATTCACAGCGCCTCACTTCTTCCACATTTTTTTGTCACAGCCTTATTTCAAAATCTATGGAGAGATCTGAAAATGGCCGTGCACCGGGGCTTCCCATTCAACCTGATGGAGCTTGAGCGGTACTGCAAAGAGGAATGGGCCAAACTGTCCAAAGAAAGGCGTGCCAAGTTTGTGGCATCATATTTAAGACGACTTGAGGCTGTAATTGTTGCCAAAGGTTCAGCAACTAAGTACTGAGCAAAGGCTGTGAAAACTTATATACATATAATTTTCAGGTTTTTATTTTTTATAAATTTGCAACAATTTCAAAAGAACTTTTTCAGCATTGTCATAATGGGATGTTTTTCAAATATTTTTTCAGGAATAAAACTGATTTAATCTATTTTGAAGAGAGGCTGTGACATAATAAAATGTGGAGGAAGTGAGGCGCTGTGAATACTTTCTGGATGCACTGTATCCATCCTGCAGTGTTGCCTTTGATGTCTCCCATCAATTTACCCTTGTATATGGATGAACTTCTTGATGAGAGTGATTTTATGCTGCAGGTCAGCTAATCTCGCTGTCTGTTGTCCTCCTGAAGCATCCTTGGCTTTTGAGAGACACTTAAAAGCTTCTGTCAAAGCATCCAGAGCTTTTTCATAGTTTTGGTAATCATCAATCTCCACCTGGCACGCAAAAAAAAAAAAAACATTATTTAAGATTATTGAAAGTTTCTTTCTAAAAACAAATCTAGATAAAGACAGTGAGAATGCTAATGAAACGTTGTGAAAATAACTGACTGCGTTTTTTTTCTTTTTCAAATATATGGCTGTTACCTGAGCACAGGCTTCATAGAAGCCAGCAAGGAGAGCTAATGCCTTGCCTTTGGTGTAGAAATGGATTATGGTCTTTAAGATCTGTGGGTCTTCATGCCAGGCCAGGGATTGGAGATAGTTAGCTGCCATAATGAAAAGCTCTTTCTGGCGACAGCGATTGGCAAAGAAAATAATCTTTTCAGTGTCACCTGACTTCAGGAGTGCCTTCATCGCCTATTAAAAGGAAGCAAACAAGCAAGAATTATAGTTTTGTTTTCACAGCCAAGCCTTAAATGTAGAATAAGCAGAATGTGCAGCAACAGACAGAAACTACCACAGTTTGAGCTAAAAGTTGAGTTATATAACAGAGTATCTCTTGTTGATTCACCAAAAACCTAGAATGTTCTCTTAGCTTTAAGAGAATACATTTCATTAAAGAAAAAAAAAACATCCCTACCTTCACTGTGTTTTCTGCTTGTGAGTATTTTTTTGCCGCCATGTGATAGCTGCCCTGTCGCATGCAGCAGTCAGCTATCCTCTCCAGGAGCTCATTGCGGGCATCCCTCGATAAATCCTTTGAATCAGCCACTGTCATTCTCTCAGCCAGATCATTTGTGATGGTCAGGTTGTGGGTCACACACAGCTCCAGGGCCTGATGGTACTGAGGACCAAATTCATACAGAAACAAATTAAGGGCTCTATGATACACGTTTGATTAGTCTGAGCAAAAAGAGCCACAAATTGGCACCTTCTTGGCTGCAACAAGTAGTTCCAGTGCTTTTTCATTTTGGGAGTGTGAGACGAAGAAGTCAGAGCAGCGAGCTAGAAGGGCTGGGTCAGAGTTTTCATTCAAATCTTCTGCAATGAGCTGAAGTGCAGAGAATTGCTCCGTCGAAAATGCGAGCTCCAGAGCTTTGGAGACATGACCAGCCTGAAAGAACGGGGAAAAAAAATCCAAGTTCTGGTTTCCATTTTAGGAATTTCTTAGTTTGAATACATGTTGTATGATCGCCCCCTTGTGGAAAACTTTAAAGCTGTTCACAGGATCTGGACTGAAAGTTGGGATCAACCTTGTGATGGAGCAACACCGCTCGGTCCATGTGGCTGCCTTTTTCTTCATAATAGCGAGCAGCCTCCATCATGTCCTCTGGGTTACTGAGCAGAGCCAAGTTCATCAGCTGGTCATCCAAACCATGCTCCTGGACAGATATAAGTCATTTATCAAAATACAAACATTTGAATAACATTTCAAACATTTGCAGCTGAGCATTTGGGTGAATTGAAAGATACGTTTGTCCACTGTACCTTACAAAGTCGTATGGCATTATTGTAGGCCTGGGCTCTTGTGTAAAAATGAACTGCTTGTTTGAGGTCATCGTGACTCTCATAATGCCTGGCCAAGTGGTATGATGCTGCTCTGTCACCTGTCTCATTTGCTATCTGAGATGCCTGTTAAATCAATAAATACATTATCACATTTTTTTCCCTCAATTCCCTCCTTTTAATTGTTTTTATCTTAAAGAAGATTGTACAGTAATACGTAAGAAACACAGTTGTGGTTCAGGCTCTGGTGCAAATAAGAAGAGTTAAAAAAACGAACAAGTTTTATGTTTTTTTTTGTTTTTTTTTTTTAAATTGCAAAAAAGTGTCATCAAAATGCTACTTTTTGGGAATTCTGTTACAGGATTACCTCTTGAATGTTCCCCATGTAACAATAGACCCGGACCAGTGAGAGGTAGTCAAGAGCGCGCTCATAGAAATGCAGCGCTGCATCCATTTTTGACTGGCTCTCCTGGTACTGGGCCCACCACTTATATATGCTCCTAAGTTGGCAGGATGAAAGAATGCAACTTAATGCATGTTCATAGCTTAGTTTTGTAATGTTATAAGTAGGTCATGAGGTTTACAAGTTACAGACTCACTTGTCCTTCATTTTGTTTACATAAACCTCTAAAGATGAAGTGTCATCCTGGAGCATTCTGGGCACCTCAACCCTGTGTGTGTCTGACTTCTCATAGCTATAAGAGAAAACATAAAACATTCCCACTTTTTGGTGACTTTTCAAAAAAAAAAGTAGTTTCCTTGTTAAAGAAATCAAAATTCTTCCTTACAAAGCAATTGCCTGCACTTGGTCACCCATAGACTCCAAGTATTTGGCATAATTGTAGTAGGTTGTGCGCAGATGGATGCGATCGTGAATCTCAGCCATCTCCAAAGCTTGCTGCCATTGGCCAGAGGCCTGGTAAAAAGTATTCAGCAGGTCAAAGCGCTGACAGCTCTTGTACAACTTTTCTGCATCTTCCTGTTGGAGAACAGGAAAAGATCATGGAAAGGTAAATGCTTTCAGTAAGGAAAGTCCCACGGTCTGTGTGTGGTGACATGCTCAGACCCAAACAGAGGATGTGTTATTTGTGGACAAAGGATGTAGCTTTACTTTATGTTGGATAGCAGATTATTTATGAAAAACATAAAAAGAGAAATACATGTTTTGTCTTAGCCTTAAATCAAAAGTTGACTTTTATGTTTTACTGGAAAATATACTTTAAAAAAAAACAATAAATACAGATTTAGGTAAGTTTGCAACCTAAGCAAAAAGTAATGTGCAATCAAATGATTAAAAGTCTTACCAGCATGCCCAGCTGAATGGCCAACATTGCTACTTGGGCCTCTGGTTCTGGCTCAGCCTTCGCCTCTCTTAGTGCTTTCGCTGCCCTTGCATTCCCCATATTCCCAAGGCACACATGCGCTACATCCAGCCGGCGGGTTTTCACACACATCCTTGCCATGTTTTCCCACACTGCTTTACTGGGGAGAAAAAACGAAAAGACTGCTTGTAAGGTTGATGTTTTGCGCACTCCAGGGGCATTTTTTTATTCGGTAGACAAAACTTTTTGCGCAAATGTAAAACTTTTCCTGTGTTGTTTTGTGTCCTATATTTCCACTTATTTGCAGCTGAAATTTAAGTGTCCGACTCAAAATGCGCACCTGAATAATGTTGATAAAGAAGATTCAATTGTTAAAACAGTGAGGGTGTTGCAGGGGTACATCTTTTGTACGCAAATAAAGAAAGAACCAAACTAACAAGAAAAAAAACAAGAAATGATAGTTTAAGGTTTTAAAGTTCCTTCAGTTGCTGACATATTTAACTCATGATCTGGTTTAGCCTCATATCTAAATTTAAGATTCCACAGCCATCTGGTTTCTATTTGCATCCACTCCCCCCGCCTTTCTTTAGCAGATACAGATGTGGGCTGTTTATTGAAAGTTGAGCAACAGGAAATACCCAGAATTTTAGGGCCCTTACTTTTTGGAGGGCTAACAAAAGTGAAATGTGCAAAAGATAGCAACAGTATGAACCAAAACCAGACTTAATATGGTCAGAGAATATGCTGAGAAAAGTCAAGCTTGTTGCACATCAAGCGGCATATCTATAGAGCCACAAAAGGAAAGACAAGAGAAGAAACTGGTCTACATGTGGCCCCTCTTCCCATTCTCTTTTCCTCTCAGGAAACACATCCTGTTGCTGGCTGACTGTGGCCATCAGTATGTTTGTTGCACATAGGAGAGGGCACTTTAGTGACGCCCCCTGGTCCCCAGACAAAAGAATACACTGAACGGTGACGTCTGAGACGGGGTCTTTTAGACGCTCTCACCCCAGCGCGCTGACAAAGAGTCATATTTGAAATGATCATGAAGGAGGGCCGTGTCTGTTTAAAGGAGGCTGCACTGCAAACTAATGCTTCGGGTCATGATTAACTGCAACTCCCCTGCATTTTAACTCTGACCTCTGGCAGGCAGAGAAAACTTTAGAAAGACGAAGAGAGGGAGAGCAGTGGGAGGTGGGCTTGCAGGACTTCTTGTTCCAGCCAAACAGCAGGAGCTCTTCAAACCTGAACGGAATTGGCCAGGCTTTGCACAGCCACTAACACATTAGGTCTTCACCAGGCAGATGAAAAAATATCTTTCTGATTTGGTTTTTAAAACAATGTGCAGCTACTGAAGGCAGAGAGAGAGAGAGAGAGAGAAATCAGAACATAAAGAAGTTAGGCTTGCTTAAAAGAAAAAAAAGTGAAGAACGAAAAAGAGGAGGAAAAGGTGCAAAACCCCCAAAAAGATTCAGATCCACGAGTCAAGCTGCAGCCAGTCGGAGCTAGTGGAATGGACCCAAGTGCAAGTTGGATCAACCCCCAAATACCCACACTGCTGTCCGAGGAAGAAGGCTGAGGATCTGCTGCAACAACTAACCCCGGAATGAGGATGAATGAAGATGTTCTTTAGATAAGCCTACAGTCAACAATTTTGCAAACTCTTCTGTGCAAGTTGGAGAAGCACTAAGTAACAGCTGGAAGAAGAGGAGTTGGAGAGGAGTGAGGGGCCCCGAGCACTGCTCGCGCCTCTGGCCCGAAGCGGAGGCAGGCAGACAGCAGAGACGTTCAGAGCTGCAAGAGGGACACCACGGAGGGGAAGAAGTGGCGGGCGTCAGGTGTCGCATGGCAGTGCAAAGGCTGGTGGCGGCAGCGGTGGTGGTAGCCCTGCTGTCCCTGGTATTAAACAATGTTGCAGCCTTCACCCCCAGCTGGGTCCTTCAGGCTCTGGAGGATGGACGTAAACGGAGCGTGGGACTCTGGAAAATGTGCCCCAGCGGGGCAGAAAGGGCACGGGATGATCTGCCCGCTGGAAGTAAAGTGCAGGGGATGCAGAGGCATTGCGAAAGCCTCGGATGGGGCTCCGAGTATGCAGGTTATCAAGAGTCTCGCAGCACTGTTAAATGTAAGTGACCCCTCAGAGTTCAACTTATTTTCATAAAAACAGAAAAGTGTCTAATCTTTTCCAATAAATGGTGGTCGACTGATCAATTCATTTTACGTATGATTTATTAAGAAAAAATATGAACACTTTGTAAAAAGTAAAAGAACCAAGTGTGATTTCAGTGGGATTTTATACATAAAACATAAAAAATAATTTCTTCAAACTAATAGTTTAAACATTGTTTTTGTCTTTTTATGGTGGTTTTGTGTTTCTGAGATTACCTGAAGTTCCATTAAGAAAATGCCATTCAAGAAATGCCCAACTTTCATTGGTAAGCTCTACGGAGCAGTGGGCAGTGCTGGCTACTGTTACAAAATAAACAGCTGAATCCATTCATGAAAAAGCAATAACGCCTGAGGTACCTTGCTACAAATGTGCAGTGTGGGCTGTTGATTATGCCTCAGGATTCATGTTTTTTTTTCTTTAAGAAAACACCACAGACTTAAATTATTCTTGTTAGGAAACAGGAGATTTGACACAACTTTTACTCTGCTCCTTGAAGTGCAATTCAACATGATGCGAGCATGCAACCTGATGGCGACGGTGGCTCTGACTGCTGGTCAGCTCATCTTCCTTCTGGGCTTGATGGAGCTGCCCTTTTTTACGCAGGAATCCCAGTGGTGGGAGGAAGCCATAGCTGCACTCTTCCAGCTAGCCAGTGAGTGTTCATCTGTAAAGTCACCTGTACTATATTTCTGGTCAATTTAAAAAATGCTCTGTGTTAAAATGGTGGAAAGAAAAATAAAACCAAACAAAGACACAAAAATTTTAAAAGATGTAGTTTATCTTCACATGTTTTGACCAGGCCAACGATCAAAACATGTGAAGATGAACTACATTACAGTATGTAAACAAAGCATTCAATCCATCTATCCATCCATCAACATTTAGACTTAACCCATATGGTGCCCCCTTTTCAGGAGCCATGTTGCCATGCTGTGTTCATTCAGCTACATGGCATTAGAGAAACATGAAGGAGGTCTGCTCTGGGTCTAAATTTAGTCCTAGCCCATAATCCATGGCCCAGGGCTCCATCTAACCAGCGAGCGACTGCCGGGCGCCAGGATATCCCTGCTCAGGGCGAGGAAATGTCTGTGACTACCTGTTATGCAAACCCCTGAGCTGAAGAAGGAAAAAGAGGGGAGGGGGAATGAACGGGAAAGACAGTGTTCAACAGGCACTGTTGTGTTTGTGTGCACGCTTGGAAGAAGGATTCTGTTTGTGTGTTTTTTATGCGTGTTTTGATTGTGTGTTTATGGCGTGCTTTGAAAATGTCCCTCGGTACACATGAAAGCAGGGTGGGAACTGTTCAGCCAAGGAAAAATGGCCCAAAAAACATGAAATCCTATTATATGAAATGTTAAAGAATGACATTAAACAGAGAATTATCTCTTTTATTTAACTCATATTCCAGCAGGCGGGACAGTGTTTATCCAGAGTTTGCTATAAAAAATAGGATAAATATAAAAATCTAACAATATAAGATATAGGACTAAAAGCTTTTCAGTAATTTTACAGGAATAACGAAGTAACATCTGAGTGGGTTAAAACTATACTAAGTAGAAAAGGCTCTGTTTTTTTCCCTGAAGATTTCAGAAACATAAATTTGTTTCCCAGACTTTTAAAGCAATTATAAGCATTGAAATAACAGCCATGCTTTCAGTTTTATATGGTCACAAAGCTGTTGAACTACTAGTAGCAAATATGGGTAACTCTGCAGAAGGGATGTCCCTAAACAAAAATAACAACAAAATAAAAATATTTTATGTTAAACCTACATTACATAGCTTAGTATTTCTAGATTCTTTATTATTTACATAGTTTGGCTTCACTAAAAAAAATAGAAAAAGGATATGGTGATTAAAAAAAAATTACAATGAAAATTCAAAATACAGATTTGTGTAATAAGTTTAATAATAATTAATAATAATTTCTATAAGTTTGAAGTGTCAATGAGGGTTTTCATTCATCCAGGTGTTGTCAAAGTCTCTCTTGAAATGTTTCACCACTCATCCAAGAGGCTTCATATGTCTGAAGCCACTTGGATGAGTGGCTGAGAAGTGAAACATTTAAAAAAAAGAAAATTTCTTTCAAAAGTTCAAGTTCAACTTTGAAGAAATGATCTGTTAAAGTGACTAACATGTTTCTGATAGGTCAACAAATAGCAGTGATGCATCATAATAAAAAATGCATCGTATAAATATCTATTTTTTGTACTCGATAGGCATAACGGTTGCTGAAATGTTACTAGTGCATGGAAAGCATTTATCCTGTATTTATTAAATTCAGTTTGTCAGTGTATTGGTTATTCCATTAATAATCATCCTAATAAAATAGAACAAATCTGATAAATGCTAAATGTATTCTTGAGGCTTATTTCAGCAAATTTGACAATGTTTTTCCTACTGTTTGAAAAGACAGAATAAAGTTATGCTGCTTTACAGTGCAACATCTCAGCAACTGAGCAAAACTTTAAGTCTGCCATTAAACTTATCATTTATCAAGTCAGATTTTTTTATGTTGACATAAATGTTGGTTATCCCTCAAAGAGATGTTTCTTTAGATTTGGAGGAAATTACAAACTACAGTTTTTCTGTGTTTATATCTTAATAATTTACAAGCGATAAGCAAATGATAAATAAAATACTTATTTGCAGTTTAGAAGCAAGCAAAGCTGCTGGAAGGAACTTGGACAAGACAAACTTTCAAGAACTAGCATTGACAGAGGAACTATTTTGATGTTTTGTCAAATGTCCAGTAAATATATGAACTTCGAAGCCTAGGGAGTGGTGTGGAGGGAAGGAAGGAAGGATAGAAAGAGGAAGAAAGGGAAGGAAGTTTGGGAGATAAGTTTGTGCCAAAAAAAGAGGTTCACACACACCCCGAACTGGCTGGGACACGGACAGGAGATTATTCATTATACTGGATAAGGAGACAGACAGGTTAAAAATGAACAGATTAGGCAAACAGTTGCATGTGTATGTGTACAGAGAGTGGCAGACACACACTGATATACAGACAGAATTATCCACATCCTCACTTTAAACAATGACAGTCATCATACTGTAGCAGAGGAAGAAATATAAATTAACTCCCCTTAGTGGTGCCGCTGGCCATTCCAGGAAATGTATTGATTCATATCCTACAGAACTAATATCCCTGCTTCCACTCATTATTTTTGCTGTTGTATTTATACCTCTGCAGACAGGTTCCAGACATCTATGCAGGTGAATGGCTCCAGACCATGTCACAATGCAATGAGCAACAAGAAAAATGTAGGCCGCTTCTAAAGCGTCAAGAGAGATTGAAGAACAAGTATTTAAGAAATGAGAACCAAAAAGATCAAACGCATTCAACTTAACGTTTCTTTTTTTGTGTTTTTGGCCTTGCATGTAAACAAAAGTTCCACATTGCGTGACTCTAACATCAATGAATCGAAGAAATTTGTGGATGCAACAAATCAAAGGATTTTGGGGCAATCTATCCTGAGCTCAGGTTTTTTTATGCTTTAGAGAATTTTTATCTCAGTCTCTGAAGTTCTTCAGAAGAGGAAACAGATTCTTTAATTCAAAGGCCTCACAGTGAGCTCCTGCTCTTTAAAAACAAGAAGAATGTGGTACTAAAAAAATGCTTCAACTATTTGCTGGTGCTCCTAGAAAGAAAAATAAAGTATTTCTGTAGCTTTGTAGGAATATGAATTAAAAGGAAACACCTTGCCTAATATAACTGTATTCTCAGATATGAGGATCTTTTTTGACCAATAAATGTGCTCATATCTTGAATTCATTAGAAAATAGGGATCAGATTTATTATTTTTGGGGGAATTTTATGTGCACTAGTGTTTTCAAACACTTCTATGCTAGTACCAAATCTCATTATTTAGAAAATGTGCCTTAATTTCTTAAAAGTTTAACAAGCATCAACACCATTATCAAAGTGCATCCACAGCAATGATATTTAGTTGCCAAAAAAGTTTACCTTCAAAATAAAAGCGGTTTAATAGTTTCTCCTGAAATCACATTTCATTGAATTACATTCCTGATGATAACATGAAATCAAGAATTTGTACTATTTTCTCTGCTTCTGCTCAGGCTTTGTGCTTGTAATTGGACTCGTGACCTTCTACCGGATCGGTCCTTACACACACCTGTCCTACTCCTGCTATGTGGACATAGTGGCTTGCCTCCTGGCCACACTGGCTGCAGCCATGTTAATCTGGAACATTCTGCATCGGCGTGATGACTGCCTGGCTCCCCGAGTTATAATCATCAGTCGCTCGCTTGCATCACCTTTCCACCCACGCCTCAATAACGACTATGTGGAGTCTCCGTGTTGAGACCCCATGAACGGAGTCAAAAAGAACAGGATCGCAGGACATAAGAGGACTGCTTTCTCCACCATAACTGTTCTAGTCTGAATACTCGTCTGAGTTGTGACTCTCAGGAGAAAAAAGGGGTTTCTGTGGCTCCAAAAGCATGTACCTGCTACTGTACACAGTTTATTTTACTCGTTAGAACTATTCTGCTGCTTTAAGCACAGGAGTCATATATTTAACTAAAAATAAAGTCTTTAAGGTAGACAAATGCAAACCTAATGACACTTCTTCATATTTTTACACTTGGGTGAGCTGGTAGCAAGTATGACATGGACTTTTAGAAACCACCTTTAGAAAAAGATCAAGCTGGAACTTGACCCTTGTGGCAAACAGGAGCTTTTTGAATAAGTCCCTTCATAATTTAATTTGGAAATAAATACAACACCACATTACCTCATATTTGTGTGCTAAAATTCATACAATTTTAAGTAAATATTCAATAATGAATAAGTTGAAAGTTTGTGAATCAAAATGTAAAAACAAGTTTTGTTTGTTTCATTTTGTCTGTCACATTCTGGGACACTTTTAAATTCATGTTACAAACAACTAATTTTCCCAAATTTCTAAGAACTGAGAAAAATAGCTGCTTACATTAAATACAGATGTGATCACAGATCAGTTTTTGTTTCCAAGCACAATTTTAGTAACTAAAACTAATAATTGTCATCTTGTAGATGAAACGAATCTGGATTGGCAGGAAAATGACCGGGCTCAAATTAATGTTTGAATTTTGCATTTTATATGGACAACTGTTTGTTTTTGGTACATCATGTATAATTAAAATGATTAATTAATAAAAGAACAGGATAACACTTTAACTGCATAGAACTCCAAGTGACTGATATGTTTGGGCCTTTCACTGTACCAAAGGAGCAGGTCAAATTATATATAAAACATTTATTTCAATAAATGTAATACTTACATTTGAAAAACTGTTGTTCAAATTATTCAGTGTCCTTTTTAGGAATTATCAGATGAGGGTGAAGAGTTAATAAAGAAAAATAAAAGTGTGGCTTCAAATCTGTTTAAAGCATCTGATTTGGGGTTTGATCTGTGACACTTTATATTAGTTTTTCCCAGTTGCTAAAGCGATTCTCTGAACAGGCCAATCAACAGCTTTAACTCTTTTCTCAAAAACATCACTCTTTGGCCTAAACCCAAAACACAATTTACAGTTAACAGACAATTTGCTAAACTCTGGGTCTACTCTTTGCAGAACACATGACAAATTGTCACTTTTAAAACACAGTTGGCATTCACAACACATAAGACAAAAAAAATTAACACAAAGAGGCAAAACTCAAACTCTGCTCCAACACAGAAGTCACCATAAACACACAATCGTTCAAAACTGAAGGTAATTGTTGCACATCAACTGCAGTGAATATCAGGTCTGGCCATTGGAACAACTGAGGCAAGTTAGACCAAGATCCAGACCTGCACCAAAACCCAAAACCGCACCAAGACTCGGACCCACACCAAGACACAGACCCAAACTGAGCCCCGAACCTACACCAAGACCCAGACCAGCACAAAGACATGAAATTGAACCAAGATCTGAGCCCAGACAAAGAACAAAAATTCTGATTAGATCTGGGCCACAGTTATTGACCATGTGTTGGTACACTCTGGAAGACCTGTTACAGGCCACAGACGTGGATGATCACATTTCACTTGAGTCCTGCAAAGGCTGTTTCAGGCACACAAGATCATTTTCTCTCTGTTGTGTGGCTAGGGAGAACATTGCCTGTGATGTGAATGAAGTCATCTGGCCTGACCCGGCACAGAGCCAAGATGGTGAAGTGCAATAAATGTGAACCTGGATTTACAGTGAAAATAAAATAAATAAATCCTAAATACTATTTTACTCTGATTTCTTTTTTTTTTTTTAGGGGGGGGGGGGTTGTTCCTTATTAACCATTTTGGATACAGTGTCAAGTGTTTTGTTGTGTAGTGTGTTTTCATTGTGACCTATTTGACTCAAGAGTCAAGTATTTTGAATATTTGTCCTTTATTTTGAAAATTGAGTTTGATTTTTGGGGAAACTGGTCTAATGTTTCAGAAAGTGTGTTAAAGCAATTAGGAAACACTATATTACTATAAATATATATATATTTAGATTTTTTCTGAAGCTCTAGCAGCATGTATATAGGAACATATGTTTGGACACCACTTAATAAAACTAATAAATCATATAAGATGCTACATAAATATACAATGCATTCCTAAAGCTGCAAAATTGAACTTTCATTTTTATAAAGCATGCAAGAACAAGAGTGGCATGTTAGGTTATTTGCATTATTAAATAAAAAATGTATCATTTTATTGTTGTCATTTGAGGATGAGAGCAAAACTGTTACTTTTGTAATTTTTTTGATGTAATGATGTTAAATATGGACCCAGTATTAACCATCCAGAAGAGAAGTGATATAAAATAAAAACAATGGTCAATATTTTAATCAACAAAGCAAAGGTCTCTTTAAAAAAAAAAAGAGAGAAAGATTTATAGTTTTTCACAGATAAAACAGATAATTTCACAACAATCTTAGTTGGGTTCACTCACTGAAGTGTTTAGGTTAATCATTAAAAAGCAATACCTTCCCATCATAAAAAATCAATTGTTAAATAACTTTACAATTAAAAACTGTCTAATTTCCAACTTAAATTTGTAAATACTAAAAACAGCTTTAATAAATAAATGTTTCTGACCGGTATTCACTTTTATCAGAACTATTCTTATTCAGACAAAATCATACATCTGCACATTATTTAGGTTTTATTTACTTCAGCCCATAGAGTAAGGAATCAACCTGCCAACCTTCTAAATGGAAGTTTATCTCTGCTCCAACTAATTACCAATAAGTCTGTGTTTCACTTGAAAACCAATTTGATTTGATGAGAAGGATGAAAATCCCTTACGCACAGATGAACCACTAAAGCAAGGGTGGGCAACTCCAGGCTTTAAGGGGCCAGTGTCCACGTGTTTTCCTGATATCACCGTCCAATTCACTGCTCATTATCTGGATCAGGTGTGTTCAGCCAGTGAGGCTATAACAGAGCAGGATATGCTGAAGTACAAGCAGGAAAAAGTCCCTCTATCATCACCCCTGAAAATAAAGTCTTCTGGAGTTTGACTGACACAGACATACTGTCCATCTATGTGGACATGATTCTTTCAGGTACATAAAAAAAAGCTGAATTCAGATCTAAAAATGAAACCCATTGTTGATCAACCCTACAGCCAAAACCCCCCGATGGTACAGGTTACTCCTGCAGGAAATGCACAATCGTGTGGGTAGGAGTCAAACACAATATCAACTTAAACGGTATAAAAATAGCCATCAATAAGGAACTTAGTAAAACTGTCATCATGACTATTAAATTCCTTGGAATATCCGGCTGACGGACTGTTTGCCATGCCAACACCATTTTTCCTTTTGCGTAATGTTTGTACGTGAGAATGCAGCAGAACTTGAAATGGGTGCCCTCAATCACGTATTCTCCAGAAGATAATATCACATCACTGATGAATATCCATGTAAATTTCTTTTACACCCACTCGCGCGTGCACACACACAAAGGAGCGAGCACACACATCCTTCTGCTGACATGATTTCATGTTTGGAAGAATGGAGGGGGCACTCCTTCTCCATCAAACTGGCAGGGGAACTTCATGTGTGTGAGTGTGTGTGTGAGTAATTCAGAATGTGTTTAGAAAAGTACATCCCTTTAGAACACACCCGCACAATAACAAAAACAGTCACATATATACACACTGAAGAGTTCCTTCCCTCAATGCAGATACAAAAAAGCCCTTAATCATGTCCTGTATTGTTCTTTTTTTCCACTATAAATAGCCTGTTAAACTAATAAAAGATTGTCAGTTGTACATCCAGTTCATTTATGATTGAATTATTTGTGTCTGACTCAAAAGTTTCTTAATTCCTAGAGAAAAAATGAGAAGGATCCTTTCTTATATATATTTTAGAAAATTCTGAACTTCAATGATTTAGCTATGAAGATGTAAAAATTGAGGCCTTAAAAAAATTTTGTAATCGTATTTTGTGCTGATCAACAATTGTAAAGAACTGCTCAATTATGGGATCTACGAGTTTTTTTTCTTTATGAAAGGTCATATTTTCCTTTAATCTTTTCTATAATAACCATCTCCTTTGATGTACTTCTGACAGACCATGGTCTAATTTCAATATCTTACCTTTTAATGAGCTTGATTGACTTAAAGGCCTTGTCCATGTCACCAATGGTCAGGTAGAAGCTGAAGTTGAGCATAGCATCTCGAGTGGCCTTTTCACAACTCTCCAGACCTACGAAGTCTCTCAGAGCTCGCCTGGACACCATATGAGGGAACTGAGAAGGCTGAGATTTTGATGACTGATTGGTCTGATGTGAAAGTGATGAGGCCTCAGTTGAGCCTAGATCTTTCTCACCAGGCTGAAAAATGCAAACCAGAGAGGAAGTTTTTTTTTTTTTTATGTGATTTTGCAGGTAAAATATATGGAAATGTATTTTTAAAATGTTTTTTTTTTTTTTAAAGCAAGGCAATAGATGCAGAAACTCTGGGGAAAATAAGAACTCTGGGGTTCTGTTGTTGCTGACCAAACTGAATGAAGGAGCATCACAGATCTATCCTATCCACCAACACAAGTGTATACAATCTGACACTGAGGTACAGACAAAGCATGGATGCATTTATGATCATCTTTAGAGTTTCTTTTTTTTTATTTAATGCATCACAATGTGTACACAATTGAAGGTGCTGGAAGCTGGGAGGCAACACTGAAGCTTTTTGAACAATTTTTGGGGGAGAAAAGACTTACATCCGGTCGAAAGACACCACCTTTCCGAAATAACAGCTAGGGTGTGTTGGACCAAACAAACAGTTTTACATAAAAACAATAGTAGGTGTAAACAAAATCCCAACAAACATGTCAGCGTGAATATGAGCAGGGTGAATCTATTTTTGTCCTCACCTTGCAGCTGTAATAATAGTAAGGCACATCCAGAGCGAGGAGGGCCTGCAGGCCTGAAGGTTTCAGGTAGCAATCGTGAAGAAGGAGCCCATACTCCTGAGTACAAAACATTGTCACAACTGACACGTCCACCTAAGAGAAGGGAAGATGTTTAAGTGTCATACCATGTTCACAAACTGAAGTGGTCCAAATAAAAGACTAAAGACTTGTGGAAAAATGTATAAATAAATACAATTTATTTAAAAAAATATTCTCTAAAGCAATCCTAGACTAAAAAATGTTGTGATTTAACATTAATCTAGGTTATTGTGTGAAATGTTTGCATTTGCTCCTTGGGAGGAGGCTTGAACATGCTTTCAAGAATGTCCACCACATGTAGGTAATAAAGGTAATAACTATTACTTGTGGTGGATGAACCACTCACCACTAATTAGCTACTTCTATTTTTTTATATTTCTTTTCATGAGGAAAACATAGACAAGTTTAAAAAATAAAGATATTATAATGGGTGTACACATCTTTATTATTTTTAAGTGAAAAACAGTTTATTTACATTGTTTTGTTCAAGTGACTACCATTGACAATTATGAAGAAGATTGGGATGTATCACTGCAGGGACGTCAAGTCTTTCATTATGGACATTATTTAGTTAGTTTTTATTTGATTTATGCAGGAAATGTAAAATGTGTGGCATTTTTAATTTATTCATTTTTTTTATAGATATAGATTAATTGGTTAAAATGTTCGTTAAGTCGCTTCCCTGCCCTCCATTTGCGTGTTGTAAGTAGGCTACTTGTCTGTAGCTATAAAGCTTCCCCAGTGTGTTGACCATGAAGTGGGCTTTTTGGATCAGTTCAGTTCCCCTAGTTTCATTCATTCATTTGGTTACTTTTTTTTGTTGGGCCCAAATGATTTTTTTGTGAACAAAGAATATCTTTATTATTAGTAGTAGAAGTAGTAGTAGTAGTAGTAGCAATAGTAGTAGTAGTAATAAGTATTAGTAGTAGTATTTTTAGGGGGAAAAAAAGACAAAAAGGAATAAAACAGGCTCCAAGCAAAACCACCTTAGTCCTGCTGACTGATTGTGGGCACTCACATTACTTTTGTAATAAATATTACCTTCTGCCTGTGTAAAATCAATTGCAATTTTTTGATCTTTTTCTTTTTAATTCAGTGGCAAAAGACCTGGACTTGACTAACTTTCTCTTACCATATCCAAGAAATGTTCTGATGAGGTTTCTGAGCTGACTGGCACTGTCTCACACACAAAAAGACGAGGCTCACTCTCGTCCCAGAAGTGAGATACAGGAGAGCGACCACTGAGTTCACTTTCAGAAGACTCCTTTCTGGCACAATAAAAACAACAATGAAGACATGTGTACACAAAATAGTTTGTAAGAAACTAAGCATGTAAAAAAAGTATGTTCAGTTACTTTTCCCTTTCTTCTGGTTGTGAGATACTGCTGGAAGGTCTCCCAGTAAAGAAGTCAAAGTGTGTCAAAGTGTCCATCTCAATATCATAAAAGTACACCTTGTGGTCAAGTCGTCCATTAACCTGTAAGAAAGGTGTAATAATCCTTAAAAAAAAGCACCAGATTTTTTTCATCATAAATTTAGGTGGGAAAGAGAATATCTCTATAAACCTGAGAGATTAAGATGCTGATGTAGGAGCCACTGGCATTACACTTGACTGACCGCAGAGCTCCCAGATTAGCAATGTGGTCTGCCAAATTCTTAGTCTTGCAATGAGCTTTGGCATCTCTACAAACACAAATGAAATTTCAGTCAAGACACAGATGCAGCTGATGTGCTTCCTTTTTTAAAAGGAATTTGGGAGGCAAGATTCTTGTACCTTCTGGAAAGGTCAAAAACTTGGATGTGTGCCGTGTCTGTACCCACCACCAGGTAAGACTGGCACACATTGAGTAGCACAGGGTTCCCCTCTGCCTTGGAGAAATATAAATGCTGTTTTACTGTGCCCTGAAGGAAACAGCAAATATGGTCAGACAAGTCTTGTACAAAGACAATTCTAAATCAGTGTTCCCTATTAGGCGACAGTTTTGAAGTGGTGCAAACAGACCTGTGGTGTTCGGATTTGAACCTTGTTTGGTTCTACTGTGTAGAGGTTCTCGTCATGAACAGCTACAACATGGGTATCACAAAGAAAGGATCCTGGGAAATCAGAAGGTGAGAGTGGAAATGGGACAAAAGGTGAAGTAAATTTCAATAGAAAAAAAGCAAAAACATACATATAAAAACAGCTAAAAGAGAAAAGTGTACTATTGTATGCACTGATAAGAATTTTCGTTAGTTGTTTTGGTTTATTCTTTACCTGTGTTGTGCAAAGCTGCTCCTGAAAGCTCATACACATTGACCACTTTGCCATTCCAGACTATAACAGAGTCCTGTAGGTGAGACAAACAAATAATGATAGAATCAGTGGAATTCAGATTTGTCTGCAATATATTTAGAAAAACAGCTGAAGTCTGACATCTCTGCTCATACCTTGGTAACACAAACTCCTCTGATTTGCATATCAGACTGGAGAGCAAGGTGCACTCCTGTGGTAAAGTTAGAGATGCTGAGCTGTGTTGGGGTAAGCTGCACTGCTGCCACCTGCTGACTGAAGTGAGCTGACATCATTTGCTCACAGAGGATTAGGACAGTCTTTGAATTGTTTGCAGCCAACAGATTCAAGCTGCAGCCCCACTGCAATATTAAAGTACTGGTTAGATTTTCTGCACCCAGCCCATGGTATACCCCCATTAATTATTTAATGTTCCACGAGTGTGTTGCTATAAAGTTTGTTTGGACACTACCTGAAGCTGTATAACGTTTCCCTCTATTTCAGTGGGTGTTTGTAATTTCCACTGAGTCTTGATATCTGATCTGTTGCTGAACATCTTCCACATTGCTATGCGTCCATTGGCGGTACCAGCAGCAAGAATTTCTAGAATTACAAAATATGAACACAAAATCATCAGATGTGCATTGAGAGGTTCAGATTCAACACAAATCCTGAATATTTTACAAAGAAAAATTAGTAATAATTCATTGGCTTGGTTTCTATATTATAAGAGTTCATGAGTTACCTTTTGCTGAACAGTAAGACACACAATTGATCAGCTCGCCCCTATCAAAACCTAATGTCTCATCAAGAGACAAAATGTAGTTGTCATTTCTTTCCAAGTCCCACAGCCTAAACAATTAAAGAAAACTGAATGAAATGATTACACAAGTCAAAACAAATGTCATACAAAATATGGAGGTAAAACAGCATGTGAAAACTGACCTGATGGTATGTTCCCCTGTTGCTGTAATGAGGAGGTTGTTTTCTGTCCAAACAATATCGACATTCTGTCCAGGCTTGCTACTCAGCTTAACCTGACATGAAAAGGACAGTTATAAGCACAACTATTATTTGATGTTAAAAGTAACAATGAATTTAGATTGATTTCATTGTTACATTATTGGGTGCATTTTATTATTTTTCTTGATTTAAAAACACTTTTATTTAAATCACTTGTTGCAAAAAAATTCCATCAGTTAAACAAGTTATATCAACCACAGCTAGATGGTTTTAAATAAATTCTTCCTTTAAAACTCATTTCAAACCTCAAGGTCAGGTCCTACCTTGGAAGAAATTACTATTTTCAGTGTCTTCACTATTATTTTAGTTTCACTGTGTCAAATATACACAAAGTAAAACAAATCACTCGTTTAAAAAAAATTGAAAAACAGTGATTCGTTTTTTGGAATACCGTCATGAAATCATGTGCTTCACCCTCTGGTTTCAAAGTGTACTGAGACAGCATGAGAGTGTCTGTGATCACTGCCAGGACTTCTCTCTTCTTCACAAAGAAAAGCTTTTTGATGGAACCCTCAGCACAAAGAAGTGTGCTCGTTTTACCGTGCTCATCCACGCTGTGGACTTTCCCTGCATGTGACAGACATAAAACAGTGGCACAAGTCTTGATTCAAAGGATAAAAATTCTCATGTTCTACTGGAGCTTAGCTTATTTCTTTCACAATTAAAAACTACTAAATAAAATTAATTTAAAACAATAAAAAAAATACTTTATTCTATGGTGATCAAAAAATACACTCTTACCATCTGCAGTGCTGATATAAAACACAAGCCCCTCCTGAGGTCCCATCTTCATAGGGGCTCCCTTCCAGCTGAACATGTCTAGAGCATTCTCATCCCCACTCACCGATGCTCGAGCAAGCATGGCCACGTCGCTGTTAGAGACAGTTGGGCCAAACTTAAATGTCACGCCTCAACCAAAACTTTCCATAGTATCAATAAACATTTTAACCAAGTTAATGAAGTGATTGCACATTTTCAATCCAACCACCCCATATGGACACACAAATGAAAAATTGTACTTACATTCCAGGTGTGGCTGGTCTGAAGATGCAGCAAGTCAAAGGTTTGTTATATTCATGCTTCACTAAATGGTTTCCCTGAAGTCTTCCTCTGGCATCTACTTTCCAAACAGCTAAAACTCCAGTCTGCCAATAAATAAATCCCACAACAAAGAATTTATATAAAAGTTAGTCAATTGTATGTTCAAATTAACCTGATGAAGCCTGGATAAGTACTTCAGACATTCTCTCGCTTCTTCAAACAAACAAAAGTGTTTGCTTAATTGGTTATAAAATAACCAATGGGCAGATTATTTGCATTTTATGTCTTGGAGTTGTAGTTTTTTGTCAGCTAAATACCTGATCGCCAGTTACCAGGCGGCTACCAGAACTACTCCATTCCAGCAGTGTGATGGAAGCTGTGTGTAGACCGGGTAGAATTGTCTGATCTCCAGAGGGGTGCATGACCAGCACTACTTCACCATTCTCCCATCCCAGAGCCAAAACTGGCTTCAAGGGATGCCAGTGGAGCACCGTAGGCTGATGAGGACGCTCTACATGACAGTTATCCACGTGCTCTCCCTGGACATGAACAACAATCTTAATTTAAAATGTAAAAAATACGGAAAAAAAAGTCACTGTTAGAGCTCAGTGTTTACCTGCTGCAGATAGAGATCTACATTCCCTCCAGATGAAGGGCTGTTGGACGCCACTGCCAGAACAGGAAGAGTGGAGTGCCATGTCAACTGACAGGGAACATCCCTGCTTTCTGGGGCCTCAATGCGGTGGTCAAAATACACCGCCATGTCCCCGCTGCGCTCCTAAAACCTGATGAGAAAAGGCGAACATGTGGTGCAAAAAACACACAAAGTAACTTAAAGTTATTTGGGTGACTTGAACGGTTGCTAATAGCAACCCAGCAATAGATCTAGGTTGACAATCAATGATACTTCAACACGTAGCTACTTCGCAAACAATAATAAATGTATGCAAACTTTATAGATACCTCGTGACACTCATTCAAGAAAGCCAGCATTGAGGGAATAAACGTTTTGTGAGAAACTAATAGGCTTGTTTCGTTGTTTCGTTTTTTTTTTTACTAGCTGCTAGCATTAGCTAAGCTAGCTACATGTGGGTTTTTTTTTTCTTTCTCGGACTGTCGTTAAGAAAATACAAAGAAAGCGTTTCGTTAAGTTTCTCGGAAACTTACCGCACCGTTGGTTTATTTGAAATATTTATAAAACGTTTAGTAAACACTTGAAAATGGTTAGACAAGGACCGTTAGTTCAGATGTTGCTGTGTAGCTTTCTGCGTGAGTAAAAAGCGTCTCGTTCTGGTTGCCCATGGCAACCTCGCAGATGGAGTAGCGAGTAGTCAAAATAAAATAAAATAGACCATTTAAGAACGTTATACGTAATGTTATCTTCTTTAGTTTATCATTTACTATACATCTATATCATAGAGCTCTTCAGCACACGAAACTATATGTGGCCATAATAAAAATTACTTTATTAACATGACATTTTTTTGTATTTCAATAAGTGTGGTATTTTATGAAATAGTTTATTTCGTTTGTTTTTATATATTATACACACACACACAGTGGGTAAGGAAAGTATTCAGACCCCCCTAAATTTTTCACTCTGCTTTATAGCAGCCATTTGCTAACATCATTTAATTTAAGTTCTTTTTTTCCTCATTAATGTACACACAGCACCCTATAATGACACAAAAAAACACAGAATTTTTGACATTTTTGCAGATTCATTAAATAAGAAAAACTGAAATATCACATGTTCCTAAGTATTCAGACACTTTTGCTCAGTATTTAGTAGCAGCTCCCTTTTGATCTAATACAGCCATGAGTCTTTTTTGGGAAAGATGCAACAAGTTTTTCACACCTGAATTTGGGGATCCTCTGCCATTACTCCTTGCAGATCCTCTCCAGTTCTATCAGGCTGGATGGTAAATGTTGGTGGACAGCCATTTTCAGGTCTCTCCAGAGATGCTCAATTGGGTTTAAGTCAGGGCTCTGGCTGGACTATTCAAGAACAGTCACAGAGTTGTTGTGAAGCCACTCCTTGGTTATCTTAGCTGTGTGCTTAGGGTAATTGTCTTGCTAGAAGGTGAACCTTTGGTCCAGTATGAAGTCTTATGCACTCTGGAGAAGGTTTTGGTTCAGGATATCCCTGTACTTGGCCGCATTCATCTTTCCCTCGATCACAAGCAGTTATCCTGTATCTGCAGCTGAAAAACACCCCCACAGCATGATGCCGCCACCACCATGCTTCACTGTTGGGACTGCATTGGACAGGTGATGAGCTGAGCCTGGTTTTCTCCACACCTACTGTTTAGAATTGAAGCCAAAAAGTTCTATCTTGGTCTCATCAGACCAGAGAATCTTATTTTACACCATCTTGGAGTCCTTCAGGTGTTTTTTTAGCACACTCCATTCATGCTTTCATGTGTCTTGCACGGAGGAGGGGCTTCCGTCGAGCCACTCTGCCATAAAGCCCTACTGGTGGAGGGCTGCAGTGATGGTTGACTTTCTACAACTTTCTTCCATCTCCCGACTGCATCTCTGGAGCTCAGCCACAGTGATCTTTGGGTTCTTCTTTACCTCTCTCACCAAGGCTCTTCTCCCTCAATAGCTCAGTTTGGTGGAACGACCAGATCTAGGAAGGGTTCTGGTCGTCCCGAACATCTTCCATTTAAGGATTATGGAGGCCACTGTGCTCATAGGAACCTTAAGTGCAGCAGATATTTCTTTGTAACCTTGGCCAGATCTGTGACTTGTCACAATTCTGTCTCTGAGCTCTTCAGGCAGTTCCTTTGACCTCATGATTCTCATTTGCTCTGACATGCACTGTGAACTGTAAGCTCTTATATAGACAGGTGTGTGGCTTTCCTAATCAAGTCCAATCAGTAAAATCAAACACAGTTGGACTCAAATGAAGGTGTAGAACCTTCTCAAGGATGGTCAGCAGAAATGGACAGCACCTGAGCTAAATATATATGAGTGAGACAGCAAAGGGTCTGAATAATTAAGACCATGTGATATTTCAGTTTTTGTTTTTTTTTTTATAAATCTGCAAAAATGTCAAACATTCTGGGTTTTTTTTGTCAGTATGGGGTGCTGTGTGTACATTAATGAGGAAAAAAAAAGAACTTAAATTATTTTAACAAATAGCTGCAATATAACAGAGTGAAAAATTTAGGGGGGTCTGAATGCTTTCTGTACCCACAGTATATAGCAATTCTGCCAAACTGGTATCGCACCTCCATGTACTAAATAAAATATTTTTTTTTTGGTGATATGAAGACTTGAAGATGATGAAAACGTCATATTTTGAGATCAACTTTTTTACACCATGTGAGACTATGATCAGCCCCGCTGCTAGTTCAGTTTCCATAAAGCAAGCAGCCTAAGCTTTTTTTTTTTCCAATGAGAGGTTGCATCTACCATGCACAAATTGCAGATTCCTTAAAAGCACTATAAAACGTATGATGGAGTTGCCCAAATTAATTAGAAAATACTCTTTTTTTGTCAATATATATGTCCATCTAGATAATTTCATTAGTGCAGATTAAGAGTTGAAAGGTGCATTTAAAAAAAACTTCATATTTTAAGTTTTATTGAACTGGCCAAAAATCAGGAAAAAAAATCACGTACATTTAATTTAAAAACTGCATTTTTATTGAATAAACTAAGCGATTTAAGTAATGGGCCTTTTCGAGGTTCCATTAATAAAAAATGACAACAAAGTTGTTGTTTTTTTTTCATTGTTCCCGAGCTCACAGATGAACACGTTCCACTGACAGTGACCACAGGAAGGAGCAGTAGTATTCCCATTATTTGTAAATGCCTACATGGACAAGGATATTCACAGGATGTCCTTGTGAGACAAAAGTACAGAGAGGAGCTTGTTTGTACAGGAAGATGTGGAAAAGGATGTCACCATTATTAATAAACTTAATTCTTTTTCAAATTATGCAAATGGGGGAAAAGTGGCACATTTTTGTTTGGGCAAATCTTCATACATTTAATCCAGAACAGGTATGCCATCTAAAACTATAAAATATGTTAATACAAAATACATACTTCATAATAATACGCAAACATTACAATTCTGAAGACAAAATTTACTCTTCCAGAGAGTGGAAGGAAAAAAAGAATGGCATAATATGGTTTTATGCTAAAAGAATCAACTGATCTCAGAATGGCTTCTGACAGGTTTGCCACTTTTTATTTTTTTTATTATTATTTGTCACATTTCATCAGCTCTGGTAGTTATGGTTCTATGAGGACGGATAAGCGAATTAAATCACTAATGTCTCACTATATTGTTTGAATTGTTATCAAGAATCCAGACTTGGACGCTTTGAACCTTGGAACTGCTTTTTGAGGCTCTTATCCAGAAGCACCAGACTCTGCACAGCTAAACTACGACAGTCTGCATCAGGATCACCTTCAGCTACATCTGCAACGACAACAACGACAAGATAAAACCATCAATCATGCTCAAGAAAATGTACATGACTTTTTACATATAAAATATTCTGTAAAAATAAACCCATGCCCATGAAACAGGTCATTAACGTTCAACTCACTTCTGGAAATATAAGAAAAACAAGTCACTGAAAATAAACCCCAGCTGTTCACGTCAGAAGCAGCTTTATAATACAGGAAATCCTGGTTCCTCATTGACTTCCCAGAAACGCTCAGTCCAGCTGTGCGAGTGTCCCACACGTGTCCGTGCATAGGAGAATGAAAGTGTATTACTGCAGGGATATGATTGTGTAGCTTTTTTTTTTTTTTTTTTTTTACACAATACTGGCTTCTGCATCACACTTCACAACAATGGCTGTTGTTTCCCTTAGGAGGTGAATTGAACTAAAACTGCACAGTGAACAGAGCTAGCTGAGACTAAGTATGCTGCACACAGGCCCTCATCTTCGATAATTTCTAAATGACAGGAACTTGTACATTTAAACATTTTGTAAAAAGCAACATATGCTATGTCCTAATTCCCTCCCAACTTCCTCTAGGGCACTGGATTTTGGAATTGTACATTAAGATAGCTCTACAAAATGGCAAACGCATTATATAGTGCAGTAAGCAGTGACTTGTAAAGGAATTAGGATAGAACCATAACCTCTGTCAACAGAAAAATCTCACATGATCATTTAGATGTGAGCATAAGTTTCAGTTTGCTCTTTTTTTTTACCTGCAAGCCAAGTTCTAGTTTCAAGCAGCTGGTCACTAAGGTCCACCAATAGACTATGACTGGGCATGCTCAGGAATACTGAACAGACAGCAAACAGGACGCCTCGTCTCACCATTCTTTACCAGAAAGAAAAAAAAAATAGATTAGAATCCTAAAAAGGATAACTAATCACTTAAGTCAAACTTTTCCCCGACACAATTTTTTACAAACAAACTTCCTTTTTGTTTCACAGCCATGCACTAAGAATGGATTTATACAAAAGAGAGGGATGAATGAGACGTACTGGTCTGTGTGGTAGCGGATTGTCCACACAAAGTCTAGTAAAACACAACCCATTTGTGCAGCAATCTGTGTGAAGACAAACAAGTGGTTCTGCTTAATGCAATGCAGGACTCCAAATCATTGCAAAACAGAATACAATATTATTTATTTCTAATTTAATTCAATATAACTGGACTTTAGCTGAGAAAAAATAGATGTGACAGGTAGGCATAAAAGAGTCTATAATTAAATATAGTTGCAATAGGATGATTAGGAACATGACAGTTAAGTCCTAAAGAAGCAATCAATTTTCAGAGTTAAATTGGTAGAAAGAGTTACTACGTTCAAAAAAAGCAGAAGACATTAACAATATGTGTTTTCTTTAGTGAAATCCAATCCAACATTATTATTATTATTTTTTTGACTTTGAGCAAATATTCTGGACTGAAACATTAAAATTAGAATGAAATTGGACATAGGATTACCGGTGCATTGACAGCCAGGTGCATAAGAAGGCCCAGGGTGTGGATCAACCTGCCCAGTACCAAGTGGTCGCTGCCCAGCAGGTCAAAGGTCACATGAGGTCTGCACGAAAAGATTTAGCATTTTATTTTATTGTTGCTACACAAAAATATTGCTACAGCACTTTCTGCACAAATAAAATAAGTACTTGTCATAATTTCTCAGCAGAGGAAAAAGGAAGTATCCAGCAACGGGAGCATAACGACTGGGGGTGTCCCTGGGTGCAGGTTGTGAAGCGCCCTGCAGCAACAAGAATAAATTGAAATGATGGGCTTCAGGTTGAGCTTTAGCTTGAGAAAAAAAATGTGATTTCTTTAAGCACCTTTGAGATGTATTTTGTTTTGCTTTGGATTCGTTTTTCCACAACTTGTCTCCAGTGAACAGGGTTGTCACCTGGGTAAGGACTTATTTCAATGGATGTCACAGGTTTCACAAATGAAGTTTTGTCACCAGCAACTGGTTTAGAAAGCTCCTGAGCTGCCAAGGCAAGGACCTATAAATACAGCATTACACATTTCATCCTGTGTGACCATAAAATATGAGACTTTAAAATGTGGAAAAGTCATAATGTTCACCTCCAAAATGTCAAGTCGCTGCCGAAGACTGTAGTTCAAGGAGTAAAACTCAGTTGTCAAATACTGAGTGACCTAAAACACAACAATACAGCTTGAATGATCTTTGTAAAAATAGCTTAAAGAGTTCAAATTTATGGTTAAACATTTTGCTGAGTATATGGGGAATTTACAGGAATGCAGTCAGTGACTGCAAGAGCCACCATCGTTGCCTGTCTGAGGTTCAGAAAGCCATCAATGTTGTATTTGTCCTCCATGTGAAAAAGCACCTTGGTCATCTGGACACTGATCTGAAAATGTCAAACGATTGTGAGTTACAAGACGGACAGAGAAAACATTCAAAGTTGTCTTCTTGAGGAAATGCAGTGATACCTCTTTTGCTGCAAAGCTGTTTTTCCACACCAAACCTTCAGCAGCTCTTAAACTCAGCTCCACACGTTCCGGGTCCGTAGATGACAATAAAACTATTGGAAAAATACATTTTTTATCCAACTGAGATTGAAAAACATCCAAAGACATGTATGTCAGAACCATGACTGCATACTTTCCAGACAGTCACGAAGGTAGCGAGGTTGGGAAGCCTTAGACACCTTCACATCTTCTGACATGTCATATGGAGTGAACTCATCATCACTGTGATTATGACAGAGAACAACAAATGTTAAAAACCTCTTCTTGACCTATAAACTTACAGAAAACTGCATTAATAATATATTATTTCCAAAGTTTCTTTAAAGTTCTAAAATGCTTGGAAAGACTTGCCTGTCAAGGTCTGATTCTGGATCAGTTTTTGGTTTAAGTGATTCTTTCTGAGGAGATGGAACTGTTTCTTCTGAAGAACAAACTCTGCCGATGACAAATAAATTGACTCAAACATTCTGATTTACCTGGTTCTAATATTGTCTGTTTGAAAACCCCACCCATTTCCAGGCTCAGGTTCTGCCTTTTCACACAGGTCAGGATTCATAAGAGACAGCAGCTCAAGGGTTTCTTCATCCTGCTCATACTGAAACATGAGGCATAAAACTCAGACAGTTATTGTAAATGGAATGTGTTTCAAGTGTTTACACTGATCACACCTCAAATTTGAGTTTGATTCCACTGATGTCCATACGGGAGCTCAGACACTCTCCTACCACCATGCCCATGTTTCTGATCCGCAGCACACTGCTGTCCAGATGGCTCTGCATGCCGCCCAGCATACACTGGAGCAAATCTTAGAAAGACAGCATAGACCTTAAATTAACATTAAATTAACTTGGTATGCTTGCATTGATTCACCAAGAAGAAAATATATTCAGTTGTGCATTTCTTTGCCAAGGCAAAAACTTTGCTGAATGACAAGTTTAAAGATCCACTCCAAAGAAAATTGTGTTTTTAACATGTTTTTGTAGCTTTTTACAATACAGCCTGTAGAAGTAACGTAGGTGCTACAATCAGTGGGCCACAAGCTCCCTGCTCCGCTTCACTCTGATGCACCCAATTGCAGACGACTAGATCCATATTCGTGTTAATTTTCCTCGTCTGAGCCGGCATCTGACTCAAAACTGTACAGCTGAATAGCTCCAATATTGCTCACCATTTTTGTTGCAATGGTGATGTTAGGCTGGGGTGTGAGGGGCTGTAAGCTAGCGGGAGAGTGTGTAAAAAGAGTTATGAATGACGGGGGGGTGGGGGTGGGTGGGTACCCCACGCCAATGGTCCCGCCCACAACTCAGAAGCGAAATTTCAAATGAATGACTGCCTTTCTGAATAAAAAAACTATGTTTGAGAAAACAATACAGACTTTTTGACTTTGCCTAAAAACGGCATAATCATAATTAAAAGAAAACTGGGAACGATTTGAAAATAGATTTAAAAAAAAAAAAAACAGCTGAAGTTTGACCTTAAAAATGTGTGGAAACTGTTGGAGGTTTAGATATAAACTCTCATGTTCGATAAAACATGAATGTGGAACACAAGAAATTTTCTTTGATTATTTTAACAACATTCAGGAATGTTTTTAAAACAGGATAAGAATATCAGTCTCTCTGCAATGTTCTTAAAAGAACCAAGACTTGTACCTGAGCGGAGTTCCTGCAGCTCCGAATCCTTCAGCAGACTCACACAGAGCAGCAAAGCTTTACTGACATAAAACTGCTGCTCTAGAGGAGTGTGCTTTATCGCACTGGGGTTTGCCCAGGCCTGCGACACGGACCGCAACACCTGGTAAAATACGTCAAATTCATTAATGATACATACAGGTCACTTTACCTCGACATAGTTTAAACCACAAACCTGGATAAGTAGTGGTCTTCGATCCCGGTCTGCTGCAAGGTAACCCAAAATAGTTCCTAACACTTGAGTCTGTGAAATCAAAACATAAAACGATGAAGCAAATAACTCAAACGTGATTCACTGTGATTAAACATTATATTACCTTGTATTTATATTGTAGTAACAAAAGTTTATGCGTAATGACGAACTGAGCCGTTTTATTTGTTAGGACAAGATTTCCAATTATCCTACCCAAGGTGTCAGGTCTGGGAAAACAGAACAAATACTGATTTGATGAAAGGGAAGGAAAAATCATGTATCTGCATCAACTTGTTTGGCAAATTTGACTTGGCTGTCTTACCCGTGGACGGCCTGCACCAGCCCAGTAAGCACACTCTCCATCCATCGCTGAGGAACATTCTCCAGGAGCTTCCAGCAAACCCTCTGCCACACCATGTCTCTGCAAGTGCTGGCAGAAAGATGAGGAGCCATGCTCGCCATGATGGAGTCTAAACAAAGAAAAGAGCCCTTAAAAGAGCACATGTACAGAGATCCTGAGCTACTTTAATTTGCTTGCTAAGAAAAATGAGTGATCAATAAAAGTGTAACAATAGATTCGCCCGTCTGAGGTTTAAAATACATTTGAATGGGTTTGGATCAAATATTATAATAGGTATTATTTAAATGCACAAGTGTTAAACTAACCACTATGGCCCTGGATGCAAACTTTTCCAAGAGTTTGAGCCACAAACGTCAGTGAACAGTCAGTGCCATCTGCAAATGACAAACGTAACACAAAGATTAAGCAAGGAGTGACCCAAATAGAAACTTATTATGAAAGCAAAGGTAACTGTAACCTCTGAGTGCTTGACAGGTCCGCTCCAGTGCCGTGAGCATCTCTTTGGCGAGCAGTGGGTAGTACTGCTGAGGTGAAAAGAGCGGTCTATTGTTGGGGTGTAGTTTATTGGCTGTCAGGTCAGGGAGTGCACTAATGCGACTTAACAGAGTTTCTCTGAGCTGGGGGGTGTCTGATAAAGAGGTCTGAAGACAGTAGGACCAAAGCAGGTCAGCGAGGCGGCCACTCTGCAGAAATCTCTCGGTGATGTTGACAATGCAGTCCAAACTTGCAGAAGGTCTGGATTGGGTAATAATGATCAGTGTGAGAGAAAATGAATTAACATGTCTTACATTCATTACTCAGCTCTACCCACCTGAGCTCTCCTATTGCTTCCATTAACACAAGCAGGCTCTGTTCGGGGGGGCCTTTAAGAAACAGGCCGTCCCATAATTCTGTGCGCTGTCCAGATGAAAGCTTGTTTAGCCAGTCTGCATGGATGTTGCTCACAAGGAACTGGAGAATCCGAGTGTAGTGAGCTCTTTTAAACTCTAAACTCTGAGCAGAAGTGACTGTGGTTCCTGGTACATCATTTACATAGGAGTTGAGTCTCTGAAGAGCGGCAACTAGGTCTTTTACATCCATGGATGAAGAGAGTGTCCGGAAACTCTGTGCCACCGTTAGGCGAACATCAGTATTTGCCAAATTTGACGCCATGCTTATAAAAATGAACAATACTTAGCATGCCTTTACACCTGGAGGCAAAAGTAGACGAATTTTACCAGTGGGGTCCTTAGGCAGAAAAACTAAAATATTAAACTGCTAATCTAGTTTAAGTATAAATGCAGTTTTATCAAAACATGTAAATCTTGCTTATTTTTAGATTTAAAAAAAATACAAAAAATTTACTTACCGGAAGAAATTTTTGGATCGTAGTCAAATTTTGCTTCAACATTCGAATACTGTAGCGCACACTTCCGTTGTGTCCTTCATCAAAATACGTCCGTAATGAGCACCGAAACGAGGATTGGTTCCGGGTACGTCCAATAAGGCGGAATGGTGGGGAAAATGGACTATAACAGTCATTGGATGGAAATTATTTCAACTATAAATGGAAAAAGACAACTGAAACTTTGTACAGGCCGACGAATGTTTGCGAAAATACGGCGAAACAGGAATCAATTATCAACGCAGACTTTCCAGTTATAGTGATTGAAAGCAACTATGCAGAAAAACGGGTCGAATTAAAAATGTATTTAAACGCTTGAGCACAAACAAAATGAATGAAAAAAGTTCACTTGATTATTCATAACAATGCAGTAGGATGCATTAAACGGCATTTAATATGAAACCAAAGTGCTCAATATAGAAAATTAACTGAAAATGTAAGTGACTAGTGTTTCACACTTCTTGGCTGACTTACATCGACTTAGATAATGATAAAACAATAATAACACAAAAACAAAATCTTAACCATGTTTTTTCCCGTGAATGGGTGATGCAACACAGGTCCCTAACCAGCAGGTGGAGCTGATGCGTTGATAATCAAATGCTCGTGTATAAAATAAAGCTCTGCTTTCTGTAAATGTAACGAAATATTTATGTATACAATTTAAAGCAAAGTTAATCACAGTAAAGAATGGAGTAAAAACGAATGAGGACACAATACGCATTGTATTTATTTTCTAGTCTTTATTTCACTGCTTACTTTAAGTTTTTCTTTTTTACAATGACATATTTCCCCAGTAATAATTAAGACAATTTTGTGAAGCTTTAAAAATAATATACAGCTGTACCCAATACTGATATAACTTATACATTTATCTGAAAATAGGACTAAATTTAAGTTTTACAGAGTTCTTTTTCTACATTATTTTCCATTACCCCCCCAGGTAACTTAATGGCAAGCCACGCACTACTCCAGTAGTGATGTTTGTGCCTTGAGCAATCTTTCTTTGGACACTGGAAGTGAGTGACAGGAAGCAAACGAAAAAAAAAAAAATTAAAGTCCACAATACATAGTTACAGTTCAGCTTCCTAAGCTATAATTTAACAAACCAACAGTCACATGGTCAGAGAGTTACCCTAGGCCCGTTCTCAGGGAAGTTCAGAGGCAAAGATTGGGACACAGAGGCACAGTGTTTAGACTATCAGGCCAGTTTCCTACTTTATCAATTACTGGAAGCTTAAAATTTGATAAGTTTGATGAATTTTAAGAACCAAAAAGCTGTACTTTGATATACCTTGACAGATAAAACCTTGATAGATAAAATAACCCCCCAATTTAAACATCAATTTTTGGCCATTTTAATACAGGATTTAATATGGAGAACTGGCATTATCTTAAAATCTTTTGTTAGCTCTGTAGTTTCACTGTCAAATATGTCAGGCCTTATTTAATCTCAATTGAATTAAAACTATAGAAATAACAGTTCAAATGTAATGAAAACTCCCATATTTATATTCATAAAGATACAGAAATAAGGAATAAATCTGCAAGAAAAATCTCTTGTCCGATAAGAAAGCTGAACTAAGCAACCCTAGGCATGAGGTTTAAAGGTGTCACATTGACATTATGAGGTCTCCCATCCCACTGATGGATGCTAAAGCGCTTGGTTTGTCAGTCAAAACAGAGTTCCATGTGGACCAAAGAAGTGTACAAAGAAACGTGTCTGTGCAGTATCCAACTCAAATCCAGGAAGACAACAGTAGAAACTGCAGATTCTGCCAAATCTGAACCATAACCTTGGAGGTCACAGCAACATCAGCATAATGAGGAGAGTACTGACTTCAGCAAATGACAATTCTGCCTGTGACATTCAAGTTTTTTTTTGTTTTTTTACACATTGGGAACTCACCCACATGGCATAAAACCTCTTTAAATAGATTCCTCATACCGATATGACAAAAAAAATCTCTCTTTGTGACTTCAAAAGTTGGACAAACAAATTTCCAGCACAATAAATCAGAATGTGTGACTTGCCTAATAAATATCTATGATTTCAAATGAGAGCCAAACCCTGGCTGGTCCTGTACACGCTACATGCTAGTGAAGAAGAATACAGGCAGATGTCTCTGCGTAAGAAAAAGAAATCCTCTTTTCTCCCTATAAAAATACCTAGAATCTAGAATATGTGTAGAAAAAGTTCACATGTACAAGTCATTTACATCCAAGGCCATTTTTCCGTGGAGTGGCAGGCGAAGAAGAACAGTGAGATTGAAGTGAGCAAGAGTGGAAAAGTTGGATTTAGCATATTGGTGCAGAAGGCCATGCTTTTCTGGAAATAAACGCCCCGACTTTGACTAAAACATCCAATAAGTCCAAAAGTTACTTCCAATATTCAGGTGAACATCCAAAGGAAATTTCTGTACAGTACCGATAAGTCCAAGAAAAAAAGAATCAGTTCACAGATTTTAGTTTCATCCCTCCCCATGAATGTCCTCCTCCTTATCTGGCTTTATTGCTACCAGTTCATCCATTGCTTTAACTGCTTTAAAAAAAAAAAAACGTGAAAATAGAAACTACATTTTTTCCAACCATGACTGCAAATTGTTGCCACGTTACCTTAACTTTAGCATTTTTTAAATATAAATCTACTGTCCAGTTCAGTTTTTTTTAACGTAGTGATACCAGCCAGCAATAAAGGATCTTTGTTTCTTTACATTTTTTTTAAACCAACAGAATCAGTTAAATTGAAACATAGTGCAAAATACAAACATCTGATTTGTTACATGCAAGTCTTTAAATGTTTTCAGACTTGATATGTTTACAGTTTGCTTGAAGAAAAAAAAAAAGGTTCCCTTTTCACTAAGCAAGAGAACACTGGCATCAGGTGAGCTGTACTTATAAAAAAACCTACAACTTCCAGGATCACTCGTGTCAGTTTCCCTTCAAGTTTAATGCAAGTGTCTGGAGAGTTAGAGTCAGTGTTAGCAGGTTCGTTTTGTGTCAGAGATTGCCAAGTTTAATGAGACTCACAGGAAATGTAGTGCATTTCCAGCTCACCTGAGCTCCAGGACCCTGTTTCATTGTAAAAAAAGAAACCAAAAAGCAAAACAAAATGTCATAAAGAAACCCTTCCTTCTTTTGGAACCTTACAAGAACGACTGTCATTCTTTCCTTCTTAAGTCACCAAGCTATCGCAAAATGATAACAGTGCAAAGAGGGGAATGACACACATTCACACTGAAAACCCTCGAGGCATTTCCCCATCTGCAGGCCAGCAGAAATGTCCCTCATTGCCTTTACTGGAATGACAGTTTAAGTTGGTTAAAAGGTTAGAGCACAGGCAGAGCCTGGTTAGCAGCACAGCACGCTTTAAACGCATTCACGTCAAACCGGTCTCAGCTTCAAATCAGCTTCATACGGCTTGATATTTAAGTATAGTGAGGCAGGTATGACCCCTCATACCAACCATTTTCATCCCAGTGTAGACTGAACTGCATCCTCTTCCATCATTGTACTGAGTTTATCCATTTTACAACGTTTTTGGAAAACAATGGAGCAAATAATATTAACGAGCAACACACATTTCTGACACTTGCTCAACAGGGGAGACTCTGGTCCCTCGAGCCAAATGAACGGAAGTCACCAGAACCAAAGTGCTTTAAGGAGGACAAACATACAAATAAAAAATAAAGCTTATTTCTTCCCCAACAGGCATGGACTTCTTAGAAATCTATAATTCTTCATTTCAGACAGGAGATGGGAGAGTTTACTGCATGTTGTCTCTTGTGTGATGAGGATGTGTGATTATTTTTACATCCTCATGTTTCTTTCTTGCCGTGTCCCCAGGATATGCTTTAAACAGCCAGTGGAATCATTGCAAGTGGCCCTTTGGCTGCATATTGTTTATTTGACCTCCAGGATGGAAGGGTTGCACTCCATGATGGCAACGATGATTTTGTCAATGTAGTCCTGTAGTCTGTAGTTGATCTCTTCTTGTTTGTGAACAGCTTCCATCAACTAACAAACAGAAAGAAAAAACAAAGTCAGTAAGGACAGAATTGACTCAGCGTGGTTTTAAATGATATTATGTAGAAGTAAGTGGGGACTGCATTAGATGAATCTACGTTTCTGTGCTCGTACCTCCACACGAGAGACAGAGTTGATCTCAGCTGCCAGAGAGTCAGAAAACGAAGCAGACATTAAATTTTTGGCTCCCTGGATGCTCAAGTTGATAATCTGTCCATTTAACTCATCGTTTTGCTCTTTCAGAGTACGGTTGTCCTGAAATAAACAAGTTAAATAGTTATTTATCGTGAAACGTTAGAATAAAAAAAAAAAATTAAAGAGTGCTTGTTACCTGTTTGAGCCGTTTAATCTCCTGCTCCAGCTCGGCTTCACGTGTGCGCGTCTGATACTCCTGCAGCCCCGCACCTGGAGTACGGCCCCTTTTTGCTTCAGCCTCCAGCTTGTAAAGCTGAAGGTGCTCCAGTTGTTTACGCAAGTCTTCAATAAGCTGAAGAACAAACAAAGATTAAAAAAAAAAGTTTACAGACATGATTAAAAGTAACTTCAAAAGACTCTGACAAAAACTGCCTCACTTCTTGAGTGCTCTCCTTCTCTTTCTGGTTTTGGTGACACTCATGACTGAGCTTGTCAGCCATTTTCCTGCGAGCCTCTGTCTCCTCATCCAGTCTCTGGGACATAACCTCAGCCTCGTCGTGAAGTTTTCTCTTCTCCTATGAGTAAAAGAAAAACCCCAATGGGAAAATTTGATGACAGGCGAGAAAAAGAACTAAGAGGAAACGACAAAAAAAAAAGTTTTGATAAGTGAAATGGGAAAGTTGCTATCACCTCCTCTAATCTCTCGATGTTTGCTCGAAGACAAGGAACACAAGACCTCAGCTCACTGTTCTCTTCGTCCAGCTGCTGCAGCCTGAGAAACCAAAAGATCCGTCACAAGTGAACAAAAATTACATCAACAAAAGGACAAATATGCCCCCACTTATGGAAAACACTAAAATGGAAGATTAATGACAGATTAAAGTGCCTGACTGGAATTGTTCCACTTCTGCTTGAAGAAAAATGTTCTCACCTGGCCTGCAGGTTTTCGAGTTCGAGCCCCTTTTCTCTCTCCAGCTTGCTTATTGCCTCCTTGTGTCGTCGATTCTCCTGCTGAAGCTGCTCCTCGGCGTAGACCTCTTGCTCCTTCAGCTGTTCCTCCAGTGCGTTGGCACGGTGCACCAGCTGAAGGTTCTCCTGGCGCAGCCGAGCGTGCTGCTCCCCCGACGCATCAGACTCTTTTTCCAGCTCCGCCACCCGACGCTCTAGGAGGAGCACCTAATGCACCAAGAACCCATTAATGCTTCATGGAAACTTTTCAAAACAGCAGATCAAAATAATCTTCATGTTTTTGAGAAACTTCAGAAAAAGAAGTAAAAAAAAAGTTCATACCTTGTCTGTGATGTCATTGTCAGCGAGTTCCAGGATGTCCCGTGTCAAGTCACTCATAGTATCTAGAGTCATGGAGCTGTTCTGAAGGAGGTGCCTGGGAATGAAGAGGAATAAAAAAAATATTTGTTTTAATTCCACATAAAAGTAAAGTAACGCAAAGGTACTGATTCATGGAAGCTTCTTGTGCACAGTAAGAACAGTTGGATCTTTTTTATTGAAAGCAGGGATTTTCTTCTGTTTTTTTTTTGCTTACCGTGCCACTTTCTTGCTGGACAGCCTCTTACCCGAACTGGAGGAGGAGAGACAGAACAACAGGAAAAATGGTCAGGAAGAGAAAAGTATAGAGGAAAGACACTGCTGATAGTCCTCATAAACACCCCTCTCATTCTTCTGCATAACAGTAAAAATGAGCACAACTTTTTTTTTTTTTTTTAAAAAGGTAAAGTGAGTTAGAGTTGATCAAGTCCTGGAATCTAACTGAAACTAGAACACACACAGCAATCTAAAAAGACACACTTCAAAAAATACTGATGCTGGATCAGTTTTGCTTAACCAGATTAAACAGACCTGTGAAAATGACAAACTTTTAAAACAAAAATGAAAAAGATGATTATCCTCACTGACTTGCACTAAAGCCTAAATGAATACAAGCAATGATGTTCAAAGGATGAGAGCTAACGGTTTCCATAATACAGCATAATCCTGGATTAGCAAATCCGTTTTAACGGATGTCTGTTCACTAAAATGTGTCCACAGCTAACAGAGGTAAATCTAGAGTTTTATCAAATAAAACTTCATTACATGAAGCACAAAAAGACTAAATCAAACACTTGCCTAATATAACGATTGATGTTTAAATCTTTTTTAATCTATTTTCGACAAATTTATAATGGAAACAAAACTTTGAGACATTTTTCCAAGCAAACTAAAAATATTTGTTACTAAAACAGAACTGCGTAACACAGGAATTTTAATAAAACTGGTAACATGGCAACCAAAAACAAGAGAGTGAGGATAAGAAGAAGTTGCAAGAAAACAAAAAGAGATGGAGGAAAAGGCGGTGGAGTTTAATGTGTGCAAGTGGGTTCCATTAAAACAAAGCATGTAGTTTCTAGTCCAACACAGCATGCACACATTGTGAGAACATGCTCACTGCACACTGACTCACAGCACTCATAAACCAGAGGAGATCATGGATGATGTGTTACCTAGTCATCTCTAGGAAATTGAGACGAGTGGAGAGGTCCTCCAGACGACTTATTTGTTTGTGACACTGGCTACAGAAAAAATCCAGTGCCTCCTCCCTGAGGAAGCTCTGGAAGCAGTCAGGGAGAGAAGCAGGTGCACTGGAGAGAGGAAACAGGGAGGAAGAGGAGGAAGGAGGAAGTGGTGAGTGACAGAGAAGACGGGAGGTGCACTTCAGTGGGACAGGAGACTTCTGTGGTGCAGGAGGTTTTAGTGAAAGGTACAGTCATTGGAAGAAGTGAAAATGTGAGCTCTGCAGGAGGGAGGCAGTGATATGGGACAGACCGCACTTTGGCTGTGATTGACAGACTACACAGCATGAGGAGGCAAAAAGTTGCTGTGACAAAAAACAATGAATCTTAAAGTTATTTTAGTGATTTAAAGCTGGAAAACAATAAAAGTCAAATAAAATATCAATTTGAATAGATTCTTTAACAGTTGTGAGTATTTCATAGAATCACCTTCATGAGCAGACTGTTCACTCAGGGACACTTTGGTCTGAGTTATTCAACAAACGGTCACATGTTTATGTCAGCAGAAATGCAATAGAGAGACGGAGCCACCTCATATGTTCTCACACCAAACCGTTCTCTTAAAGCTGCATGAAGGAACGCTTTGTGAGAAAATATCATGAGTAACTAAGCAGCGCATGTACTCAGCGCGGCGATAAACACATCAGCGTGTGTGTGGGCAGAAGCTTCAGGACTGGCAAAAAAACAGTGACGTTTTCACACAGAGTGGGTGAAATCTGTGGGATGTGGTTGTTTTTTTGCAGGATTTTGCAGCAGATTCTACATGGTGTCCATATATATATTCATTCATTCATTTTCCAATCCGCTTTATCCCTTTCGGGGTCACGGGGTTGCCGGAGCCTAACCCGGCTACTCATGGGCGAAGGCAGGGTACACCCCTGGACTGGTCGCCAGTCTGTCGCAGGGGCCACAAACACACACCCATTCACACCTAGGGACAATTTAGAGTAACCAATTAACCTATGAAGCATGTTTTTGGACGGTGGGAGGAAGCCGGAGCACCTGGAGAAAACCCACGCATGCACGGGGAGAACATGCAAACTCCACACAGAAAGGTCCCCCAGC
>BSAI01000012.1:14315406-14433568 GCA_036245035.1 Adrianichthys oophorus | reverse complement strand
ATATATATATATATATATATATATATATATATATATATATATATATAGGTCATATCATAGTATAGAACCCATTAATTTAAGGCTAAAAGTTGTATAACATCGACGTCTATTTATTAAAAAATGATTTAATATGCAAGAACTCGCTCAGCTCTGATGTTTTCGCATGAGCGAAACAAATGGAATTAGCAGTGAAGCTTTCCTTTAACTCTTTCAAAGTGGTGGCTGAAACAGAGCGATTAGCCACAATCCATCTTATTTCCACACTGACACTGGGTCACACAAGCTAGACAGTTAGCTGTTAAGAGCTTTCTGGCAGGGCAAATCACATAAATATCACCCAAGCGAGAATTACACATTATCCAGCTAAGAGACTGGGGGGAGAGGAGGGGCAAAAGGCAGCTAGAAGAAAAGCTAGAAAAAGAGCTCAACATTCACATCTAAATGTAATAATAACACTTCCATCTGTTGCAGGATATTTGAAAACATATGTTGCCTTAAAGTCATATCAACTAAAACATTGATTTCCTGTAACTAGCTGCCTCAAAATCTGTAGTTGTAATGTCTCTAAAAGGGATGCTTGATGGAATAACTTTTTTTTTTTTTGCATTTCATCTTGTCCTTGGCCTTAAAAGGAGACAAAGTGGAGGTAAAAGAACATCCACGGACACCTTCTTATCAATTCTTGAACTTATTTTTAGTAAAAACCGTTTCCTCTCAAAGAAGGCTAGACAAAACATCTGAAGCCAGTGAGCAAAGCTAGAAATGTGAAAGGGGGTTTGTACAATTGCACCAGAACCACTAATCTTGAATTAACCAACTAAAAATGATATAGAAAAGGGGAATCGCAGGAAAAAAAAATGTGTGTGGGGTGTGTGTGTGTGTGTGTAAGTGTAAATAAAACTCAATGTAGAGCATTGTAGAATAGAACAGAATATGTGTTTGGAATTAAACTTGTTTTTACAATCGCCAATTTGGGGAAAAAAAGTACACTTTTCAACTGGTCATTTACCAGTCTTTGTGGTGGGAGGGGATGGTGTAAAACTTTGTTTTATGATCCGAACAATCTGACTTTAACATAACTAGTGTGTGTGTGTGATCACTTCCAACCTGGGAGAGAGAACTGATGATCCATTGACTTGCACAGGGGGCTGTGACAGAGGGGAGTCCAAATGCACCTCGGAGTCTTCCACGTTGCTCTCCAGCAGCTCCGAATTATTACTTTCCCCAAAGTCCTCGAAGTGCTCCTCCTCTCCACCGATGACCGTTACCAGAGAGTTATTGTGGAGGTCAGAGTTCATGGAAAACCTGAAGGACATGCAAGATTGTGTTACCCACAGATATAAGCACAAACAAGCAAACAAAAAGAAAGATGACACTGTAAGACTAAAAAAAAAAAAACAGTAGACAACAAAATAAACTTGGTCATAGAACATTAAACTTTTAAGACAAAAGCTCAAAGGGGAGTAGATAAATCCCAAATGAAGACAAATAATCTTTTCCTTGAAAAACCAGCAGTCTGGACAGGCTTCATTAATGGTCTTCAAAGGTAATCTGCTAATTCACATTAATCCCAAAGGGATTGGCTAAACCAATATGCCACCAACCTCACAAATGTTACACCATTTCAGCTACCTGCAACAAGTCCTTTGGTAATGTTTTAAATCAAGTTAAAGAGAACAGAAATATGAAGCTGCATGTGTAGAGGAAAATTTTGAAATAAACTATTTATTTTGAATGAATTTTATTGTCTCTTTAGTACAAATATGAATTAAACACAAAAAAGAATTAAAAAAATGAATACAAGCATTACTATGTTGAAAGCAGAACCTAAAGTTAGACGCATTTTTAAGGCCAACTTCTCTGATGGATGCATTTAAAGATCGTAACAGTAAACTAGTTGAAAAAAAATGAAGGTTTTTCCTGTTAGGATGAGCCACGCAGGATAAGGACTTCCAAATTAGCAAAAAAAATAGCTTTCTCAGTATTAGATAACATAGGGAGCAATATGTTTCTTAAGTGAACAATGCCATCAAGTTATCTGTTACTGCATAATCTGAAGCTTACAAAAAGTCAAGACGCTGCAATAAAAACTAGGAAAAAAAAAGTAAACATTGAAATAAAGAGAAATATTCAGGCTTTTTTTATAGTAAAACATGAACCTTTAAGACACTTACCCTTTAATCATTCTCTTACAGTTTGGCCCCATATTTAAGTCCCTCAAATTTAGGGATGGTGATGATCGAGAACGCATCTTTAAACGCCCTCCACTGCCCTGGCGTGAAAGCCTCGGGGCACCTGGAGTTAAAACTCCTGACAACCAGAGTGGAATTCTGAAGTTTCACAGGTTACCCCAGATAAAAACAAAACCACAACTCTCCAGTTCAGAGAAAATCTAAATGGACAAAACTTTCAAAAAGCAGCCACATAAACTCTCAGTAAACAGCAAATCTCCAAAGCAACATGGCCGATACGCCACCCGAAAAGACTTAACGCTGCGCTGGCGAATGGTTGATTGTGATTGGCTTAATCAGATTGGAGACTAAGCAACAACCAAGAGACTTTTCTGCTTACTGTTCAAGGCCCACGTGTGTGTGGGGGGGACACTGGGGTAGGACAGAAGAGGGAGGGGGAACTAATCCCGTTACATTCTTAATCCTGAGATCAGTTTGTGTATACTCGTATTCTTAATACCTCTTTGATGCAGCCGTAAGCTTGGGTAAGCGCAGCCATCCAAGGCTGTGTGACAACTTCATTTAAAAATTCTCCACTTTTGCCTCAATTAGGACTTAAAAAATCTATTGCACATTTGTTTTTGAGGTTCAAATCTGCAGAACATGTAGCAGGGTGAGTTTCACAAAAGTAAGAGTAAAAAATGGAAAACAAATGGAAAAAACACACTTCCTGGAATTCAGGGCTCACACATGCAAGGGGAAGTCCAAACACATCCATGTCAAGCGGAGTCTTCCAATCTGTCATCAAGTTGAGGAGACAGGTCACACAGTCAGCAGAGGCAGCAAATGAGCTGCACTTCCTTTTTTCTGTTTGCCTTCAAGACTAAATCAACAAAACTCAGGCACGAACATTAAATTTAGTGCCAACAAAAAAAGTGTACTTTTGTGTCCCATATTGGTAGCTAAGTTTGATCAGAACCCTTGCAGGTAGATAACTTTTTAAAAATACAAAAACAAATATTAAATTATAATGTAATCTGATTTGCTGATGGGTTGAACCGGTGTCAAAACAGATCCATGACCGTTGGACATTTTCCAGGTTTCCAAAGCAAATATAATAACATCCAATAAACTTTCACAAAAACACTGCAGTCTAAGGAGCATATTCTAACATAGTGACTCATTGTCAACATTAAAGCTTCTGCCACAGCCTGAGCAGTTAAATGAGATGAGCTCACCTTCTCTTTCAGCTAAAAAACAAAGATAGTGTATTGGGGTTAAAACAGTTTTTGGCTTTATGTGTTCAAAAGTGATCATTTCATCTAAAGTTCAAACCCATTTAGCTCCATTAGCAGATTGGTAATTCAACGTCAAAGAAAAAAATAAAAATAAATAAATAAATGTAAGACATGCAACCTTCAACATGTTTCACTGACTTTCCACACATGGGTGTACGAGGAATTAAAGGTATTAAGTCAATATAACTGTGGCAGTCTACTGCCTCTACTTGATCTGCCTAGTGACCCAAATAGAACTAAAGTGATGTAGTGTTGGGCGAGCAGACTCAGAACCATGTGACATGAGTGAAAGGTCAAAGGAGGAAAGCTGCTGCTCTATCTGTCCTTTAAAAAAATCTATTTCTGGGGAAATCTGCAATTAATGACAATAAAACAATTTTAAAATGCTGATTGAATTTACAACAAACCTAATAAAATGCAAAAAGGGCTGAAGTTTTAAACTAGCAAAATGCCAATAGAAGGTTAAAGCATGTGAATGCACAGTCAGTAACTAAGACACACATTGTTGAATTAAAATGTGTACCAACCCATTTCCTCCATCTTCAGGATCATGTAGAGTGGCCTCAATCCCGCTATCTGTCTCCACATCCTCGTGCATCTCGGGGGGTACGAGGGCTCCCGTGTCCTCGTCAGTGAAGGTCTCACACTCGCTGTATGTGCTCTCAGAGCCCAGGTATGCACTGTCTGTTACCTCATTTTGCTACATGTAGAGGGAAAAAAATGAAGAAGAACAACATGACATGCAACCTTTCAATGAATGCATAAATTCATAACAGTCAGAGGCATTCAACAACCTAGTAACAGATTTATGAACTTTTTAATAATTAAATTTATGACTCTGAAAATTAAACTCCACTTTAATGATTAAAAAATCATATTGTAATGCTCCACAAAGTCAAAACAACACTGTCCTGTAACACAAATAACACACAAGATAAGCATATGCTAAAATAGTGGTGAAGAAAGAATAATAAAGTGGAAATAATGACAATTTTTCCACATAATTAATTTTTTAACATTGATCACAAACACCAGTTATGCCAAACAAGACATTTTTATGCATTCTGTTGCATTTCCGACATCACTATTTGAGCTTAAAGCTCAAATAAACTAAGCTAACACCAGTAAAAAATGACAAATACACAATGCTTTTTAATGATGACTGTCTAATAAGACTGAACCCAATAATAATAGGTGCAGCATTTTGTCTGAAAGCTAGAAATCAGTGAAGACCAAAGATTCATGATGAAAACATTATCATACCAGTTTCAGTGAAGTGTCAGAGGAATTGGGACCCAAATGGATATCAACCATATCCAAAACCATTCTTCCTATCTGGTTTCCCTTAGAAGAAAGCCATCCTTCCATTAAAGCCCACTAATAACTCCTCAGAGGCAGAGTGTGTTGAAAATATCTGAAAGTGCTTCTGCTCCTCGTTTAGCTCCATTGGGTGGTCAGAGGGGTGGAGACAGACATAGTCCAAAGACCAATGCAAGTTAAATGCAAGGCTAAATCAGCTCCTACCAGTGCTCAGACGTAAGCAAACACCCCACACAATCAGCTGAACAAGTGCTCAATCTTTCCTGCTGCTTTACTTCCTGACTCAGTGTCTGAGCAGAAATCATTATATTGTATTCCACACTCTCACTGCTGGGCTGTGACTGAAGAGTATACATCCAAACAACCCTTTTTAAATGTCTGAGTACTTGCCAACAGAAAACTAACACATGCTCTTGAATCCCAACATGTTCACATTCAAATTCACATTCCTTATTCTGATTGCAAATAGAAACAAGAAGCATATTAGCAGAAATGGTTGAAGGAAAAATGTGGCAGATGGGGCAGTGCAGTGCTGTTGAACACCCCTACCTTGGCTGTTTTGAAAGCAAACAGTACTAGAACAGCATAGTCATTGAGAGAGAGGAACCTTTTTCTGCCAGAAACTCGAGGAAAAAACAAGTCAAGAGACACAGGTGTGGCGTTTCCTTCATATATGTGCAAGCTTCCCCAAACCAGCCCAGATTTTGTGTTCTAGAAAACAAGCACAGCAGCGCTTGATATTGACTATACATACTATGTACAAAAAAGTTTGATCATTTAGGTCTCACGTAATTTATTACACAGTTTGAAACATTTACTTCCAATACAATCCAATACTGTGAAATCCAAAAGGCAGGTTACATATACAAAGGAATCCAAGACTACTTAGCACCCTTGGTCCCTCGGTTAGCACGTATCAATCTGCACTTCCTGACCATAGCAGGAGGTGGCGCTGACGCATCGCAATACAAAACTGCAGGGACAACAATCCCTGTCCAGCAACACCCAAAGGTTAAACAATGGCACAAACATTTCAGTCTTGCAGAGGCCAGCAAAGAGTGGAGGTTAAATATACAAGCAGTGAGCACACGAGGAAATAGGAATTCCAGATATGCCAGCCACAACTGTAAAAACACACACTATTCAGAAGCTCATGCACATTCCAGTCAATTTAACGTTTGTCAAAGACTACGGAAAATCCTCTCCAGCCAGATGCTATATGGTGTCAGCCAAACCGGTGCATTCAGACTGAGGGTTCACAACGTGGTAATCATAGCTCTTAGGTGGAAGAGAGAGTGCACATCGAGTTCAGCCTGTGGCCTTCACACTCTTCTGCTGTAAGTACCCAAAGGGAGCAGACAGTACAAACAACTGGACACAAGCAGAGAGCCTAAGCCTCTTGTTTTGACGCCTTACCTCATCATACTCCTCCTGACAGCCAACAGCTCCATCCCCTGGACTGTAGTTTACACTGTAGAGCTGTGGCTCTGGGCCTGAAGATATGACAACAACAACAAACAAAAAAAGACAGGTTTAATGTGTGCAGAATAACCAGCCTCGCAGTAAAATGACACTCAACAAACACAAGACTGCTATTTAAGGTACAAATGGCAGTGTGCAAACAGGTAGCTGATATGCAGAACTTACAGAGATAAGGTGACTCAGCAAACACTGGACACAGCAGAAGGGAAATTCATTTTCAAGTTTGAACAAACTCAAAGTCAAATGCACGCCTAAAATTCACTTGCATGTCAAAATATAAGATGTCCATGTGTATATTTAATACAAAAACATACGTTTATTTATGCATTTAAAATGCAACATTAGTGGATGTTTTAATTTAAGTCCCACTCCAATCATCTTTTGATCTATTTTAAAAGCGTTCCCAGTGGTCTTTTAACTCTGATTATACCATTTTTAGCCCAAGTCAAAATAACCTGTGTTGTTTTCAAGGACATAGCACATTAGAAATTTGCCTGAGTTGTAAACGGGACTGTTGGTGCAGAGTAAGCCGGCTGTGACTTCCCACTGTCTTCCACTAGCCTACAGCCTCTTACACCCCAACCAAACGTTAGCAGTGCAACAAAAATGGCAAGCAATATTGAAGCTATCCAGCTGTATAGTTTTGAGCCAGATGCCAGCTCAGGCGAAGAAATGGAGCAGAGCAGAGATCTTGTGGCCCACTGATTGTAGCATCCACGTCATTGCAACAAGCTTTTTTTCAACGGCCTTTTTTTTCTGCTCCTTATTCACAACGATTTGAATAAAGAAATACTCAGAAATGCAATTTTAAGCTTTATTCTTCTTTAAATATGTCCTCCTTTATAAGAAAAATGCCACAAGAACATGTTAAAAACACCAAAAACACATTTTCATTGGAGTGGGTCTTTAAGAAAGATAGCTGCAAAGCCAATACATTTGCAGGAGAAAACAAAGTAACAATATTCATTAAATAGTCAGTCATTTCATTTAAGAAATTGTAAAAGAAGATCCTGAACAAGCAATATTTTTTCCTCTAATAAAAGTTCCATCACACAGTATTCACAAGAGTCCTAACTGTGGTCATAAGACACATTTACAGTCAGCAATCCAAGAGCAAGGAGACAGTCCACGGTAGGCAACATTTACACTCACATTTCAAGGGAACCATAAAACCTAATAACCATAGTAAGGGCAAAATAAAAACTATAAAACAAGGGCAAAAAGCAATCCACATTTATCAGATAAGGGCTGATGTTGTAGGAACCTGTAGACCAGCAGTGCCACATGTACTGACAGAGTCTGATCAGCTGCTGCTGTTATTGTAAACAGAGCAGTGAACAGCCTTCCACTGAGAGAAATAATACAAAGAGTGTACTGGAAGGAGCAAGTGTTTTAATGCCCCTGGGCTTTATGTAACCCTTTGCTTTTCAGGGCTCAGGGACACTGAAGGCTGTGACTGTGAAATGAATCTTTATCCAATTGAAGAGTAACTGAGAAAATGGCTTCTGCATAAAAACGCACTGTCTGCATGATGTCAAACTGTATTAAGAACATATTCTTTTTCTACAGCTGGGATTAGTGTTGCAGACGTGCAATAGCTACTACAGGGTGTACAGCATTTCCACAGCCTGCAGACACATATTTATTAAAGGTGCATTGTCCAATGGCAAGTGGGACAGATATTAAATAGCAAACAGAGTGGAAAGAGGGGAAGGGGGCAGAGTTTGTTGTTAAAACAAGACCTCAAGATGGAACAATAGACTTTGGCCTCTTCTCTCATTAGAAAAGCTCACAATAATGAACCGCGGTTCATCTCCAGAGGGTGGCATGTTCACAGGAATTTTGTCAACAATGCTGAATGACTCGCAAAGTTACAAAACACTGTATTAGAGGCAGATTGCCAACAGAAAATAGATGAAATCAGACTTTTGCGCAAAAAAAATCTAATATGTTACAAGTACAAGTTGTTGGAACAAGATTCTGTGCCAGTAAAGGCATTTGTGTGGTTTCACAGTGATTTTGCTTTGGATACAAATAGGACAGAAAGAGAGAAGACACTAAATAATGAATGTGAATGGGACACTGAGCAAACCACACTGAAGCCACTCCCACACAGAAACCTCACCAATCAGCAAATGCATCAGTGCGTGTCAAGCTTTCCAGTGCTTGAATCATTAATGATCCAAGTAACCAGAGCTGTGTAACCTAAAAGGCCTTAGGAGGGCTTAAAAAATATCAGTCAATAAGCTGAATGGATCAGAATCTTAGACAAACTGGTTTGTCAAGCATCCAGTGAATGTTGTACACATTAATCTTTCATATGACCCCATTACAAGATATGTGCAACCATAACCTCTACATCTGACAAAAGGGTCCTAAATTAAAGGCACGTCAAAATGGGTTGAACTGTAAATCCATGTATGCATCTTTAGAGCTTTTAAATCAACATGTAGAGCTAAATATTGATAATCTTCTCATCTCTTTACCAGAATAAATCCCTCATAGCCCTGGAAATTAAAGTTTATAGGCTATATACCACTTTGGTAAATTAAGAACGACACTCATTTTTTATAATATTGTCAACCCTTTACTGCATCTTGATTATCTTGAGACCAGGTTTCCGTTTTCAAGTTTACATTTTGAAGAAATATTGAATAAGAATAAAAAGAGATGAGCAGAAACAAATCCACAAAAAAGCGCATTTAAGACTCACTTCCACTAATGGCAGAGATTCCACGGTGAAAGTCTTCAAAACTGATCACCCCAAGGCCACTAGGATCCAAAAACTTGGTCAGATCTTTGACCTGAAAAAAAGCAACAAAAAAAACACAATTATCATTTAATGTTTTTTTTTTTTTCTGCTACAACATATTCAAGCAGTTCCAAATTTAATGAGAAATACCAATTCACATTTCAAGAATTAGAAGATATGTTGGACACATTGCTATTAATTAGTTACCCATCAGTTTTAGTGCCCCTTCTTTAGAATTGATTTTCTTATGGAAACACACCTTAACCAGCAAAAATGTTATTCTTTTTTTTATACTCAAGTTAGACTAAATTATTTAACTAAAAGTTGTTTCGATCGGAGGGCCCTTAAACTGTACAAATCATGTGAATCCTGAACACATTCTGATTACAGAGCAGAAAAGCACTTGTAAAACACTAGTGATCCCACTAAAAGAGCACATTTAGCAGATGTCAAGAGGTTTACTTTATGCAGAGGGAGCAATACTGACTTTATAAAGACTTAGTTTAAACATGTCTAAAGGTTACAGTCGTTTTAAACTGTTGCACTCTGGCAACAAAGAGTGTGGACAAAAACTTCATAGATTTGAAATAAAACTGCCAGGCAACACTTGGCAGAAAATAGATTTTTTTTTTTTTTTAGAATAGATATTTTAGTTTCTGGTACTCTAACAGGTAATGAAACTACAAGTAAAAGTTGAACATCATTGTTCCACAAAATTACCCCTAATGCAAAACTATCATAGATGCAACTACAGAAGCCAGGAAGGAACCTGAGAATGTTTAGTAAAAGGTTGTGGGCTACATTCTTTTTGAAAAAATAAGCACACAATCTAAGTGTTTTGCAGATGCTTTTATTTTTATTTTTTTTTTATTCTTCTGCAGCTCTTATATCAGTTACACTTTAAACAACTGATCTGCTTAGCAACGCTGAGCTCTGACTTCAAGAGGCTAAAAGGCTCCAAAGCCTCAAAACCAACTCTGACAACCATGAGACTGATTTGGTTTGGATGAAATAAACTCAGTTGTTTTCTGCTAAAAGTTAGTGAGACTGGCCAACACCACAGAAATGTGGGTAATAATTAACCACATACCTAATCTTAGGTAATCTAAAAAAAGTTTACTTTTGTTTCAGATAATCAGAGTAAGCTGGAAAGTGTCAGGTGTGTAAACGTAACATTCAATTTTACAGATAGCAACAGAACATCAAGCTTATAGGAAATAATTTTGTTCCACGTCGATTTTCGGAAACACCATCACGGGGTTAGGTGTGAGAAGGGGAGTTCACACCAAGGCTTCGATGACACTTTTGAATGTCACTTCCATTTAGCAGAGAACTGTTATTAAAAGACTGGAACAAATAACTGTCATAACTTACCACCAAACGAGCCAAAAATAGCTGTTTTAATCATATATATATATATATATATATATTTTTTTTTTAATCCATACATTCAAGAGTTTATTCCACAGCATTCCAAGGTCTCATTTTAGTAGATTCAACGGGAAAAATTTATGGATATCTGCCTATTATTGTGCTCTATAATGGATCTCGTTTTCCTCCTTAAAATTGTTCTGTATGTTTTTTTGGGGGGATTCTCAAAAATACATTTCAATGAAACATTTTTTGAATGAAATACTGTTGATAGATTTTGATTACAGCATTTGTTGTCTACATTTGCTTTACCTTAGGTTTACTTCAAATATCAGCTGTAATTTTTATGGTCTAAAAGAGTTGCTACCACTTCATTTTGAGAAAAAAGAAATAAATCATGCTCGATTACTCATACTTGATAGTGGTGAAACCGAAAACTTTAATGCGTCTCTGCCTTTTCCACTGCTCAGTGGAGCAGCAAAGGCGCTGTGGTTTTTCTGTTTCCTCTATTTGTATATAATCTGTGCTGGGGCACGCCTGACTGCCTTCACGTAGGCCCCAGTGCAAAACCCCATGAAGAAGAATACCTTTTAACGAGTCTCTTATTAAAGGGTGGAAAAGGGAGATCTCAAAAGTTCCTAAGAAAGCAATATTTTCACCTTCGTGACTAAGGTTTACCAGTTTTAAAATTAAGTTGGAAGGAAAAATAAACATATACTAGTGCTGGCTAATGTGAGAACAAAAGTAAGCACAGGAGAGGGGATGTTTTAGGCAATGGGACATTCCATTGTGGATTAGAGGCGCAAAACATAAAAGCTATGGGTGAGGGGGGTGGCGGCAAAAGTGCGGGTGTGGAGTTCACTCAAAAGGGAGACAGCATCATGCAGTTTTGGCTCTCTGGCATCTAAAGCTCATTTCAAACTAAAATGCATCTAAACTTGGTAAATGGTGCACTTATAGTGCCTTTGTTATGTGGGGGTCAGTGTATTGGGCTTCAGTCCTCCAAGGACACTTCAAGAAATGGGCAGAATGAGCGGAAATCAAAATTCCGGGTCCCAAACCTCAATATTTTAAACTGAAAAGTTGAAAACAGAACAAACACAACATGTTGGGGCTAATTTTTCAGGAGTGTTTGAAAAAAAAAAAAAAAAAAAGCATGCAATACAGACACATACAAACTGTATGTTTCTCTGTGTGGTAAGATTTTTATAATGATCACAGTGCACCAACATAACCAGAATAGTATGTGTCTACGGTTCTATCACCCTGAAATAATTCTGAAGGAAGCATTTGCATGCTTAGCATACAAGCACCAGCCGACACTCATGCAAATACTTTGTGAATACTTTCCTAAAGTCTGATGGGTTACTAAGATATTGTGAGGAGGTAGAGGATAGTGAAAATGCAAATATTACTCCTAGCTATACACTTAAGCTTATCAAAAAACTGTGACTAAATAAAAAAAAGGAGACAATAAGAACATTTTGAACGTCTGTGGCAAATTATTTTATGTTATGGCACCTCTACATTTTTTATCTGTACGCTGTTAGAAAATTCTTTTCAACTTTTGCAAATCTAACTCGTTCAGGAAGGTTATCTACAGATAACGGCAATACAGTGTGTCTCAACGAGGCTTATTCAAATATAAAAGCGCCTTCATAAGAATTTTTACAGGATATTAAAAGAGCCAACCATTTTAAGTCATTATAAAGAGTGTTAACCTTGTTAGATTAAACCTGGCCTTCTCCTTGTGTCTGGTTGACGACTGGAAGAATTCACTGGAGGGTGCAACTATCATAACTTTCCAAAAATTCTCAAGTATGTCTCCAGAACTTTTCCCTTTAAATTTTAAAAAGTAGGAAGCATTTAAAGTGCTTCAACTCTTCAATTCAAAGGAAACACTAGTGTGACATGTCCATGTCAAATAGCCCCTACAATACATTTGCTAAATAGCATTTAAAGCTATTCAGCTATGGAGGTCTGGAACTCGTGAGCAGGTGTCAAATTTTTACAGGAGCTAAATGGTGAAACATCAAGTGTAGTCATTTCCAAAGTCCAAAAGCTCTTGCAGTGTCAGGATATAAAAGCCACAGGAAAAACAAGTGTAACTGATCTACTTTAGACCAACATGACAAATATTTACTCTCCTGCCCCAAAAAACTTTGCAGTAAAGAGCAGTCAGTGGACAGCAAATAAACTTAAAACTTCTTTCTAACTTGGGAAAACTCATATTTTGCTTTTCCCTCCAAAGTTCTATTCTTGAGATGTCACCAAAACCTAAATGATCACAACGATTTACAGACACCATCCTGGGATTAAAGGAATAAATAAACAAGTCAAACTGGTCATGCTATTCTAACAAGTTGGAGTTTTCACATGTAAATACATTTTTTTTCTCCCACATAGTAGATACTTCATGTTGTCCTGTTGGGTTCTCCAGTTGGACTACTACATTTACATGCATCCAACAGGAAAAAAATAGCTTTGAAGCTCAAATTAAATTCCCCAATCCTGAGAGGGGGACACATAAAAATAGTATTATTGAATAGTGATGAAATGCTTGTGTAATACAAACAGGAGGAATTACTTTAACTGTTTGTAATTAAACCTCATGTCATGACAAACAATTTAATGACATTATTTAATGTCCAGGTAGCCCACACGAGCCTTGGAGATTACTTTTATTAATAGCACTAAACCTCATCTTTCTTTTGTAGCTTACTGGTGACTTTTACGCAATTAGTATCTGTAAAGTTAACTAAAAAAAATGCTGCTCTTAACAAAATCTAAAATATCTAGAAAAAAATTGCAAAAATTTTCCTAAATACTGGTGAGGGAGATTAAACAAACAATGTTTGAGATATTTAAATTAAGTTGAATAAAAACGTCATTGCATGGTTTGATATTGAATACTGTATTTTAATCGTATTTTTAAGCTATACTTCTGTGTTCTGAAAGCAGTATGAAATAGTAATCAGTTCTAAAAAAAACGTTCAAAAATCTTGCAATTGATGTATAACTGACAGCATTATTAAAGGTATTACATATTACTAATGCCAATATGGCTTTATTTTGCACAACGATTACTAAAAAATATGAACAGGAACACAAACTAGTGTTTATGGAAATGAAAGTAACGTCCCTTAAAAACAAAGGATGTGTGAAGCTTGTGCTTCTGGCCCAACGTTTGACCAAAATCAGAATTTTACTGTTATCTAAAAAAATATATTTACGATATCAGGCTACAAATTTGAAGCAAATGACTCTTGATTTTTTTTTTTACTACAATAAAAGTAGACCATAGGCAGAACCAAAGAAGGTCAAAGGTCACAAGAGATTATCTCAGAAGACATGATTAAAAAAATGACAAGAGATCAATGTTTGTTGTATGGCATAGTTTCAGGCTAAACAGAAAACCATCAATATGACACATTTTGCTCACCAAGAGATAGATGACATACTAATCTGGGCATGTCTTTAATAGTAGGCTCAAGAATTATGATATTTGACTAAAATATAAGAACTGTTGGAAGTAGTTCCTCAAATATTTTAATCTGGGTTTTAGTTTTTAAAGAATACACATTTGTAGTGAAATACAGCTAAAAAAGTATTTCAAAAACTACATTTTATTTTTAAAAAACTGTTGAGAAATGTAATAGCAAAATCATGACTATTTGGAAATTAATTTATTTTAGTCACAATAATTTTATTGTTTAAAACCAAAAATCCAGAATAGAAATGTTAAAATTGGTGGATGGATTTCAAACTAACTTAGCTTTTTCCAGGAAGCCCTTTCTCATGCATAAAATCAATAATGAATGGAGAGCAGGATCATATTACATGGAATTTCACTCTGCATTCGTTACCCGGCCATCAGAAAACCAAACAAAAGTGTCCCTCACCTGATCAGCCCCGTAGGCTGCCGCGAACTCCATAAACTCCTCGATTCGAACGAAGCCGTCTCCATCCTGATCCAAAGCATCAAAGACGTCTTTAAGTGGAGAGACATCTTCTTCCCTTTTGTTCACAGCAGAGACCATTGGCAGTGAGTCATCTTCCACCATCTTAGATAGGGAAACTGTCACCACAGGCTGCTCACTAGTCCATTCAGCTTCAGGAGAAGAAATATGTCTGTTCTGAGTTGAAAAGTCAAAAGAAACTTCTTCATGAGAATGTGCATCCTCTAGTTGGTTGTCGTCTGTCAGCTCCTCGTCCTCATTCTGCGCAGTTTTCGGACTGACAGCAGCTTGGTTGTGAACAGTTTCACTGGGTTCCAAATCCCAAGAATCATCTTTATGGACCTCCTCAACAGTTAAGCTCAGATCCAATTCTGTAGTTTCTTCACCCTGATGTTCTTTGATTTCCATCAGAGCCTTAGGAAGGTTCTTCACAAAATTCCTCTCATTTGTGAGATTGCCTTGAGTGCAGGCATCTTCAGCTGCAGCCAGTGTCAGGAAAGATGAGCTGTCTGACAAATCCAGATTAAGTATGTCATTCTCACCTTGTTGTTCTGGAAGGTTTTTAACTGCAGTAGTTTGTGCCACCTCTGATTCCTTTGTTGGTGTATCTAGAGCACCTGTGCAGGCAACAGAGGCAAAGGCAGGAGGGCAGAAACTAACGTCACTCTCAAAAAGTGGAACTTTTAAATCCAGTAACAGCACGGATCCTTCAAAACACTCCTGGGATTGGCTGATGTTGTTAAGGAGCTGGTTACTTTCAAGTAAACCTTGCGCAGCAGAGCTACTGCTTGTGGGCAGATCCGCCACTTGATCAGGGAATAAACCTTTGTGACCGGTGTCAGGTGACATCGTTTCCTTCGTCTGTGAGGGAGGGAGATCTTCCTGCTCCTCAAAGGACAAGTCTATGAGTTTCTCACCAAAACCCTGTGGGTTCAACTCAAGCGACGACTTTTGGGTGAGACAAGGGCTTTCATCTGAGAGGAGATCCACTATCAAAAATGGATCAATTGTGTTGATCTCTTTGTCAATTTCGGAAACTTTAAATGGAGAAGACGGCCTACTGAGGCTTGCTAGCTCAGCCGGTTCACCATCTGAGCCTTCAACAGTGGCATCCTGCGTAAAAGTTGGCTCTTTACAGGCTGATGTTTTCCCAATCACATCAGCAAAGTCAGGAGAAAAAAACCACGACAAAGTGTAGTCAGCAATTTCATCCAACCCCTCAGCTGTTTCTCTGCAGGACAGCTCATTTATATGAGCCGGGAGGTGGGATGTGTCTGAATAAGTCAAGTGTCCTCCATCAAACTTTAAATCCTCAGAGGAAAAAGTGGCACCATTTATAAGGTTTTCCAACTTTACCGGTTTATCCACAAACCTTATTTCCTCTTCATTGAGGAGAACGGTTTCATTCTGATCACTTTTCCTGAAATCCAAACCGTTTTGGTCGCTTTTGTTTTGACTGAGCACAGTTCTATTGTCCGAGTCTAGTATTGGAAATCCTAGAGGAAAAGGCTGCTCTGACTCCCACTGTGTGTGCCCCAAAGGGGCAGACAGAACTGTGGGTTCCATTTATCCTGGCTAATCCCCCTTTATAAATTAAAAAAGGAGGGAGGGAAAAGGAGGGAATATAAACCGGTATATATATATATATATTTATCTGACTGCTGTCTTTCTAATCTTTAACGGTGATGCCATGATGTTTACGCGCGTGCTGGGTAAATAATTAACATAATCCACAGCAGCAATTTAAGCAATTAGCAATGATATACAAATTAGCAGTTTATTGTAAAGTCAAAGGCAGACGGGTTCAGAAACAAAATTAACTAGCCAGCTGTTAGTCTGATGGCGATTCGCATCCTTGTCTTTAGAGCAACGCTGTGCTGCTAGCTTAATTTACGGCAGGTTAAATATAGCAGCTCGTGCTCAGTATTAGCCTTTTTTTAATAAAGCAGATTTAGCTCAAAATTATCAACTTATCACCATCGAATATCAGTATGTTTCACTCCCACAAGAGTTAGCAAATCACCAGGTGTTTGTCAACATTGGATTATTTTAGCCGAATATCTAATCTGGTTATTGACAAGCTAATATAGCGGTGTCTCACCCTCAACCCGCGTCCAGCCGATAGGCGGAAATTCTCACATTTAAACCGACAAGAATGAATTTAGGCAAGCAACTAGCGTTAACTCCACCTTCGAGCATCTCCTCTCTCCCCAGCCATTGGTCGGGGCTGCTAAGTGACTAGCTAGCGAAATTAGCCCAATAGCTAGCTATCGTAACAAACAGTCCCCGTTTTCAGTTCCCGGTTAATTTAAACCAAATAATAGCTTTAGTTCACACAGGTAGATGAAAACAAACCCGTAACCGTTTGGGACCAATTCCGTCATTATGCCTCATATCGTCGCCTTTTTTTTCCCCAGCGTCAATCCACCTGTGTCAGACAAGACAGGCCAAAACGGCTCTATCCCTCCTCGAAATCCGGGTGTCTCCGTTTTTGTAGATTCGTCCTTTTTAGCGTCTTCTGTCCTCGGTCAAGAATAAGAGACAAGAACGCGACGAATGTGGGCCTAAGAAAGTCCGTTGTGTTGAAGAGGCTGCATCGACCACGAAAGCTCTCGCATCAGCATCAGCGACGTTTCATCCTCCTCCGCCTCCCCAGCTGCATTGCTCACAACTACTGACGTTTCACGCAGGCGTACATTCTACCCCGCAATATCACCGGCGTGGGGTTTTAGCTCTCAATTTTGACACTTTAATTTGTGTCATATAAACTTATTTAGTAATTATCAACATTCGTGTAAAAATGTTCTATAAAGAGAAGTGCTTCAAACTTGGTGTTAGAGTCACAACTTAAAGAAACATTTATCTAAAGGCATTATATATGCGTATTAATATGTGTTTGTAGACATATATATGTATATATATATATATACATATATATATATATAGTAGATTTGGAATGAATGTATATCTTATGTATAGAAAGGAAATTAGATTTAACGAACACAAAATAGTTTATTGGGTTGTGTTGTGGCGCCCCCCACCGACTTAAATGAAGTACTACTAATCTAATTATTATTATTATCATGTAGTTTGTTTTTGTTGTTGTTGTTGTTTTTTTTTTTTAGCATTTTAGCTTGGGGCTTTTATTTGTTTATTTATTTATTTGAACAATTAGAACATTACAGAACACTGATTATATTGAACATTACAAAACATGGCTTGATGTTGAACACCAGACAAAGTCTCTGAATGATTACACACGCAAAAACAGAGGGAGCAAATTCAAAATGAAACAACAAAAACAAAACTAATTAAATAAAATACATCTGATGAAAGCCAGGCAAACCACTTTTTTTTTGCACAACTACACAAACAAAAGGGAAGTTTTCAATCTATCATATGTTGCTATTGGTTCCTTAAGGAGCTTCAGTGATTCCAGGTATAATGTTAATTCATTGATGAATTTTCTAAAAGAAAAAAAAAAGTGTGTGTCCCGTCATATATTTACATTTGTGTATGTTAAATTTAGCAAGGCAAAGAACTATGTTTAAACAGATTTTGTTATAATTTATTTTCAAATATGATGCGCTAATCTAAAAGTTGGTCATTCATTTTGATTTTTTCACTCATTGTGATTTCTTTTCTCTAAAGTTTTCTTTTTATACTACAATACTATAAGACATAGATTTCAGTATTAAAAAATACAGAGTAAAATTTTTTATATTAATTTTTTTTACTAAACAGCAGATTAATGTAGAGTAATATAATAATTTGTGGTGTTTTCAGCTATTTACATTCCTTTGAAAAAAGGTAATGCCCCTCCGACTGCTCCCCACACATGATGGTTTGCAAAAATCCAAAATTAACTAAAGAAATAAGAAAAATACAAACAAAAATTAAATAAACAAAACCCAACAAAAAAATACAAAGAAAATTAAGGGCAAAAAAATGTAAGGGAGAACAGATAGACAAATAGACATAAAGCGAGAAAAAAAAAATAACTGAGCCTCAACAAGCCGCAAACCAGTGTCCTGCTTGTGCCTGTCCCAAGCCTGGTAAATGCGGAGGATAGCCTCAGGAAGAGCATTCAACATAAACTTATAGGATGTATCAAATAGATCAAAAGAGAAGATAGATGTGTGGATAGATGAAAAGATTTGATGATAGTGTGTTTTTTCAAGCATTTTAGGGACTTAGAGAGAGTTGACACCCCAACCTCTCAACCCAACTAGTTTTGCCCCCTCTGATATTCTACCTCCATCCCATAGTGGGGGTGGCTAAATCTGAGCATGAGAACTTAGTAATGAATGTAGACATGCTTCTTTTTTATTACCATAATCAAACATTTATTTTATTATTACAAAAATGAAAGAAATTAACACAAAAAAACATCACAACACCTAAATGCTTGATACTAACTACTATTCCATAGGTGACATTGGGAGAATTAAAAAAAAAAAACGTTTATACCGGTAATTGACCCCTTACTGCACTTACAAATGAACATAAGACGGTGAGTACAGTAATGCACACGCTTTACTTAAGTGTTTACTAAAAAATTATGTTTAGGGGTTAGAAATACTAGAAAGATGCAAAATTTCTCTTGATCACTTGTCCCTTTTCTTTTCAGATGACCAATAACCTGAAAGAAATAAGAGACGCTTTGATTAAAATGGATTATACTATTAAGCAGTCATTCAATCTGTAAAAGGCGGGCTCTCTAAAGAAGTGGCTTAGACAGATTCTCAACTATTTATTTATTTTTTTTTACAGATCTTAAGCTTTACCTCCTCCTGCCCACCTGAGACAAGAAGAGAACGGCAGCATCCCTGTTTAGAGTTTAGCAGATTTAGAGGAGACTGTACCCAACATTGTGGAAAAGTCATTGGCTGAAGTCAACCACGCTCCACCATCAGCAACCAGGATGGCTCCCGTGGTGTAAGAAGATGCATGACTGGCCAGGAAGAGAACACAGTGGGCCATCTCTGTCTTGTTGCCAGCTCGTTGCAAAGGAATGGACTGAAACACACCTGCAGCTTCCCCTGTAGGACCACCTGTGAGATTTAACAAGAAAATCCTATCTTTATATTAAAAACTCCCTATAGTTGCTCATATTTTGTTTTAAAGTCCCACTGTCATTTTTTTAAAGATATATTTCCAGCAGAGCAGCAGGGGCTCATTAAAAATCCGCTACTTTCCCATCAAGCCTTTGTTTACACTCTCTCCCACTAGCTTATAACACCTCACAAGCCCAAGTTAACATTAGCTAACCGAGAGGAATATTGGACATATCCAGCCGTACAGTTTTGAGCCAGATGGCAGCTCAGACGAGGAAAATGAAGACGTTAATGGATCTATGTAGCAGAGATGGGAGCCCGCCCATAGCAGTTGCTGCGTCACAAACCTGAGCTTTTCCAAACTGCGGTTTTTCGTCTGCTCCTGATCCAATTTTCCGATTTGAATAAATAAATGCAGTTTTAATATTAAATTATTTTATACAATTCATTCGTTATGAGAAAAATAGTACAAGAACATGATAAAAACACCAAAAACAAGATTTTCATTGGAGTGGGTTTTTAAAATAACTCAGCAGTCATAACAAACACTAAAAGCACACGCGTAAATACAATCAATATATGACTCTAAAAATTGGCCATAAATTAATAATATTGTTATGGTGTATAAATATTAAAAGTTTACCCAGTTTCCTGTAGCCTTCTGTACCAGAAATTGGTCCTGGGGCCACAGCATTGACCCTCACCCCACTGGGCCCCCACTCTACAGCCAAGTGCTTGGTCATAGCATCTGCCAACAGGAGAGAAAACATTTCTGTAAATAAATCATTATTTTTTGTCATAACCTTAGGGCTTTTTATTTTTTTTACCATTTGCTGCCTTCGCAGATCCTGCATGCACCTGGAGGGCCTGACCTCTGTACTGAAGTGTTGCAGAGATGTTGACTATGTTGCCTCCATGATCCTTAAAAAAGTCGGAATAGAAACAACATTTAAAGACCTGTAATTAATGCGACAGCGTAGTAAACACTGCAGCAACAGAAAAAAAGAAGAAAGGAGGGTTTGAAATAAGCTTATATCAGAATTGTGTTGCCTTTTCCTGCTGCATCACAAAGAAGAGCATTTATATTTTTATGTTAATAAGTCATAAAAACCTCAATCTGGATCATGAAGAAATGTTGGAAAAAAAACCTGACTAGATCAGAACCCAAAGCAACAACAGCATTGGAGAACATAATTGAAAAAAATCCACAATGTGCTCATGCACACAAATCTAAAATACAGACAGTGAAGGAAGAAATAGTCTTGAATCTTAAAAAATAGTAGGTAGGCAGAACTATACCTTAAACCACTTCTCATAAAGCACTTTGCTGGTGTTGAATGTACCCAGAGTGTCTATCTCAAGGACAGTCTTGAAGCCGTTGAAAGAAAGCGCAGAAGCAGGACAAAGGAAGTTTCCAGCTGCATCTGTGCAAATTTAAAATAATAAAGAAAGTTATTATAACACGTAACTTGACAGTTTCCATTAGGCAAATAAGAGATGTGCTATAAATATGAAAAGTCACATACTGTTGATAAGAATGTCTATGTGGCCAAACTGCGTGAGCGCCTCATCCACAGCAGCAGCTATGCTGTCAGGCTGCCTCACATCCATACACAAGGGAAGACAGCGCCGTCCTGACACAGCCGACAGCTTGTTTGCCGCCTGAAAAAAATAGCCATTCCACAAGAAACCAGATTATTGCTGTTTAATTTGATTGTAATGAGCTTTTGTTAGAAGTCTGAAAACAGTAAGAAATAACCTCCTTGAGTTTGTCCAAGTTCCTGCTGGAAATGACTGTGTCACAACCATGCCTGAGAAACAAATGAAAAAAAAGGACAAATTATAGCATTCAGGAGACACTAGGAAACTCTTTATAAATGTACAAATCAATAAGACCATGGAAGTGTAATCATTTTGTTGTTATACACATAAAGAAAGGACAGATTGTAAGTAAAGTGTCAATAATGATTTAAAGGATACAATAAAAAAAATACATAAAACAATGCACAATTTATTTTAAATATTAAAAAAACAGCAAAATAACGTTTTTTTTTTCAATAATTATGGAAACACATTAAAAGTCAAAATTAAGAAATTACAATGTCCATTACAAGTTAATTCCAATGCTGGCATTCTGGTGCAAATTGGTTGAAATTTGGCCCTAATTACACTTACCCAGGTCATAAAAACACAACAAATAACACTCTCACCTCATGAATATCTCAGCAATACGAAGTCCAATCCCTGATCCCCCTCCTGTGATAAAAGCAACCTGATCTCTGACAGATAAAGAACAGATCTTGGCCTCATTATAAAGAAATATATAATCAGCTCAAACATGAAACTTGTGCAAAAATAAATAAAAGCTTACTTAAGTAAATATGGGCTGTAGATGTGAGTGTATGAAGTCAAGCAGTCATCTGTTCCAACATCTTCAGGCAGCAGCTCTGCTTTAGCTTTGGTTTCTGCCATAACTGAAACCTGTTAAGTTTGTCATAATAGATTAAAATGGTTTCCATGCAAAAGTATGCAAATCATAGCATATGTAAAACCGGAATGTTTCGCAACTACATTTGTAAGACCAAAATATGTAAAACACTATATTCAGACTCAAAAAGGTCAATCCCGTTTTTAGTGTTTTCCAAAAGTTTGACCTTCGTGGGCCCCCGTTATTCTACATATCCACGTATTCCTCCCTCCTCCCCAGAAACAAGTGTTTATATAAGATAAAATCAAACCGAGTGCATAAATATATGTGGTTAGAACGTGCATGCAGTTTAAAAAAAAAAAGCAGTGAATTGTCAAACATTTAAAACACAACTGAGTCGAGTGGGGTTTGCTGTAGCGTTACCTGTTAAAAAAAGGAAAGCTGTTTCGCTGAAAGAACCGTAAAACTCTTCTGTGTTAAAATACCACGTTTGCGCCAGATATTTTTGTCAGTGTATGTAGACTTCTTACATTTACCACTCTAGCTGCTTGAACTTTGAACGTCCACTTTTTCTTCGTCACCCTTCACTGATGCATTGTGGGCAATGTAGTTCCTGGAGGTGCACGAAAGCTCACCGTTTTAGGTATGTATTTTATTTTATTGTATTGTGTATATATTTCCCAAGCAACACAGAGACTCGTAACCCCATAGCTTTTTCAGAAGTTGATGCCTATGAAGTCTAATAAACTGCCTACAAATAAAGTGTAAAACTGTTTACCTGTCTTTAATCATTGTGAATCACACGTCATAGCTGACAGAAAAGTGCATAGGCTATTTTTTGTAGATGGTTTTAGCATTTTGAAATACGCGATTTAACGTTCAAATCTCAATATACAAACAATCCTGGAATAGCTAGTCGTAAAATATTTAATTCTGAATTATTTTCTCAAAGTAAAGCCATAGATATATTTACAGTCAAGTAAAGGGGATGGAGCTATGGTAAATGGCGTATACTTGTATAGTTCTTTTCTATCTTCCTTGAAGGCCTAAAGCGCTTTACAGTCAGTCCCATTCACCCACACATTCACACATTGATGGCGGCGGCAAGTCCTGAGAAGCCAGCTCAATAACAAGAACAAGACCTGGGCAATAAACAGTTACGCACTGCCAGTCATCAGATGGCCAAAGGAAGAAGTACAGACCACAGATGTTAAGACACGAAAGCTCCTCACCGTACATGGAGGGTTTCATCCCAAGTCCAGTACCCTGAGACTGTATGCTAGCCGCAAGGAAGAAGGCCGAGGACTAGTGAGCATGGAAGCCACTATCCAGGATGAAACATCCAAGATGCATGAATACATCAAGGTCAAGGCCCCAACTGACAGTGTGCTCAGTGAATGTCTCAGGCGATGGACAGCAGAGGATGCTGTGTTGGAGGACAGATCCTCATTGGAGGACAAGCCCTTGCATGGGATGTACCACCGAACCATAACTGAAGTGGCTGATATTAAGAGGTCCTACCAATGGCTAGAAAAGGCTGGCTTACAGAGCAACACAGAAGCGCTTATCCTGGCAGCTCAGGAACAAGCCCTGAGCACCAGAGCATTAGAGGCTCAGATCTACCACACCAGACAAGACCCAGGGTGTAGGCTCTGCAAAGAGGCGCCTGAAACAATCCAGCTAACTGCAGGGTGTAAGATGCTGGATGGGAAAGCATACATGGAGCCACATGTGGCTGGAATAGTATACAGGAACCTGTGCAGAATATGGACTGGAAACCCCAAAGACAAAATGGAAAACACCTCTGGAAGTGGTAGGTAGAGAATGAGAGAGCAAAGATCTTGATACAGACAGACAGGATGGTAATGGTGAACCAGCCAGACACAACAGAGGAAAGCTGTGGTGGTGGATGTGGCAGTACCAAGCGATAAGCGATACCAAGCAGTACCTGTGATAATTGGAGCACTCGGGGCTGTAACCCCCAAAGTGGAGTGGCTACAGCAGATCCCTGGAAAGACCTCAGACAGTCCAGAAAAGCACAGTTCTAGGAACAGCCAAGATACTGCAGGACCCTCAAGCTCCCAGGCCTCTGGCAGAGGATTCGAGCTTGGGGTGAGGTACCACCCGCAGAAAAAGAGAGGGACGTTTTTTTTTGTTTGTTTATTTTAATTTATAAATATACATATATATATATACATAAAGGGAAATAACATATTTTTGAAAAAATGTCTCTTTTCATTCAGTTTAAAATTATTAAACTTGAACAGAATGTAGGCCTACATTTTTCATCAGAACTGAAGTGCTTAGAGAAAAAATATATTAAACTTTGATTGTGATCTGACATATCCATTGTAAATCTGGCTTACTTCATGTAATAAAATAAACTTTTTTGAAATAAGTCTGGTATACTGTATTTAAATCATCTTCAGTTTCAATGAGCTCAAAAAAGTTTATACAAATAGGTTAACAAAATAAAAGTATCACGCAAAGCATGGTGAAAATATTGTTGCGTCTCAATCTAAAAGCAAGTTTTAGGACTAAAAAAAGTATGTCCGTCATCCTTTTTTTTTGTTTTCTAAAACAACTAACAGTTTAGTATGGCACTTGAAAAACGCCCTAGCCATCACAAAATTAAAGATCCAAGGTTTACAGTTTCAGGGCCAAGATGATCATTGTGCATTAGTGCAGACTAGGGTGTATTGATCTGTAATTTGTACTTTGGGGCTCACATAAAAAAAAAAAAAAAGCTATGTGCAATGAATCCTTCAACCACTTTCCACTAATGCTGCATGTCTGAAAGGATCAGAAACGTAAGATGAGCTCTTTTGTAACTTGATTTTTTCCCCATAAGGTAACTTGATTGTAGCATGATGGATTACAAAATGCAAGCAGAGTAATAGCTAAATAGCTAAAAGTCAATATCCTTTAGCTAGAGAGAATATATGAGAATATATATGACATATATGAGAATAAATATATATAGACAAATTCAGGTATTGTTTATCACTAGTAGATGGAATTTAAAGCTTTTTGTCCTCTTCTTGAAAGCACACACTGTTTAATTTGGCAGACAGGTGGCACTGTGTCCAAACATGTTGGGGACCTAAAGTTTGTATGTTTGTATCCATAAAGACAACAAGGTTTTACCTTAAATGCATATCCAAAGTTTACAGTATTTTCACATCTCCCAATTTAACGTCCTATATTTTCATGGTTGACAATATAAATGTATAAAAATAATATGCAGCACAGCTTTCACAAAAATGTATAATTTCTATAGATATGTTTTGAGTCTTCATCTATCTATAAAATCCAATGGTATGAAATTAAAAGGAAAAAGGATATAAATGCCACTATAGTTAGGCATTTTCACAAATCAGTAATGAAATATTAAACTAAACTGGAGATTGTTCTTACAAAGATTTAAAATATTTTAAAGATATTTAATAAATACATTTGACAAAACAGCAAATTAAAAACAAAAAAAGACCCAAAATGCTGAACAAACAATAAAGCTTTAACTGGAGCAATGACAAGATGCCCTGAATCACATAAACTACCGTCCTGCAATGCGAATGGAACTAAAGTTAGAATGAAGATAAGAGAAATGGGCCTTTTACAATTATGTTTTTATAACATTAAGTAAAACCACTGTGTAGAAAACCTTTTACATTTTGATTTATATAGTGTTACTTGTTCTGAGCATTATGAAAAAGTAACATTTGAATGGTTTAAAAGGTGAACATTTTACAGTCTTCGAGGGACTGGTTGAAGGACAATCCCACTGAGAATGAGTTTCATATGAATCCACCCACCTTGATGAAGCAGCTCTGTCAGTTTTAGTGCTGCATTTGTAGAACATACAAAAGAAACAGTTTTTTTTCTTATTTTATAGGTTGTTTTTATTGGTGGGCATGGTTTATTAAAAATAAAGTCACACCAGCCCCTCACATAAAATAAGATTTAACTAACCCACAAAGAACATGGACAGATTTTCCACGGTAAAAATGGAGTATGGTTTAAATGAGTGGTTTTTGATTAAGTTGACTGAGCACTTTGTACCTGTTTCAAAAGAATGCCATTTTAGGAAGCTTTATTGTACGGATGCTTTAATTTTCCTACAAACTAAAGTTATTTTCTGTCTTTTTTTCCTTATACACAGAATGAGGAGGTGGTTTTCTAAGCCCCTTTCCCACACTGTACGTTTTAGTTATAGGTTAATGTTGTGTAACAATAGAACAAGCAGAGAGACAAGGTAGAGTCAGTGTTTTACGGATACTGATGAAGATCCCTGAGTGTTTTCACAAGACAAGCTGAGCTCTATGAATGATTGACGCAGTCAAGGTTCTGGAGAAACAGCATGTCCTGATTCTGGAACATAAAGTTAAAGACACAAGGTCCGTCATGTTTTTCTGCCACACAAGCCAAAGGAGGTATGAGTTCATGCAGTACTGCGACCCAGTTCTGGACTCTGTAAGGGTTTCTGCTCCGGTTTTTCTTTCTTTGAGGTGCTATGTTGTCCATCTTCCTGCAGACCCACCAGCCTGCTGCTGACCTCCCACAGTCTGCGAGCTACCTCGTCATCAAGAGCCTGTGCCGCTGGTTCTTTTTCAGTCATTACATTGTAGTATCGTCCGGTCACTCCTTCCATCTCCTCAGACACAGCCAGGAAAACTGAGGCCTGGGCCCCCAACTCAGGGCTCTTCACCAACAAAGAGAAAAGGGGACCTGTGAGTGACAGGGAGGAATTCAAATTTAACATCAAACACATCTGCTTGGTTCCTTTAAAGCCTTTTTGTTCTAAAACAACCTGGTTGAAGAGGCAACTTGTTGTAGCAGCTATGGTTATGTCTAGTATGCAAGTATTTACTTTTTAAAATTTTGTAGGCCAATGTTGTTGAGAATCCTTGACCTTTTACATTAATAGATATTTAAATGTGTCTTTTATTTTAGCATTGCATTTTTCATTTATTTTTAAATCTAGATTTATTAATTATTAGTTTTTCTAAAACCCCAGTGTAATCCTCAAATTAAAGAAGTTGTTGGGATGTTGCCACTCTCAAACATACTTGAATTTACTTCTAAATAAATTAAAAAAAGATATAGCTTTGCATGTTTGTGTAATGAGAATTTACTATTTCAGGTTATGTTTAAAAAAGGCAAAATACTCTTCCATGTCAGACACTGGTTGCTTCTGTTTTTCAAGTTTTTTGTAGATTTACCCGCCAAAAAAAAAAAACATTTTCTTTGAGCTCATGGATAGGAAACACACATTTTATTACTTGTAAAGGTTTTTGTGCAATTAAAAAAAATGAATGAAATGAAATGTTGTCAAAAATAAAATAAATAAATTCACTTCTTTCATTCATTGTTTTTTACTGCCACATTTATAGTTTTTTAAAGTTTCACTTCCCTGCCACTTGTTACCAGGAGTAAAACAGCTCAGAATTGAATGATAATTCATTTCTCATATGTACATTTTTCCACATTAGATAATTGATTTTGTTGTTTTCAGAGCTATGAAGGATACAAATTTGCTTTAAGCTAATTATTACATCATAACAAAGTAATTTATCTTTATATTTCTAGTCTAGTGCTTAATTTAACCCTGCTTTGCCTTTTTTTTACATTTAAATGTACTTGTAATGGCTTATTACAGTTCAGTCTACAAGAGAAGCAGAGATCCTCACCGAGCATGAAGCTTGAGAACTGTGATTGGTGCAGACCGGTGTGCCTCCCAAGCTCTGTAGCAACAACTCCTGGATGTACAGCATTCACTGTGACTCCTGTCCCTGTTGAACACAATGCATTGTTTGAAAATTAGCATCCAATGACGAAGTACAAGATGACCATGAGCTGCAGTCCCTCCCACACGTGCCCACATATTCAGCAGCCGGGAAACTCGCCTTGTAATCGCTTGGCAAGTTCTCTGGTGAACAGAACATTGGCAAGCTTGCTCTGACAGTACGCCTGCTTGGTATTAAACTTCTTCTTCTCCCAGTTTAGGTCTTCAAAGTCAATTTTTCCAATAATGTGGGCGAGGGAGGATAAGTTGATCACTCTGCTGGGGGCGGACTCTTTCAACTTCTCCAGCAAGAGATTTGTCAACAAAAAGTGGCCTGGGGGAAGTCAGAAAAAAAGAATCAGGTAAAAACTAAGTTTTACTGAAAACTGAGGAGATCTTAGGATTTATTAGGTTTAGGCTGTTTTATGTGCTGCTTCACACTTTCTTGTCAGTTTCAACAGTGACCCGATGTACGTACCAAGGTGGTTAACTCCAAACTGCATGTCAAAGCCGTCTTCTGTTTTCCATGCGGGACACCTCATGACTCCAGCATTGTTGATCAGCACGTCTACACGCTTTTCCTCTTCAACAAAGAGAATTTTTCAGGGTTTTCAAGATTTGTTTTGTGATAAAACACTTGAAAAACGTAAATCTACAATAAATACCTTTATTGACTCTTTCAGCAAATTCTCGAATGGACTTAATGGAGGCCAGGTCCAGGTGACACGCATAAACATGAGGATTCAGGGTTTTCCCACGAATTTCTTTTGCCGCAGCTTCGCATTTCTCCATGTCACGACACCCCATAATAACCCTTCCTCCTGGGGATGCAGAAATGAAAGAAGGGGTGTTAATTTGAATAATTCACCAGTTTTAATTAGATTTTTACACAAAATCATAATTATAAACTTTTTTCTCACCTCTCTTTGCCAGTTCTGTTGCCGTTTCCTTCCCGATTCCCGTATTTGCTCCTGTTATCACCACGGTCTTTCCGGTAATGGTAGCCTTACTGGGACACCGGCCTCCAGTAACATGGTTTCTATGAGAATCAAAACACCTATTGTTACAGAATTTCAAACTGAAGACTCTAATTTTGGAAAGAATGTAACAAACACATATTTTTCTTCTTTTGTTGTGATAAATAGGATCCAACTTTCTGTGTTTTTCTTTCTATTATAGTATAAGGAACATCATACAAACATATCTTTTAAAGTATTGACAGGTCAAATAAGGGTTTCAGTTCCACAGGTGAAATGACTTCAAAAATTGTCAATTTTAGATTCCCCAAAATGAACTAATCTGTTCTCTTATCAGTCCATACCAACACAATTAAAGCAAGAAGGAAGAACACAAAACTACGAGCAAAAGGCCAACTATTTCAGCTAAAAAAAAAAAATTCAAGCAGATAAGAAAAATATATAAGACATGTGTAACACAATCAACAACAACAAAGATTTGCATCAGTAGCCATGTCAAACATAGGATAACTAGACATCAGAAGATTGACTGCTTGAAAGGGTGTGGGAGGAAGCGGACTTATATAATCCCACCCCGACTCGACCATACCAGTTACTTTACATTAGATATCAACCGGTTCGTAACTAATAATCAAGTATTTATACTGTACTGACAGTAATACAGGTCATTAAACATCCTTGAGTAACAATAAGTCCTACTGCTTTGCATGTAAATACAACACTATTTCAGACTTGATTGGAGCATATGCAAAAAAGTAATACTAATAATAATAATAAGTGATGTGAACAAGTCAATATAGAGATCAATTTTTTTCCCTTTTTTTTGCAGAGATAGTTTCATCATCTAAAGTATCAGTGATGTGAATAAATCAAAAATAATAATAATAGTAAAAAAAAATAAAACAAACAAAAAAAATATATAAGTCAAATAAATGCTGATTATTTTCATCAGAAAACTCGTTTCTTCAGATCTAGTATAAAAAGAGGCAACATTAAATCATTCATGTCTGAAAGATCATTTACTTAAATCAGATATAAAGAATCATGAAAAATGCCAATAAGGATAGAAATTTACATAATTTTGAAATGTCTGTGCAGCTGCACATAAATAAATAAAAATTACAATAAACTATTTTAAAATATGAAAATAAAAAAAAAATTAAAAAAGTAAACTTCAGACTTTTGTTAACCTAAAGAGGTTTCTTTAAAAAATAGAGCGACATATCTAATCAAACACCCCCACCAAAAAAAATAAAATAAAAAACACTTCCATTTTCCCCCATATATACAAACTATTCAACTACATATCTCAAACAATGTTTAAAACTCAAGAAAATCCATGAAAAAGGATTATAGGAGGTACTTTTTTAGCTGTTGATACTTAAGTTGGTCCTTAATCATTAGTTTATACCTCTTAAAACATTTATATGCATATTCTTTAAACCATAGTAGCCTCTATACTGTAAATAAAATAATTTATACTAAATACAGTGACTTTGCATTTGATTCCCTTAAAGGATTTAACTATTTAGTACTTATAATAATAGATGCAAACTAAGTATTTAGAAGAAAAAAAACAAATAAGAACATCATCACCCAAAGACAACATTTAAAAAGTTGTTTAAGAAAAATATATGATTAAATTAATGGCAAGACCAGTGAATGATTAAAAACTAAACAGTGAAAGGCAAATGTGTAAACTACTGTTAATGTAAATAAGTAAAACTTAGTTGTCTTTTGTTTATATGAAATTAGTTACATCTTTGAGAAAAGAAGCCTTTACATTTTATAAGAAATAACATTAATAAAGGGCTATCTTTGAAAGAGAGGATGTCAAGAGCTAATATAAATGATTTTTTTTTTAAAGCAACAGCCATCACACACGAGGAGTAAAGTTTGTGCACAAATGTCATGCATCTTTTCTTACATCACATTCGGATATTGTGAATTACTTACTTGAGTAAAACCGCGCTTCCAAAAACGGTCCCAAACACGGACATTGGTAAAATATATTTACTCATGTTTATATGAAAATGCTGTCCGCCGGTAAGACATAAAATAAGTTTTGCACTACATCCGCATCTATGTGCTAAATACAAGGTTACACGCGCACAGTTTTAACGTCATCGCCTTGAGGCCCAAAGGTGTTCTGGGAAATGTTGTTTGCTACCTGGATTTTGCTTTTCTTTTCTTACTGTGGCACTCGTATTGTATTGCTTGTTTAACAAATGACTTTTATGTCCCTTTAGGGGCTCTGTAGATTTGCTACCGACTTTATATTTTTTAGGGGAAAAACACTGTTAGTTTATCATAAAGTAAGCAAATGTAAACTGAAGGATTAAAATAAATAACTAAACATAATTGCTTGCACTCTGCAACAGTTTCACCATTAATTTAATAAAATTTGCATTTGAAAAGCAGGATAGATGAGTTTTGGTTTTTTAAATATTTGGGTTTTTCGCATGTAACAAATTTCAGATTTCCAATTCAGATTAGATTTTTGTTTGCTTGTTTTTTGTTACACTTTATTAACAAAACACAATAAACAGAAAATTGAACAAGGTAACCAGCAAAAAAAAAAAGAAAAGAAAGAAGAAAAAAGATTAGGATTTACAGAGCATATTGAACAAATCACAGACTTAAACATGAGGTATAGAGCTAAATGGGTTACAATTGTCCAACCAAGCATTACAAACACGTTACAGGTTTTAACAGCTTTTGAATTGGCTGAGTTTTTAATATATTAATTGTGTTTTTTTTTTTTTTCATTTCAGAAAGGAGAACTGGTTAAAAAAATAAAGGTTTAGCAGGTGTTTACTTTCATTTATGGATATGAAATTTGGCTAAGAGGAAAATTAAATGAAGCAGATAGTTTTTATCGTTTTACCGGTCTTCAAAAAATACAAAAACATGTTTAAAACAAAAAGAAACATCAGGAAGAATGGGTTTATGCACCAAATGAAGCATGCCAGTCCAAAAGATTGAAGTGTATGAGCAAGTCTAAAAAATGTGAAATGGTTTCATCATGATTGTTAAAGAACAGCTGGTGTTGATATCCTTCTGAAATCTTTGAGAAAGAAAACATTTGACCGTGTAATATTTATAGATTAATTTGAAAGAATTTTTTCTATTAGTTAACAAATATCTACATGGTAACATCCAGATTTTTTCCCATAAAAAGTAATTGATTATCCCATTCCAGTAGGCGATGATATACGGAGAAGAGACAGTCATCTGTTGAAAAAGCCCTCAGATAGATTTATTGCGTGACTGGCGAACGGAGAAACAGATTTTACCAATATATGACTTAGTGGGGTCCATGAGTGGTAGTGAAGCGGCAGAGAAAGAGAGTCCTGAAAGCAGAGATTTTAAACCAGAAGGAACTGCATTAATTACACAAAGATACTCTTTACATGATACAAGTACATAAACAGCTTCTAAAAACTCCAGGTAGGTGTAAAATTGTCCATGAGGTTTGATTAATTGAGTAACGAGATTAATGTTATTACTCAATCAGTTTTCAAAAAATAAACGTATTTTCTTCTGTGTGATGTATGTTGTTCCAAATATAACATGTATGAGGTGAGAAGTTGTGCTTGAATTCAGGGACCAGGCGAGTAACATCTGTCTATGAAAGTTGGAGAGCTTTATGGGGGTTTTGAGAATATCTCAAATCCTTCACAGAATTGTGTCAATTTTTGATCATGTATAAACTCTTTCTATTTAAAATTTTGCTTCAAGTCTCAGCCAAATGTGTTTACATTCTTCTAATTTGTTGGTGTGACTTGTTTGCATATCACATTTCCTCTCAAATCCTTAGTTAAATGCCAAAGAAATGCTCTAACCTTGATTGACTCTCTGCTAATTGTCTTTCGTAAATTATTACATTGGTTTTTATATTTTATTGAATGCAGTTTGTTGTGTCTTTAAATTTGTGGTAAAAAATCTAAATCATTAAAAGTTTGGTAACTGGATTGTTTTCTATTATTAATAGCATATTTCGGCAGTGAAAGCTGCTGTTCTAGTTATTCATCAAGCAGTTTTTCATGTTTCTGACACTAGACCTTCAATACTAAAAAACTAAATAAGATAAAATTCTAATGATGGTCTAACTCAAAGAGAAGTAAAGTTTAAAAAAATATTGTGAGGAAATATCATGATCAGTCCAAAATAAACACGAGATTCATAAAACAATACAAAATATGGGACTACACAATCTTTCAAGGTATAAAAAGGATGTCAAGGAATTTATTTTGACCTTTATATTGATTTTTTAAAAATCTCAAATTCATTTATTTTTGATAAGTTGGCACCAGTTTGATAAGTTGGCATTGGAATTGAGCAGAGCAATGAGAGTTTTTTTCCACATCACAAATGAGCTCTTTTTCCAACAGCTTTGTTCATCTGCTCCTGATTCACAACGATTTGAATAAAGAAATACTCAGAAACACCGTTTTAAGCTTAATTTTCTTTAAATAGGTCCTCCATCATTAGAAAAATGCCAAGAACATGTTAAAAACATGAACAAAGTGGGTCTTTAAGGCCAAGATTGAGTTTATTTTTTCTGTTTGGCAAAAAATTTATTCTTAATACATCCTGACAGAAAGCTAAAGCCACGCATTAATTGAAACTGCACATCTGGATTCATAGGAAACTGCAGAACTGCGTTCTCCTCCAAACCATGAATCAAAAGTGAGCTGCTGCGTCGGCTGTAGTGGCACCGGCGCTAGGACCCAGGACACGTGAGCGTATTTTGTTTTTCCAGAGGGTGGAGACGGTGAACAATGAGTGAGCTGACTGGTAGGAACAGCAGAGGTACAACATCTGAATCACACCCCTCCCCAGCTCAGACAGACCGAGCGCATGCAGGACGCTGACAGCTGAGCTGAGTTCAGGCGGAGTGGGAGCATGCAGATTTGTTTATGCACACTGCAGAGATCAGAGCGCTGCCTGAGCATCCTGCTGAGCGCGGATGTGAATGAATGGGACTCCTTTCCCGTGTGTGCGCGCCGCTGATCTGGGTCATGCGGACCGCCGGAGGAGCGGGAGATAAAGACCAAGCGTCCATACGCCTCCTGGCAGGTTGAAAAAAAGCTCAGAGGATGCGCCGGACGCGTCAGCTGGGATTTTGATGTCAAAAGAAAGTGTTGGAGAGCATTTCCAGGAACGCACAAAGACGGACTGCGCTCAAACGTTCACAGCTGTGCTGCTGCAATTTGGCTTCCTTAACACTATAGTGAAAAGACGAGATCCATTTCTTGTTTTTGTCAGAGGCTGTTCTGTTCACCGAACGGATGCAGGACTATGGAGGAGAGAGACAGGTCGCCAGCAGGTGAGCCAGTGCCACCTTGATGCACCCTGAAGGTGCCTGAAACTGGGTCAGTCTGAATGAGAAACAAACAAATCTGCTCCACTTTCTTCAAAACAGTTAAATTCATTATAATTCAAAATGTATCCATATTTTAACCACTTTTATGTGATTTTAATTCAATACTGAAAAGTATTTTTTTGCACCCAACTCTTATTAGTATAAATGCTTTTGCTGTTTGAGTTTCTCATTTTACATTTTTAAACGCAGCACTTTTGTTTCCCGTTTTTGTTATTCTGTCTGTGCCTGATGGATGCTAGGGCGGGCATTAGGGGCACTTCACTTTTTTAATGGCTGTGTAATATTTGGTCCAGACCAGGCAGGCGATATTTCATTCTTAATGGTGCCTGATGCATTTAAATGAGTAGCTGACTTGCAAATCCTGGAAAAGAAAATCTGGTGTAATGCCGTCCAAACAAACACAACTGCAGCCATGTGGGTCAAGTGAAAATTTTGTTTTGATGTGCAAAATCCTTAACATTTTTTAAAACTATTTTAGAAAATTGTAAACTAATCAAATGATTTTGATTGATCAAACATAATGGTTATTAATAATGGATATTCAAACAGAAATGTGGCATTCTTTACAAAACAGTGAATTAAATACATGTTTTTTTTTAGAGGGAGTCATTTTATTCTATCAAACACTTTGATTTAATTATTTTTCAGCCTTCTTTGCTTCACATTTATATGATTCATTGTAGTGATGTAACAAATAAATTAGACAATGCGATTCATATCATAATTTGTGGTTGCTGATCTGATTCATTTTTGATATGCGTTCAATTTGAACAATCTGATAAAAATAATTGTCTTAAAATCCATCCAGACATCTCTGGCCAAAAGTTCAACCAGTGTGACTCAGAGATACAGTAAATACTAAACAGTGCAGGTGAATGTTTCCAGATTCCTTGTATTTCTTGCAAGATAATCAAGTGTAAATGAAATATGTGTACAATCAAACAACTGAACAAGAATTCATGTTAGATCCATCCACATTTTAGTTTCATAAAGTCCAGCCCACTGTTGGTTTTCCACATCAAAATAATACAAACTGAACATCATTACAACATTCTAAAAAGCTGTATGGTCATTTGTCTGCAAAATTCAAAGTGTTTCCACACATTGGACTGTAATGATGGTTGATCATTTTTTGCTGCCATCGTGTGTGTTTTCGGCTGTCATACACTTGGTCATTTTTACGTTATAGTAAAATAAATCTGACATGCCTCAATCTAAATGACATTTTCCAATATTAATATAATATGATTATTTTATTTTGAAACCATTTTTTTAAAGGATTCGGTCGATTCGATTAACAACTTGCCTCAAACAGATCAATTTGGTTGGATCGTAGGAAAATAAATGGATTCATCAATTTAATCAATTTGTTTAGATGGCTGTCAAGTTCCATAATACCACCAGCAATCTGACACATATATCTGAGTCTAGAATGATCTTAATCACAGCAAAGTTCATAGTAAATTCTTCAAAATGGCCGTATCTTGTAACTACAAAACAATCCCAAATCATCACCTCACCAACACCATGCTTGAAATAAGTAATTACAGGTTTTGTTATTATTATTTAAAAAAAAAAAAATGATATTTTTAAAATGCTGAAATGTTAAAAATAGAAGAATTTGAGTTTAGACTCTAACATGGCTGTAGCACTGTATGTTTGTGACTCACAAAGCACTTATTTCAACAAAAGAATTCATCCATTGTTGAAAAAACAAATAGAAATTCACAAAGAAAAAGTATTTTAATCAAAGTATTGCCATGGAAATTTTCCCTACTTCTAGTTATATTTTTGGGTGTTTTTTTCCTGAGTTTTAGCAAACTATGGCTGCACATTTCCCCTTTGCTCTTCCAGACACAGCTGTACCACATCTCTTGCGGTATGTCTGCCCTGGAAAACACAATAACATTTTTCTTCTGGGCTTTTGAAGTTAATTTGAATTTTTTTGTGGTTCTTTATTTCGGGTAGCAGCAATTATTTTCAGGAAGATAAATAAATAAACAAAATTAAAAAATAAAGGAGAAAAAAAAACAACAACAACAGCAAAAAACAGTGGCCGAATTGGACACTATGGGTTCTGGGCTAGAGGAAAACTGTGCAAACCTAAGATGTGCTGCTGTATTTTTGTTTGTTTTCTCCTCCCAACCCTCGATCTTTTTTCTGTTTTTGCACAACCATAAACTTTATTCTCACACAGGATTACGGATGTAATTGTTTGGTATTATTATACTTTCTAAACACCACATAAGTATTGTAGCACTTCACAAATACACCTGTACTTTTATTATTGTAAACTTATAAAACTGTATATCTCCGTCTATGTATATCACATCCAACAGCGAAAACAGACTATGACTCATTGCTGGCAGCTTGAACTGGAGCCAGTCTGAATAATCCCCCATGTAAACATAAAAAAACTATGAAACTGACATGACTAATACGCAGGTTTATGATTAATAATGGAAAACTGAAGCTAAAAGGTGTTAAAGACTGCAGACATTTTGTCGGGAAAGTCTAACTGTAGGTTGGTTTGTTCTCTCAGGAGGAGGTGGCACACACACACACATGCACATGAAGACACATAGGGAGATCAAAAGCACAAGTCTTGCAGGAGAGACAGAAACAGAACTGACACCTTGCTGTTTAATCCCACCATGTCAATCACTGATGCTCATTTATTGTTTTATGCTTTTAAAGTTATTACATTGACTTGGCTTATAGACTTTTTTTCAAAACACACATTTAGGGGTTCTTTTGTGAATTTAAGCATATATTCTGAATTTGAAATGTACATATTTATTACTACAATTTGAGCAAATGCTCAGTTTTCTTAAAAAAAATCTCTGAAATGAGGTAAAAATGGAATGATGAAATATAAAGTGTTATTAGGTTTTTGGCTTCAGATGAACGAGGAGAAGAGCTTTCTGTACACACACCATAAACAATCAACATTTGTCACTTGACGGTTGGAAGCTACTGTGTATGAGCAGCATAACAAATCACCATTCACTGCTGTTGCATCATTCAGCTACACCCCCATTTACCAACCTCATATTACAGTCAGATTTCTCAGTGTTTGACATCACAGGGTCGATGGGGTCTGTGCGGTATAAAGCAGTGAGGCTTTAGTCTTCAGATCATCAAATATCCTCACTTCCTTTTTTTCCCCTTGTCATTTCAAACTTGCAAGATCTTCCTCATAAACGAAAGCCGTCTGGGTTGTGACATTTTAATGGAATGGTAGTTATGGTACAATTTCTTTCAAAGGCAGCAGCGCAGAGCAACATAAAGTGGACTTAAGTGACACTGATCTTGATTGGCATTCATAATCAAGTGCTGAGGGATTTGTTTTAGTCTTTATCCTAAATTGCAGGGATGATGGAATTTGCCTGAGGATAAGGAATGTAATACAAGTGATTAGATGGCCTTGCTGTAATTTTCCTCACTCCTGCTGGCAAGTAATCTGATTTAAAAAAAAAATTAAGACATTAAGTTGAAAATGCTAATTTAAAAGAAAAAAAATCTGAAAAAGCACACAACAGTGTGTTACCTTTGAGCTCAGCCCATTTCTGCTCTCCAAATTTGGGAACAGTTCACCTTGGGTTACCCGTCCCAGGTTTGCAGGTCATCCCTGCATGAGCCAACTGGCTGCCAAACATTTCTGTCTTCCAGTAGTTGCGTTGAGGTCATTCCATTGAGTTGGGACACAGAGATGAGTGAGAAAATTTGCAAGAAAGGCACGTTGCAAAGCTCTGCATCCCAGCAGGCATCCTTGTGGGCAGCTGTGCAGAGCTGAGAACTGGTGATTTTTCTGTAAACTGTGCTGAAAGGTTCACCTATCGCAGCAGGAGACTTCTTCATCTGTGCCCCAACTGAGAAACAAGGACCACCAGCTTATCGGCCAGGCATTCCCTGAAGAAGGTGAAAACCTGGTAGGGAACAGGTTGTGCAGCTCATTTAGTTTTGAACAAATACATTATTTTTCTATCCATCCATGCTGGAACAACAGGGAATTAAAAAAAATAGATTCTGTCATTGCTGCAAGTGCCTTTTTCAATTTCCAACCAACCAGTGGGAGAAACAGAGCCAGTCACATTGTATTTTACTCAGTATTCTCACTGTAACAGAGAAGCAAAGCAGACTGAGCATTCTGACAAGAAATTGTACACAAGAGATCAGTCCTCATCTATAATGACTCTTGCAGAGAGGAAAGAAATCAGTCCATTAGCATGGGGGGTAAGAGGTAAAGACACAGGCTCTGCAATTTATTTTTCTTTCATTAGTACATTGCTTACATTTGGAACAACAGAAAGACGAGAAAGAGGGGTAGGGAGACTTTGTGAATTGCGTATGCAAAACTGCTGATTCAAATTAATCTTGCAAATGCTGCCTTGAGCTAATTGTCAAAAACTCGAACAGCTTCATTTTCTTCTTAGGTTATTACTCAAGCATGAAAACATTTTTGGAGCTTGAAAATTGTTTCTGTCACAGTTTATATTAATTTCATCATCAACCAACTTCCTTGGAGGTGCTTGATTAAAAAGAGCTGTAATTTCAAAATAAAGTGTTGTCCTAAAAATTTTAGCTTTGAATCGCAGTATTAGCAGTGGATATGAAGAGGTAAATATGCTTCAAATTGAACTGTAATGTGTGTTTCCCCAAATGTTTGGATTATTCTGCTGTTGCCTTGCAGGCAAAACAAAGGAATGCTAAAAAACTTCACCTCATGATGGCACTGCTTGAAAGGGTGAGGGTCCAGGGATTAGCATAATTAAAACAATTCATCCTAAAGCAAGAAAAAACATGAAAATATACAGCACACCACATACTCTGCTGCTTTTTTTCCTGGAAGCCTTTTGTCTTTTGCGAATAAAACAAAGTCTATTAGGCTAACACTGAAAATGTGCTGCTCTCTGTTTGAATAATTGCTCATCTGAGCGAGACTGTCAAACAACGTTTGTGGAGAAATTAGTGTCAGTTTGTTGCTTCTGAGCAGAAACCTTTTTATCTCCTCTTTTCTATGAGTCAGGATTTGTTTTCAGACTGCGAGGCATAATACTTCTCTTAATTTCAGAGGGGGAAAAAAACTATTTCTGTTCATGCTATTGAAGCTTTTACCAACATTTACATAAACAACATTGGAATAATCGTTATTTCGTAAGAGTTGTATGAAGTGGTACAAATCCCTCCAGATATTCAAAAGAAAAACAAATCTTTGAGCCAGAAATTCATTTGTATGTGCAGCATGTAAATGTTACCTTGTCTTTTTCTGGCTGAGCGGGCAGAAGAGGAGCTGAGGGCAGCATGGCTGATCAGTGGGGCATGAAGCAGCGTGGCAGAGCACGAAGGCTGTGCTTGTGCGAAAGCTCGCAGCTGCTCCCTCTCAGATGTAGCAGCACAGAGGGTCTTTGATAGCGTCCTCGTGAGCCTGAGACACCAGACCACCCTTGGCCCCCCCACCCCAAGATGGAAACTTTCCAACACACGTTGATAAATGCACCTCTGCCTGCTCACTGTGAGCGTCGAAGCATCTTGAGAAAGAGCAAACCCCTTGTCTTATTTGGGGTTCCTAATCCGAGACTGCATAGGAAGTGGTGGTGGTGGTGGGGTGGGGGGCCTCCTTTCAGGATCTGAGTAATGTGATTAGTGACCGTGCTGGAGTGCTGTGCATTCTGCTTGTGATTCTGGCTAGAAGAGGAGCCTGCCAGTAAACCAGAGCTCCCTGCTCGGCTCTCACTGTTCAAGGCCACGGGGCCTCACGGGGTGGGCGGTCAGAGGAAATGTGCTTCCAGTTTGTCTGTCTGGCCTGTTTAAATGTTTAATCACCAAACTCAGACCACCGACTGGTTTGGACAATGATCAAGCATTTGCCAAAGGCACAAAGTGATCTGGCTCAGCATGAGCTGGCAACAATATTCAAAGTGTCTTATATAATCATCTCTACAGTTATGATCAAAATCAAGAAGTGTTATCTGTAAAGATCCTGGCACAGGGCAATTTTTTCTGCTCTGAGTTTTTCTTTTCTAAGCTCCAAGCTAAGCACAGAAGGCTGCAGAGTTACATCTTATTTTAGTTTAATGACTATATATATCAGATTCTTCCCACAAGATCTGCGCCTTCCGAACATCTGAATAAAACATCCTGATCCATGTTTTCACATGTATATTTAGTACTAGGTTATATTGTTAATTCACCTTTTGTTCTTGCAAAGCGCACAGCAGGTGGCTGCCACGTTTGCGATGCTCAGAACTTACTCTACGGCAGCAATGATATGAAATTGATTGCAGGGACGGACAATAAACAAAGAGCAAAGCATCTGGCTATGAATAGAAGATGAGAAATGCCTCAACAAAATGGTTCTTGCTGATTTGGTGCTTATTAGTTGTGTGTGTGTGCATGCTGTGCACAATTGGATGATTAAATTGGGTTGAGTGTGCAGAGAGGAGAGATTAAAGAGAAACACACAATAGATGTGGCAATTAAAACAAAAACAAATAACATTTGACCTATTTCAGAAATCAACTGAAGCATTGCCGCTATGGGATTTAATTTATATTTTTTTATCTTTGACATTTTGATAAAGAATAACTAATCAACCAGGACACAAAGTAAATGTTGGAGCAGTTCTGCAGACAGCTGTGCAGATGTATGGCTCAAAATGGTCACAGATATTCACCGGCATCTCTCATCTGCACATGCATCCCTTGAAGTTGTCGGTGCTCTCAGTTTATTGCTATTTGTGAGTCACTCAACTTATTGATTTTCCTATATCCCTGTGCCAGTAAGTGCTGTCCGAAGTCTGCCATATAGCATGCAAGAGTAATCCAGAGGCAGCAGGAAGTCCAATATATTAACTAAAAAGTCATCATGTTGATGCTTTCTCAGTATTGACTGCCTTGATCGCAGGACATGAAAATGAAAAAAAAAAAAGCTAAATGGATGCAGAAATGAAGAATGTTCTGTTATCAACACACACATTCATTTGTAAATTGAACCCTAAAGTACTCTATTCTTATTTCAGTCTGCCTCACAGCGTCAAGGCGACCCTGTCTCTTTCTCCATCGGGACCAGGACGGGTGGGCAGCGGCGGAGGCTCACCCACATCCAAAGTGGGATGCGGTGGAGGGGTGCCAGTGGAAGACATGGAGGCGCTGGCCATCACCTCTCTGTCGGCGGCAGATGTAGCCAAACAGTACGAGCACATCAGCGAGCTTGGGAAGGGGACGTATGGGAAGGTGGACCTGGTGGCTCACAGGACGCAGGGTGTGTTAGAAAAACAGTTTCTTTTTCTTATTGTGTTATTTTTTTAGACTTTTTAAAAGTCAAACAAAAAAAAAATCGGAATTTAGGGTGCACTACACGATTTACAGCTGAACATAAGTATTTCTACTTTGCACAATTAGCTTTAGAGCTGTCCCTAGAGCAGAGCAAGTCTGTTTTTTGGCTTGTTTCTTTGAGGAACTGCCTCTGATGCTGCTGTCCCAACTGCACATACAAATATGCTCTCCCCACCACAGATCTGTAGACAACAAGCAACATCTTTGCGGTGTAGGCTCGTAAATATTTAAAATTACATTGCAGCAAAAATGAGACAAATCTTCAAAAGTAACCCTGTGCTTTTTGACATCATTTTGAATGAAGAGTTTATTTGTTGAACAAGTGTAGTACATCAGAATCCTCACCGTTTGTCCCCGTCTTCTTCGTCTTGTTTCCTGTAGGCACCAAAATGGCCCTGAAGTTCGTTACCAAGAACAAGACAAAGCTCAAAAGTTTCCTGCGAGAATACAGTCTGACAGGCTCACTCAGCTGCAGCCCTTTCATCATCAAAGTCCTGGATGTGCTTTTTGAGACGGAGGACAGCTATGTATTTGGACAAGAATATGCCCCCGCTGGAGACCTTTTCGACATCATACCCCCACAGGTAGCACCATCATCCCTCTGCATCAACCGCCATTCTTATCCAACCCAAACCCACACCAATGAGTCACAATGATCACACGCAATGGTTTTAACAAGCTCTTCTGGGATTGCAGTCTTGCTTGTGTCCTGATTTGTGGTCCTCGCTGGGCTCTCGCTTTGCTTTAGCGCTCTCCCAGTTGATATGCAGGAAATATTTGACTTCAAAAGACTTTTGAAAGATTCATTAAAAACGTGGCAGTAAAATTTGGAGCTGGAGCTCCTATTTTAGTTTTCCTCTCTGGAGCATGCCTCTTCATGCATTTTAATGTGCAAAAGTGCTCTTTGTTTCTGTCTTCTCTTAGGTTGGTCTGCCAGAGGAAATGGTCAAACGATGCATGCAGCAACTTGGTTTGGCCTTGGACTTCATGCACAGTAAAAACCTGGTCCATCGGGATGTCAAGCCTGAAAATGTGCTCTTGTTTGACCGAGAATGTCGGCGGATCAAGCTTGCAGACTTTGGGATGACCAGGCGTGTCGGCTGCCGGGTGAAACGTGTGAGTGGCACCATTCCTTACACGGCACCAGAGGTGTGCCGAGCCAGCCGAGCCGAGGGTTTCCTTGTGACTACAAGTCTAGATGTGTGGGCATTTGGCGTGCTGGTGTTCTGTATGCTGACGGGTAATTTTCCGTGGGAGGCAGCGTTGCCCACCGATGCCTTTTACGAGGAGTTTCGTCGCTGGCAGAAAGCGGGGTGCCCTGTGGGAACCTACCCATCTCAGTGGCGCCGCTTCACTGATGATGCTTTGCGTATGTTCCAGAGATTGCTTTCCGCTGAGCCGGAAAAGCGCTGTGGGGTGAAGGACGTGTTCTGCTTCATCAAGTATGAGCTGGTCAGCGAGCTCCGGCGCAGAGCCTCCTACAGAGCAAAGAGAAACGAGAGGTCCAGCTCAGGCGTGTGTACCGGAACCTGCGCTCCTTCCTCATCATCTACTTCTTCACGTCCTTCCCACAGACACCCAGAACCCTCCACCCCTCCAGGGACCACTTGTCTACGCCCAGCTCCACTTAAACGAAGCGTCCTCTCTGACCCGCTGTCTCCCAGAGAGGAGTCTGGACAGCACCAGGCCTCAGGCCGTGACAAGAACAAAAGCCAGATGGTGATGGCAACAGCCATAGAAATCTGTGTGTGACCGCGCTAATGTTAATGTAGGAAAATAGATGGCTTTTTACAAATAACACGCTTTGAGGAGGTGTGAATGACTACCACAGTGAACCTGGTGTAAAAGGAGAAGTACTTCAACCATGAAAGAGAAGCTCAGGATCCCACCCTAGGCTGCGGATAAAGACTCAATCAATCAGCGGTCGAAAAAGTGACAGACTGTCTTTGAATTCAATGCCATTTAGGGTTTGATTTGTGACCAAAGACTGCTTCCCATGCAGAGAAGCCATGCAGGCGGCAGGCATAGAGGAGTCCAACGATGCTTCTATAAGCTGCTCAGTCTGCCAACCTGACATCTGTGTTTTTCTGCTCATACACTGTGGTGGTGCTAACAATTTCAATTCATTTCTCTATACATCAGTGTGTATTTATCTAAATTTTAGCTGCATAACTTAGTGATCAATGAATAAGAAAGCAGCTTGGGTTTAGAAGAGAACTATTAAGCAGACCTCCTTTCAGTATCATGTCGAGAAAATAAACTTATCGAATACTTCACTTGAAAATGTCAAGTAAAGTAAAAAATAATAAAATAAAAAATCACCGATGTAGCAGTTTGTGTGAGATGTGTTTTCATAAAGAAGTCTGGACTGTTCTCAATGACAGGCATAAACTCAGGACTCTACGATTAATCTCTTCCTGTTAAATCTTTCACCAAAATGCACGTCTGGATAACACATCTGATCATTTTAAACATTTTTTTCCCAGACAAAATACAAGTACGAGCAAATGTTCTTGAAAAACAAAAAAAAAACAAAAACATTTTATTAAAAATGTCAATTTTATCTTTAACTTTCATGTTGCGTGTGAAAGGGCGGTAGGAATATGCGTCTCAAATGCTAAAGCACGTTTTTTTTATTTTAGTCAAAGAGAACTTTGAAAAACATGACTATATTGTACATAAATGAATATTCCTGAACTTATCAGGTAGTTCAACCATGTAGCTGTGTTGATTTTCTACAAGAGGGAAAGAGTGTTATAGAATTCTACATGTATTTTTGGGGTGAAACACTGTATGTAGCAGCAAAATATGACAATAATATATGTATAGGAACCAATGAAATGTATAGATGTATGAAATGGAGTCAGTTCACATCAGAAACCACTGTAGCAGCTGCTCTTCTCCATTTTTGTAGTTTCTCAAAATTGTTTTTATTTTCACTGACTTGACCAGTGAGTATATCTACCATGACCTGCGATCTGATCATGACAACATGCATCCTTTGTGAATCCTTTCTTTTTAATTTCATTAGGTTTTTATATGAGGTGTTTTTCACTGCGACACCTATCCAGCTTATAATGCTGTATGTTTATTTGTCCCCCCTGCTCAGTTTACTTCACTGCTTCTCCATGGATTCATCTGCACTTAGGTTGATGAATCTGAAGGGGCGATTCTATGGCTGTGTTTGGAGTGTCTCCTCAAAGCAACAACTACACAACAAAGAGGATGCAGCAGGACACTTGAAGCGAGCAGAGATTCTAATTGCGCATCAACACACATTGCCAAGATGAAGAACATGACAATCTAAGATGTTTTATGGCCAGACAAAAAAAAGCAAAAATACACACACTTCTGTGAGCATCCCTTCATTCATAATTGACTGCAGCTGCACTGATAGATCCTCAACTGGGATTTATGATTCCAGATGAAAAGAGCCATATCTGTCAAACTCACATTAAGGCTTTTATTACGATAAATACATTTAAAATCAAGTTGTAAAATAATATTTGGGATCAAAGTTAAGGATTGCTTGAAATGCCATAAATGCTATAAGTAGGCATTTTGTTAAACAATAAGCAAATAGCAAATGTGAAAATGTACATTTAAAATAATACCTGAAATATTTTAGGACTTAAAACCCCATTCCTATATTTTGCTATTATCACATTTTCAAAGTAAAATATATGATTTCTTGGGTAGTTTACTGGATTTGCTTGACTAAATTCATTAGCTTAAAGCCAACATATGCCAACTTTTTCAGGGATTTTCATTTTGCTTTTGATTTTTTAACTAATTCTTTCAGTTTTCTGATTGTCCAGCTTAAATATTCTTTGAGGTTTTTTTTTTTTGCTTTTCTGATAAAGTAATACTATACTACTATATTCTGGATTTGAAGGTTTGAGATCTGGATATGATTGCGAGGTTTAAATTTTAGCAGGATTTTAGACAAACGTATACAAACAACACCAGAAACAGACGAAGCAACTATTGTACAAAAAAGTCCTCATCAAATACACAAGAAATACATTATTTAGGGAAATAAAGAAAATTAAATTATAAAGCCATACAGATAAAATATAGTATATAATGAAATTCTTAGATTTTTTTGCTGATGATATTTTAGCTATCTCCAATTTGTATTCTGAAAAAAATCTTCGAAAGGTATGTTTTTTGATGTTCTCCAACAATTCCATAAAGTTTTTGGCTTAAAAATTATTTTTAATTTAGAAAATCATTTGTGTCAGACTCAAAGCTATAAGCTTTGATGATAGATGATCTGTGTAGACCACTAGTTAATTGTACATTACTCAGAATACCACATTACAATGTTAATTATTTTTTAATATAATGGACAAAAAGTCATTGAGAAAAAAAATTGAGAATTTCAAAAACTGACAAAACAGCTAAACTCCTTTTTGTTATGACCTTGACTGGGTTGAAAATCACAAAAAAGTAGTTGATGCACGGACCCAGAATCAATAATTTTCTTCCACTTGAATTTGTTTTTGTTCAAGCCTTCATCATCCACATTTCTCTTTCTCTCCCCTTTATCATCCCATGATGGCTCATCACATCTGTTGCCACGGTGACAGAACTGCCACCCAGGACTCCGGTTCAGTTTACATCCCCCATTCTGACCATGAAGTCTAATTGAGCTCAAATGAAACAACTGCTGGTTGTCCTTCTTTAATCTACAGATCCTCATGACAGACTGGCTTTCCTTGTTATGCTAGATGAGATTATTTCTGCAGAAACTCTTTAATTTTAACTTTTCCTTCCAACTCTAAGAGCGGTGTCCCATTTGACCCAATTACTTTTTTCCCTCCTTTTCTGTTTCAGTCTATATCAGGTGAAGATCTGTATGTGTCAGTAGAAAGAGTTGAATGATGAAACATATGCCAGAAAATAATAGTTCTAACAGTGTTCTCTTTGTACTTGAAATACATTCCCAATGCATTAATATATTTAATAGATTTTAAGCCTACATTTCTGTCAGAGATTAAACAGATTTTATTCTCAACATAAAAATTCAGTTTTTTGCTGAAAAATGCCATGATGAGAAGTTAAAACTTCCCTTTCCCCTACAATAATTTTATTTCTAACAAATTTTCAGCAGAATTCAACCGCTTATTAAATATGCAAATGTGATTTAAGAGAATATCCAATGAAGCCACTCGCAGCTTTCTATTAACAACAAATCGCAGAGAATTGTTATGGTTTAAGTACACTTTTTTATTTTTTAAATAAATACTCACCCTATGATATCAAACTCCAAAGCTTAACTTTAAGCTTAATTTTAAAAACTAATTGTCTGCTAAAATACAACACAAGGTCAGAGCATAACAGCATAGGAAAAAAAACTGAAGGTTTAGTTCCTCTGCTCAAAATAAATGCCCTTTGTCATTGAATTGCTATTAGTTATTTAAAAAAAATTTTTCTTGCTCATGTAAAATAGAATTACAAATATTAGGTGTCAAGATTTATTTAAAATACAGGGATTATTGCTCTCTTCTTTCCCTCTTTATCCTGACTCCATCATGAAGAGTTTTCTGAAAGCACATATTATTTTTATTCGTTATAATTGTATCTATAATCTTTAACAAGATGTTATTATATGTGAAAATAAATTTATGCACCACTCCAAAGTCTCCGTTTGTTTTTAAAACAGTCACTTTTTAAAATTAAAAGTTCAGCATTGTGTGGTCCGCAGATGACCGCATGAAGGTCATCTTGACTGATGTGATTTCCTGAGGCTTTGGCTTTAGATTGGGCCCTGAAACTACTTTAATGTGTTGGACTTTGTCTGAAAAGCCCAATTAGCACATGTGTAGATTGCAGTCATCGGCTGGCTTCAGAGAGCAAAAGAGTTCAAGGGCAGTTAGAATGATAGTGCTGTCATCTTGCAACCACATCATGCCGCCTCTCAGCTCTTGAGTCACAGAAGAAGATGGGGATGAATCCATCATCAGGGTGAATTTTAACAGAGGGAGTAAGTGCATGGTGTTTTCTGACAATGAAAGATGATCAGCTCAATGAGAGGCAAAGACATGAAGAAAGGTCAATTGTGACACCTTTTGCTTGTTGGCAAATTAAAGGTTTTCCCAAGATGATTAATTATTCTCTGCTTGGGATTTTTCTGTAATGCTGCGGACAGTGACTTTACGTTTTAAAGATCTCCTTCTACTAAACATTGACACACCAGAAAAGATGCGGGAAAACTCAACATTTTTCTAACTGGGCTAAACTGCCCCTGTTTAGCCCTGTTGGATTATTCTGGAGCTTTTAAAAGACTCCCCACTGAACCAAATTGCTTCCCAGGACGGGAGAAAGCTGGATATTACGCCTATAGTTGGTGACCCGTGTGAGTGCACAGCAAGGAAAGTGATCTCTGTGGATGCAGCTGTCTCTGAGAGATCAAGCAGTAAATCCTCTTCAGTTACGCTTTTCAGCAAGGGCTGAGAACAGGAGGTGAATACAGGCCTGATGGGGAAACCATTTCCTGACCTGATTCTGTTCCTATTCAGGTCAGAAAATCTAATGTAAAATAAAAAACAACAATGGGAATTTTGCACTTATTTGTCCTTAAAATATTATAAATTTGTTGTAGGAAATTGGGTGAATTTCAAAAGAGAGAATTTAATAATGAGAAAATAATCTCAATTTATTGAATAATTTGTCTGTTTGTTTACAATTTTTGAATATATATGAAAGAAATTTTGGAGGATGAATTTTAGGCCAGGTCAGTCCCTGGTAAGAAGTATTTTTGTTTTACGGTGCTGAAGGACCCTGCTGAGACCAAAAAACAGGATTTTGACACCCACTTCAATGAAAATTGTGTGTTTGGTGTTTTTAACATGTTCTTGTTGCATTTTTCTGATGATGGAAGAATTATAATAGGAAAATTAAGATCAAAATTGTATTTCTGAATATTTCTTTAGGCGACAAAATGCAGTTTGGAAAAGCTTGTAGTTGTGACATAGACACTACAATGGTCCACAAGCTCCCTGCTCTGCTCTATTCTGATGTATCCACTTGCAGACAAATAGATCCGTGTACATCTTTGTTTTCCTCAACCGAGCTGGCATCTGGCTCAAAGCTGTAGGGCTGGATAGCTTTATTATTGCTCAGAATTTTTGTTGCACTGGTAATGTTAAGTTGGGTGTGTGGGGGGCTGTAAGCTAGTGGGGCTTTGCACCAACAGTCCTGCCTACAACTCAGAGGCAAATTTCTAAGGAACTACCCCTGCTTTACAGAAACTACATTTGAAAAAAAATCAAGTTTTCTTTCTTTTTTTTAAATTTTGTCTAAAAACGGCATGATCATTATTAAAAGCCCACTGGGAACACATAAAATAGCTCAAAAGATGATTGGAGTGGGACTTTAACTGACCATTCAGGGTGAACTTAGCAGGAAAATTGGAAAGGAAAGGCACAAAAAGGCAAAAACTCATGACATAAAATAAAGAATGGGACAACAGCACAAATCAGAACAGGCAGATTTTCACAAAGTCAACAATAAAAAATCCCATCCAACTAATTTGTAGGAAATCAAGTCGTTTTTCTTTAAACTCAATTTGTGTGAATGCAGCTTTTATAGTTTATATAAAGAACAGTATTTGAGAAAAATCTACCTAAATACCAGTCTCTTTTGTGTAATTGAGAACTAACAGGTGTAAAACAAAACAAGAGGCAGCAAATGTAAAAAAAATTCCTTCGTATAAACTGGCACCTATTGCCAGAAATGAATAATTAAAAGAAGAAATCCGGCAATTAAAAATATTCTTACAACATTGTGATCTGTTTTATAGTAAAAAATGTGTTTCAAAGTCATTCAACTGACTTAGCATGATTCCTGTTGGGAAATTTTGACAAACTGCTCTTCTTGAGGTTTGGTAGCATTGAGATTTTGTAATTTAAATTTGCACTCTTTTTATAAATTTAATTTGACCGAAATGTTCTAAAATTAGTTCATGTGATTTTCTAAAACACAGCAGGACTGGAGATGTTCTGAGGAACAAGCTGAAGAACCCAAGCCTCTGATTATCATTATTTCGGCTCATTTTAACACCATAAGGAACACACTGTCCAACATGAAATCTCTTGTGCCATGTCAGCCTCCTGCCTCTGCAGATGAATCATTCCAAACATGTCAGATATAGAAAGAATTTGGTATGCGCTTTGATTTTACTTGGATTTTTGGTGGTAAGGCTGTTTGAAAGTGGGAAACTCGGTTAGAGAGGACGGAATAGGAAAGGGTGTTTTCCTTCAACTTTGGATGTGAAAGACAAAAGACGGGAGAGGAAAGAAGAATGTCAGAGAAGGCTGTGATACAAGGAGAATGAGATGCTTCAAGAGGCACTGATGCGTCGTTTTGAGCTGTGAGAAGTCACTCTTCACACAACTGTCTGCAGCATAATGAGCTATACTACATTTGTGCATGCCGCCTTCAATATTACTGCAAACTGCATGTGTGGAGCTTGAGGCATTTAAAAAAAAAAAAATCGGCGCACAAACCTTCAGACGGAGTGTGGTCGTCTGCCACCATTGCTATAGCAACTGAGGTGATCCCAATTTAGAAGAGCTGTGAAATGCTATTCTTTTTTTAGTAACCATCCCCATGTTTCTTGCCATGAGAGCACAGTTTGAGCTTTCACTGTTTTTTTTTTTTTTTTAGGGATGAAAATAAGAAAACACTTTTTCCTTTTTTGTTGGTGTAGATATGTCTCCTGCACGGACGTCTCATTAAATGTTGGTGGCTGGCTGCACTGGCCGTGTTTGCATACGTGAGTTTAAAGCTGTGGAGCTTGTCATGTTTTGGACTCATGAACTTTAGAGCAGAGGCAGCGTCAAATTAAAGGTTCCACTAGATTTCTTCAAAAATAATGAATCCAGTACATTTATATTCTCAGTCTCCAGTTAATTTTAAATTGTATTTAAATCCAAAGGTTCCTGCATCTACACCTATAACTCAATACCAGAAATACCAATATGGTGGAGCCAATACCAGACAAAACCAAGTTATAAAAACTCTTAATCAAAGTAAAGTTGTATTCCTCTGTTTTTTCCCCATGTTGTGAATCAGACATCTTGCCAGTGACAATACTGAAGAAGGAACTTTGTAAGACGTTTTGAGTTTGTGGACGTGCTCAATCATTTTTTGACTTCCAAAATAAGCATAAACACATACATTTTTTGGCCAAAATACCTTGAGATACAAAAAAAAAAGTTTAAATGTTTCATAGCGACATTTTTTTCTTGAAATGTGTGAACAACTTTGGCAATACCAGTATGGAAAGAGTCTGGAATATGCTACAGGCAGTGTGGTGGTGAAGGAACCCTTTTTGGTTGGCTGATGCGACTCAGGCATGAAGTCAGGTGGTGCCAGTCGAGTTCTAAGTCAAAGTCCGGTATGTACTGGAAACAGATCCCACTTACTGCTGGCTGAGCGAACCAAGTTCCTGCTCTGGTCATACAGAAGAAAGAAGCTTTGTCAGTAAATGTCTTGATCATGGTGTCTTCCAAAAATCTCCTCCAAGTGAAGTTACAGATGTTGCCCTAAACCAGGGGCTGCAGCCTGAGGCTCCGCAGCCAGAAGAAGCTCTTTTACCGCTCTATAGTGACTGACAAAAAATAAAATAATGACGCAGTTTGTCAGTTTTGCTTTTGTTCTCAGTCTATTGTTTTTTTGTGCAGGATGGCTGTGGCTGGAGGGCTCCGCCTCTTTACCTGTCTTACCTGGCGTGGAGCAGCGCTGCTTAAGCTTACCATAAAATAAGTTACATTTATATTTACAATGAAAGTAAGAGTGCAACGAACGCAAAGTAGCGTCAGATTTTCCTAAAGGGTAAACTATGACTTGGTCGCTCCTACTATGACTTGATCATAAGAAACAGGCCCAAATGGATACTTTACTATTAAAGGTTGCAGACTCCTGTACTAAATGAGTCGTCTTTTGTGAGGCTGAGTGGCCTAAAGAAAATAAACGTGCAAGACTCTCGTAATGTAGAGTTTACGGGAGGTAAAAATGCATCTTTTTAAACTGCTTTAGTAATGAGTTCTGCTGCAAACAACCAAAGTGTTTTTCCTCTAAAAACCTTTATTTAAGAGACTGACATAGTTGCAGAACTCAGTAGATTTTTCATGGTCAAATAGTTAAATGAATACCCAGAAAAACTCAATGTGTGAATCTGAAATGTGCATAAAAGAGCCATCACAATGATATAAATAAAATTGCCTTTTATTTTAATTGAAGCAGTTGGAAAGTTGGTTTTAAAGGATTAATGAAAAAACATGCCTGAATTTATTTCCAATGATACGAAACAACATTTATTTTTTTTTCCTTTCAAGGAAAATGTGAACCTGTTGATTTTAGGAGAATGTTCACTTCAAAATCTGTTCACAGCTGTGATGTTGATTACCCAGAGATGATAAAAAAAGAGGATTGCAGCGTGCCACAGTGATCACTTTCCTTAAACCATAAAAAAAGAGCAGAAAAACTAATCTTTGCAGCTTAAAACTGTAGTTTACATCAAAAAAATAAATAATAAACATTTTTCATAAATATTATAGTAAGTAGATGGGGCTTTTGTGGTTCTGATAACCTAGGATAGTCAGACTCATTTAAATGTAATGTTTAACTGCCTGTTGGTCACCTTCAAAGTCAATTTCATTGTTGACTTCTATTACAAGCAGCTTATTAAATTAGTTTTTATTTAAAAAAAAACAGTCATTCTGTACCTTCTTTGTTTTATTTTGAAATACAAAATGCTCTCTAGCAGTTCTTGGAACATATGGAGTGTACGCTGCCACAGAGCCAGAAATTATCAACAAGTTAGAAGACTCATTTCATGAAATTAACAACAATGCCAGAGGAAGAGATAATTATAAAGATTTGACAAAACTGTCCCTGATGTTCGTTTGGCACAGCTCTGCACTGTGCCTCATAGAAAATGGTTTTATTCTCCTGTCACTGAGGTGCACAGCCCCCTGTTGGATTACAACAAGGCCCATCATGAACATGCTATTGCCTACTTTTAAACTGCAAATGTCCCAGTGATGAGACACAATCACCTCTGATGATTAGTGCAGTTACTTTCAATTACGTGGTAATGAGTTTCTCCAGCAACGAGCTGTAGCGTGGACCACAGTTCACACAGCTCCCTCCCTGATAACAAGAAGGCACGCCTCCATCTCTGTCTAGACAGGAGAGTTGATTTCCTGCATAATTCTCACAGTTTCCTATTTGACTGCAAGAACATTCATTTATCTTTTCCTAAGATTCCAAATACAACTGAGCGCAGTTTTTCTCTCCGCAGAAAAGCCCCTTTGCCCACCTAAGGACTTTGGCATTTAACTAACTATTATGGGAAATCTTTTCAATTAATGCTTGTTATATTGAGGAAGAAGTCGATTGATGGTGGATTGGGGCTTGGGGGAGGTGTCACTGAGAGATTTGAAAAAAAATCCAGCTTTAACCTTTTCTATTTTGAGTTCTTAGACTCTGTCGTTGTTGGTTTTCTATTTCCATAAATCAAATTTGTGATGAAATGTCCATAACTGCAAAGACTGTCTCTGATTTTGCTTTCCCCGCATGTCCCATTATTGAATCGGATGTTTTTTCCCTGTTGTGTTTCCTGTCTCATCTTTAAACTGATTGTTAATCACAACTCCACTCAAAATGTACTTGTTTCCTGTTAGTTTTTGCTCCACCCTGCACCACCTTTGTGCTTGTCCTCTTCTCCTTTGATTGTTGAGGAAGCTCTCTATTTTTTGTGACTCTTCTGCTGTATCAGTCTCTATTGAAAATCTAACTAAAATTATACAGCAGATGCAAAATATAGCAATGCAAAATTTCCTTTAAATTCACAAGGTAGAGGGTTAGGTGGTGGATCCAGAAATTTGTAGGCTAAGGTATAAAAAGAAGCATAAAAAAAGAGGAAATGGCAGGCATTGAGACTGGTGTGACTCATAAGATGCTCAACCCTCTGAATGAAATAAAGAAAGTGAAATGCACCCTCCCAGCATCTTGTTACAACCTGTGATCTCAATTTTAATTCTGTGAAGCAGTGACAAAGTTTGATGTGTGACTGCATCCCCCTGCTGCTTCAAAGTAACGATTAAGACACGTTCCATGCGCTCCGTAGTGGTTGCCTTTGCATCTGGTGTAAACACACATTTTTGTTGCCAAGGTAATCTCAGTTATCAAGCAAGGCTGGTGACAGGATGTGACTCGATAAGTGCTGTTTAATGCTCGAGAAGAAACCGCTTTTAGGAGTGGTAAAAAGGAGCAGGCGGTCCACAGACGGAGCCCACTAGTCTCTGTCAATGACAAGAATCATTGCTGGAGATCATCTGCTGGAAAATCAAAGCCAAAAAATTAGAGAAACAAAAAACGTCCTCAGATTATTTTGAGACCAACAACAAGCAGAGCAGACCACTTCATTAACTAATCTTTTTTACTATTTCCTCAGTTTGTACCATTGACTGTATAAGAGAACTGGTCCGAGTGAGTGTGATGTCATCCAAACAAAAATTCCTTACTCCAGTGCAATAAAGTAAATGAATTTGCTATTTTTTTCTCAGTACAAACATCACCATGTTAGAAACATAAATCATCAGTAAGCAGTGATTGGTTCTAGTCTGTCTGAATCATCATTTCTATGGCAACCACTCTCACCAATCAGGAGTCAGATTGTTCCAAGTCCACACCCCTACCACTTGAAAGTGTGAACCTGTCAATCAAATGTTTAAAATGTTTAATGTAAGTTCACATATTTTTAAGGTATCTGATGTATCTGTTTATAACTTGAAAAACTGAACTACAGAAAAAATGCTATGAAAAAAATTAGGATTAGCAAGACCATGTTAAAAAAAAGATTTTTCTGACAAATGGAATGACTGAGAAATAGCTGTTTATTTCTCAATAGAAGTGTATGCATTTTGTCTTCTTGGAACCACTTCCTGTTTGGAATGCGAGTGGAGAGAGAGCACTCATTTCAGTTCAGTTCTCATTTATACAGTCGATGGCAGAAACAGAAAATGTGTATAAAAAAAAAAAAGCAGTTAAGCAGTTAAGAATGCTAACAATAAGGGTGAATGCATGAAACCTTTCGCCATTATATCTCGGACATTCAAACTCTGAAGCAAAGGTGATTTTGTCATCAAGTCATTGTGAGAAACACACAAGGGGAAAACCAGGTCTTTGTAAAAAAAATATTCGAGATGAACTTAAAAATGATACCTCTGTCAAATCCAGCATTTCCCTTCATTCACAGTGACAGGCTCTAGGAAAAAAACACTCATGATATAAATTTCTAATAAAGGAGCAAGAAAGGAGTGAAATAAATCTATACTTCAATGAATTTAAAAAAAAGAAATGTAACCATTTATGATAAATTTAAAAGTTCCTTGATTGCTGTCTAGACAGTTTCACTTTATTTCAGCTGAAGATGCTCAAAAATGTCTATCAATTACAACTCATTTTTAAAGGCTGCTGGCCAATCAAGCGAGTGGGACTTTGTTAGAGCATCATCTTTTCTTCATATTATTATCTGCTCCTTCAAATGAGTGGCAGCTCACACTTTTGATTGATTTATCGTCAAGCTACAGAATGAAATTCAAAGTGAGAGAGATGTTCTTGTTTGAATTTTCGAAACAAGAAGAGCCCTTTTAAAAATAAAATCAAGTAGTTTATTTTCTTGAGAACACTTGCTTTGTTTACCTAAAATAAGCAAATATCAATGCAGGGATAAAAGAAAAATAATTCTCTAGTTTGCCTGTTTTATCTCATGATAAATATTGATCATATTATGCATACAATATAGCTGTTGTGCAGAGATAAAGTTAGTTTATTAACCTTTTTTTTTTTTGCAACAGCTAATAATGGAAAGAAGCATTCTAAAATGATTGTGCAAAGTAATAAATCCATCCTTGACCATTATTCAGTCATTTTCAGATTCTGTTGAAGGTTTTTTACTCTAAAAAGACTTTTATTTTTAACCTTTTCTTTGAAAATTGAAGAATTAATAATTAGCTAATAAATATGACCCTCTAAATGCAAAAACATGGAAAAAGCACAAACTGATTGACACAAAACCCCATGAAGGTTAGCTTTTGTGCTTTGTTGTGGCAGAACTTCTTTAAGTGTTCTTTCTGCCTGCAGAGTTGAGAAAAAGAGCAAGCTTTTTCATAAGTGTGGGGGTGGGATGGAAGTTTCATAAAATGACCTCTTCTTCCTCCATGATTCCAATGTTTGTTGCCATGTGAATGCTTCAGCTGTGCGTATATGGTGTAAAAGAATGTGTCTAAATTTGAAAACACAAAACTCTATTGTATGTGCTCAGGCAACTCATGCAGCAAATTTAAGCAGTGACAAATTACAAAACAGCCCTACGTGTTTCGGGGACCTGAGGACACAAAATCAAACAGCTCAGCAATTTTTTTAATGATTGAAAAACAAAAAAATAGATGGTTAAAAACTGTTTTAAATCATTCAGTATTTGGCAGAATCTGAATTCCTCCCCTACCCCTCTGGCTCCTCCCTTTAGCTCCAATTGTAGGGGAATTTGAAGCTCTAGTGGTGTCTGAATGTGATTTTTTGAGGAGGAGCCATAAGGGCTTGGGGCTGGCTAACCCCCCTGCCGCAAGGGTGACACACGTCACTCTATGCCACGGAGGAGAAATGCATTTCTTCACGTGGGTGTGCTCTGAAGCACAGAAGTTTACATTTAAATGTTCAATGACTTTTTGTCTTAGCATGACTTTTTATAGCTATAAAACTGATTTTGTTATGTATTTTTTTAGCGCTACTAACTATGCTCTAACGTAGATGACCAGCGACTATTGATGACATCATTAAGTGGGAGTGACGTTCGAATTTGATGACATAATTTTCCATATCTCTCAGCTTGGAGGGATAACTGTATGAATAGGGAGAAGCCGTAGGGGTAGGGGAGGAATTCAGATTCAGCCTTCATTTAATTGTCCCCCCTTTCCTAAATGTAAAATATCCATCTTTGACAAACTTGAAACGTGTTACACCGGGATGATGAACAAGCAGGGGGACTCCGCCACACCACTGCCAATCAGCTATACAGTTAAGGTTGCCTAGCAGCAAACAAAAGGTAGTCTATAAGCTTCCTTTATGCTCTCCACAGAAACACATTAGCTGCAGGAATTGCAGTTTTTCAAAAGATGAATGCAATCAAAAGTATTGTGTGGATCGATCATGCTCTTTTTTCCCTCTTTTGAACAAATTTGTCGACTTTTTCTATATCTCAGAAACAGCTGATGTACTGATTTTAGTATTTCAAATTTACTACCTTTCTCTGTCTACTCAGAAAAGCAAAAAGTTTCTTTTTTGTGCAGTAGCTTAATCACAAAAAAGACAAAAATAAGAACTATGAATACCATATTTAGTTAGCAAGCCCATTCCATTTTCATTCTTTTGTCTTTCACTCTTTATACAAGATATTAAAGGATTTACCAAGAACTTATATCAAAGCTGCATGGTCGCATTAGCATTCTTCATTATTCATTAATATTTCCTTATCCATTCGCCTCACATGCAAAGAGGGTTTACTCCAAACTGTCAATCTAAAATGCCACTACACGATGTAAAGCTTTGGGTGGCGTGCAGCAACATGCCTACTTACGCCCTTAGTGGTTTCTCGCTTCACTGATTAGCCCAGGACAGTTTGAACACTTCAGAAAATGTGATAATTGTGCTTTCATGCCATTCTAATGAGCACGCGGACTCGTGTTGAGGCAGAAACAAAGGACCGCTGTGTTTTGTTGCCACGATCCTTTTCATTATGGGAAGAATCTTTTAGGATGTATTTAGTCATTCAATAGCATTTTTAAAAGTATTTTGTTTTTTCACAATACTGCAGTGGATTCAGTATTTGGTTAATATGAAATAAAAAATCCAAAAAGGTTGTTTCAATTAATGTCTGTGTCACTTTTAAGTCAATTTTATGCAAATTAGAGCAAACACATGCAGGAAATTTGTTTTGACTCTGGGTTGTTATCAGATGAAATTAGCCAGAAAAATGGATGCATCCATGTCTAAAAATGTAAATGTTCATTTTCTAAATCTCTCCGGTCCTTCCAGGGAGTCAGTTCTGACTACAGACGTGCTCCAGCATCTCGTGACGCTAAACCCTCTCTGCTCTTCCAAAGCTTCTGACCTCTAATCTGTCCAGGTGTTTGTACAGGTGTCCACACACTCACGTGTCACCTTACATACAAGGACACTTCTGCAATCTACTATGATTTCAATGCACCTCAGTGCGATCAACTGCACAAACAGTAAACCATGCTTAAACACACAAATAAGTGTAATGCTCACACCTGAGATAAAGATTTTTACATTGTCTTCTGTCTTTTGTACCTTTATTCTTACATTTTGGGTCAAAAAGAACAATGTTTTTCAATTATTTTGTATTTATGGATGTACATGTAACTAACGTGTAACTAATAATTAACAATTAAATTTGACCTAACAAAGCAAACTGGATGTATGTAAGCAAACTGGAAGTTAAATTTGTGTATTGTGTAGGTTATTTTTTAGACCTGGAAAAATTTCTCAGCCTATTTGTCTTCTGATCAAAATACACTTTTATGAAGTCTAAATGTGTTCTTTTCTTATGGTAGTTCTGCAGAAAATATGGAAAAACTAAAAAGGGAGTGAAGATACTCAGCTTTCAAGTGGATGCAGGGTCTGCATTTTGCTGCAGACTTCAAAAGGTCTACAAGCTTTCTATATGCAGGAGATTTATATTCAGCTTCAGCATCCACCGTGTTGCTCGCTCATGCATACGCTTGTAGCTGCTCTGTCTGAAGCAGAGGGACACCCAGCGTTTTGCAACGTGCACACCATCACTTGTGGATAATGGTTGGCTAATTTGTTTTGTTTTATTTTGTTGTCTTTGAGTCTCCCAATGACTTAAAGGTAAAAACAAAGGGGGGAAATGAATCTAAGCAGAACCTCCTTCTGGCCACTTTCTAAACATTACTTCAATTTGAAACACTTGCTTGGCGTGCTAAATTGGCATTTGCCTCACTGGGGCATGCACAAACACGCATTCATCAATCTGTCCCCCCTCACAGTCCCCCTCTTCATCTGTTTCACACTAGCATCTCCCTTTCTGCTCCAACTTCCCCCATCTTCCTTCTTTCCTCACCCTTTTTCCTCCTCCCCTGCTCAGTCCCATTTCCCTTTTGCAATTCCCTCCCTGCGTCTGCTCCTCTTCTGTGGGCTACACCATCTACTCACATGGACGCATCTGCGTCATTCTTCCCATGCCAACACGTCAGACCTATTTAAAGATCCTATGGGGATGAGTCTCTCTGATAATGCACCATCATGCATTGTGATTGGAGGTGGAGGAAATGTCGAGGGAACATGAGAGACAAAAAGGAAATGGGATGCTGAAATTTTGGGGAGCACTTAAAGTTGCTGAATGATCTGAACTGGATGGAAATGGGTGTGTCAGGAGATAACTCATCATCTAGACTAGAGTGTGCGCAGACATCCACACCAACTTTTACAAACTTTATTAAAAATAAAATAAAATCTTTGCAGGTCCAGTTTTCCAACAATTTTCACATAACTTTTTTTAAGATCAGAATGAAAATAGAATAACTAAAAAAGTGATACTTTTTAAAGAAAGAAGGAAAGAAAAAATCCCTGCGGAGGCTTAGTCGTATTTGCTAAATTCCCTATCAGGAGACGGGGGGATGTGATTGGCAGGAGAGAACAGCATGTGGGATGATAAATCAAAAATGATATTACATTTGATGTACCTAGTGGGAGGTGTGAAATTTAAAATTGTGTTCCATGAGAGGATAAAACACATCAGAGAAGATTAGGGGATTTATTGGGGGTGTCTTGGTGAGCAAAGTATGTAAGAAAAATAGACACCAGGTCAGTTCATTAGACCCATTTACTATTGTATTAGGTTAATTTAATTTAATTAATTTGTCACACGAAAGAACAAATTACTTATGAAATATTAGTTATTTTTGTAATATTTTTTACTCCCGAGAAGTAAGACTCAATAGGTCCTTCAAATAACCATTTCCTCTGTATCAGACTATAAAAAAACCCACCAATTTAACTGATTTTGCAGAAAAAACTGGGTTCTGTAGAGAAATGCAGAACCACTGAAAGGGTTTCACTATCATTATAATCTAGGGCAATGCTGAGTGGATTGAAGTTAAAGAGCTAATAAGACAGCTGTTGAGGGACTGCATTTGCATGAACTCATAAAAATTGAGCAGTGCATGGGTTATTTACAGAAGCACCCTGAAAAATGGCTAGGGTTCTCTATCCAGGCCTGGAAGTTTTGCAAATTTCACTGAGCTTCACTTGGGCTGAACTGTAAACAGCTGCTATTGACAGTTGTGTGTAAACAGACTCTTCCTTCCCATTTGTATTCTTTTGCTAAGTTCATGTTTGTTGCTGGATGGCCACAGGCCCAACAGTTATAGGAGCACGTCAAAGGAAAGTTGACTTCTTATTTGAATCCTTATTTAAAAAAAAAAAGCACTTACATTTGTATGGTTAAATAATTACCCATGAGCAAATTCCGAGCAGATTTTTAATCAGCTTTACCTGGCTTTTAAGATGAAGTTCTATCTTGTCTTGAAATGTAAACAGTAAAAGGAAAAAGTTTTCAAACATTGCACTTTTCCTGAAAAGTTAATGACTTTAGGAGGACATACATAAGTGGCTTTTTGTGGAGGGGCGTTTAAATCCTAAATCTCAAAGCCAACCAATTATTGCTGTGGGATGTACAACTCATTATCTTCCTCTTTCTTATCTTTTGATAAAAAAAGAGACAGCAATAGAGAAAATAGTGAAGCTGCAGCTACAAAGTGGTCAATCTTGTCGTGATACAGAGATGTAAAATAGGTTTCATTTTAATTCTGGCAATTTTTTTTCTTAAAGTTAAAAAATTGAGATTATTTTTGTATTATTCTTCAAGGCCATGGAAATGTTACCTAATGGAGTGTTGTGTTTGCTCTTGTTATTTGCCAATAATGCCAGTTAATGGGCATTTTATGTCACACTGAGGTGTTTCCATCACCGTCTGCGTCACAGATGCCTCAGTCTGCCAAAGATAGATCCCATAAAAACCGTCAGTTATTAAAAAGTGACTAAAATTACTCTCTGCACTTTGTGCCATGGTATTTAAACAGGGAACTGTGTTTTTAGTGAAGCTTGTGCACAAAAGAACTCAGTTAGGAAAAGTCTGGCACCAAATAAGTCATTCTGAACTTCACATATGTGAAAAAGAAAAGCTCATGGGAAAAAAAATATTCTCTTTGATTTTCAAAGCATTGAAAATCGTTTAGTTTGCCATTTTGCCTTTTCATTTTACATCTTCCTCTTTGACTTCTTTTGTGTACTTTAGATCACACGTGTTACTAAAGAGCTGCGGCCCACAGAGAAAGCACCATCTGTCATTGGCAGACTCACTGCCACTGATTGTGATGAGCTACTATAAATATGATCGAGACATATGTGATGGAAATGCATAACGTCTGCGGACATCTCAAAGAATAAAGAACATTTCAAATCCAGTGATGTCAATATTCTGGGGCAAGTTTAGGTTCCGATCACAGAAAAAGGATCCAAGTCCTTTAATTATCATAGTTTTATTGTGTTAATAACAATAACCTTTAGGCACCTAAACACACTCTTGATCAGACCTTCATCTAGAGTTCAGTGTTCTGGATGATCTATTTCTCTGATGCCCTGAGCAGCAGCATTCTTCAGCTGGGGAGTGCACACTGGAGAAACAGGCTGAAGCCAGCTGTGGTTCTTTAGTATTTCTGCCCATCTTCCACATCCCTGCTGACCCAGGAAACACAGCCTTTTGGGACGACAAACAAACCAGATGTGCTTAAGAGTCAGTGATCCTAAATCTGGGGTGAGTGTGTGAATGTAAAGCTGCCTCACTCATTACTATTTTAATTACTCATGGAGGGATTTCAGAGGTAAATACTTGAAAACCCACTCCAATGAAAGTTGTGTTTTTGGCATTTTTAGCATACTTGTGTAGCATTTTTCTCACGGAGGACATATATAAAATAATTTTAGGGTGATATGGGCTGCATGGTGGCACAGTGGTTAGCGCTCCTGCCTCACAGCAAGGAGGTTCCTGGTTCAAGTCCTGGCTGGGGGACCTTTCTGTGTGGAGTTTACATGTTCTTCTTTTTGTTTTCCTCATCCGAGCTGGCATCTGGATCAAAACTGTACAGCTGGATAGCTCCAATATTATTGCTTGTCTTTTTTTTTTTTTTTTTTTTGCTATGCTAATGTTAGCTCGATTCGTGGATTCACGCTATCAATCTGGGCAAACCTGCACGGGGTACACAAGTGGCAAGCGCAGAATATCAAGGTTGATGAGCGGTCACTGAGCCTGCAGAGTGAAATTGTCCATGCACATTTTTTTCAAAGGGGACGCTGTGGGCGTTCTAATGAACATGTAAAACCTGCGAGCTGTGGAAAGAGACATTGGTACTGTTCAAGTTCAAGTGCATGCTCATTGACTGTTAGGAATAAGTAACTTAGACAAAGAGAAGGTAGTTTGTGTGGACATCCTATATGTGTCTTACAGACACTAGCGTATCACCTGCACACCCTACATGTGGAGCATTTATGTGGCGTGAAGGCACAACAACAGCATCATGTGGGGCAGCTGTGGTGCAGCGGTAGGGTGGTGGTCCTCTGATCAGAAGATTGCAGGTTAGATTCCCACCTTGCCTGTTAAAGTGTCCTTGGGTAAGACTCTGAATCACACATTACCTCTGATGGAAGGTTGGCACCAGTGTTAGGCAGCGGAGCCGCCATCAGTGCGTGAATGGGACAGTGACTGTAAAGCGCATTGGGCCTTCCATGAAGGTAAAAAAGCGCTAAATAAGTATTTACCATTTACCATTTACCATCATCCCCTGGAAGTCATAATCACATGCAATTTACTAATTAAATTCTCAAATGTACTTAATACTAATTAATTCTCATACATACTTGACGATACACTTACCACACGCACAACAATGGCAACAATAATCATCATGTCCTTTGTGGACATCAAGAAAATCTGCAGAAGCATCAAAACGGCAAGACACACCTGATGTCCCCATAAAATGCAGTCGCTCCTGTCTAGAACAGTCCACGGGCCTGAACAATTAGGGCAGTACTGTTGATACGGAGCAACCCCCTCCCTTTCCCGATGCTGAGAATGCCAAGCAGGGAGCTTATGGCCTACCCAGCAAATTTTCTACATCACAAAAAAGCTCTATTTCAATCTGAAGTTTTTTGCTTGCTTGTAATTGACAACAATTTCAATAAAGAAATACAAATCTTAATTTTCTTAATCTATGTCAATTATCATCAGAAAAATACCACAATGAGATGTTAAAAACACCCAAAGCATGATTTTAATCTGAGTTGGTGTAAGTAACTATAAAAGTCTTTAAAAAAAAGGGTGGATGGCACAAAGGCTTACAATATTCAATCTAGTCACATGTTTAAGAGAAATAAGCACACAAGAGGTTGAGGGAATACTTTTTAATACATAAAGTTAGGTGAATAACATATTCCTTTCTCTGATGCTGTACTCCTCTTCTCCTGTGAGCATTAATTCTCATGTAGACCCCACAAAAAATGTAAACTTACAAGACAGGCAGTCTGCACATGCTCAAATGAGAGGGTTTTTGCCTTTTTTTTTTTTTTTGCAAACATTTATAAATAAATAAACACAGTCGACATGCAGCAAACTGTGCCGAGAGATGACAAGTGTGCTTAATTAAACATGAGCAGCATGCATATTTGAGACACTCTTTATTATGGGTTGTGAATTAGGTACAGGAAATCTGCTGTTTCTATTCTAAGCAGCCTAACAGCAAGTCATGGTGTAAGAGTTGCACATACAGAAATAGATAAAGGTGGCAATCACAGTAGTCTGTGGGACTAATTTGCCCCAAATTGCAAGCTTCTGTTTATAGTGAGATAATGACTCAATCTGCAATTTTTTTTATATATTTGTGTTCTGAACGGCTGCACGGTGGCGCAGTGGTTAGCGCTCCTGCCTCACAGCAAGAAGGTTCCCGGTTCAAGCCCTGGCTGGGGGACCTTTCTGTGTGGAGTTTGCATGTTCTCCCCGTGCATGCGTGGGTTTTCTCCGGGTACTCCGGCTTCCTCCCAACGTCCAAAAACATGCTTCATAGGTTAATTGGTTACTTTAAATTGTCCCTAGGGTGTGAATGTGAGTGTGCATGGGTGTGTGATTGTGGCCCCTGCGACAGACTGGCGACCAGTCCAGGGGTGTACCCTGCCTTCGCCCATGAGTAGCCGGGTTAGGCTCCGGCAACCCCGTGACCCCGAAAGGGATAAAGCGGTTTGGAAAATGAATGAATGAATGAATGTGTTCTGAACATCCAGATGTTTCCTATGTGAGGACCTTATCAAACCGTAGGCGGCCTTCAGTATAATTTGACCTGTGCAGTCCATAGGAGTGACTGAATATGCAGGCATGTTCAACAGTGAAACTTGTGAGCAGGAGGCATTAACCCTTGTGTGGTGTTCGTATTTTTGCTGTATGTAATATATATGTGTAGGGTGGGTGTACAGTATGCGGTCAATGAAAATGTGTTTTGATTTATGTTCTTCACAGAAAATGAGCCAAAGCTAATGAATTCAGGTTGTAGAAAAATTTATTGTTTCATTTTTCTACGGATAGAAAAACTGAAAACGGGTCCCACAGACCCGAACACCATACAAGGGTTAAAGCTGTGTTCCAGGGATAAAGTGTCTGCCTATGTTCTCAGACCTGCTGCGATGGTTTTCTGCAGAGGCTGCAGCCAATCCTAGCTGCAGCTGTGAACAATTTCCCAAAATGGGGACCAATCAGTAGCCCAGCATCAGAGCATCAGAATCGAACCAAACTGTTGATTCTTACAAGCAGCTCAAAGGCGACAAACATAAAAAAAGAACACAACCATTGCTGTTTTTTCACATTACAAAATCCGCACATCAACGTGGAGCAAATGAAATATTTTGTTTTAAAGTCTTTGATTTTTAAGGGACCTGTGTTTCTGGATGAACTTTTAAGGACTCTAAGGAAGTAGAAAAAATGTTTTAATTATAAAAAAGAGAGAGAAAATGTTTAATGTTTTATTCTACAAAACCAGTGGTGACTTCCAGTAAAATTATGTTATTCATGTCTCCAAGACTTGTTCACAGCTTCCATTATGAATCCATTATCGTTCATACATTGCCTCAAATCGGATTATTTTTAAAATAATCTGAATAACCGTAAAGAAATCCTTGAATGCAAGCGTTGAAACCTGCTGAGTAAAACAGTTATACAGGAAATGTTCTTCAATGGTTGATTAATCCAAGATCAGCTCGCCTTCAAGTCAGACCTACGGCACAAAGGCTTCCAACAAAGACGGTCGTATCAGTTTGTTTTTCCAAAGGTTGTCATCATTACCGTGGCAGTCAAAAATTACTTGCCTCTGTTGCAAATGGTGAGATAAAAGAGGGATGGGCAAAAACTGAGGAGAAAGAAGGTTTTCCAGGCTAATTGTGGCAATGTTTCATGCATAGTGGATCAGCCCATACTGTGCTGTATCTGTGCACTTTGTGCTGGCAGAAGCAGTCTCTGTGGGCAGCTGTGAGGAAATTAACATTGTCTAAAAAGAAAACATGGAAGCATCTGTCCCCAGTAGATCTGTTAGAAGGGCAATGAAAAAAAGCACAAAGACTGAATACCGTTTTTCATCATTTCTTCTTCCTTGTGTGTCTCCAGGTCAAAGAGCAGATATTTTACACTCAGTGATTTTACAGTTAGTGTCCCTTAACGTCTGTTATGTGATGACCAAACTTTTATATATTGTCTTGACATTCTCCTATAACACACATAAAAAGTGCTCCACTCCAATTCCGGAACACCGCAATAAAATCTGAAGTGGTTGCTCTCCAGACTATAAATTCCATCTTTAATTATGATTACCCACTCAAGCAGAAAGATTCCCAGCTGAACCGCTCATGATCTGATGCAAGCTCCAGGAACAGAAGACGACGAAGGTGATGATGGAAAATGATGGCCAAAAGGCACAATAACTCAAATAAAATATTACATCTAGAAAAAAAAAAATCTTGGTCCTTCCCTCCTCTCTGGGCTGTTAACTGTATTTTGTAGATGTCCACTGAAGTCAGGGGAACAGTTTATATAAAATTAAATAAAAAATTGAATAGCTTTATTCCTGTGACCCAATTGCAGAAACAACTGCAGCTAATAGATGCTCGTTTTGCTTTTGTGTTTTCGTGTGCAGTGTCGCAGCAGATGTGCACAGACCTCACACTCTTCTTGTTCAATGTCAAATTGAAATCAGAAGAGTAGGTGATTCACATTTCAGAAAATGTGAATCATTCACTGTACATGCAGGTTTAAACACAAACCTTCGGCTGAGAGCTTTTTCAAAGTTACAATTAGAAAATAGGGTTGAAAAGGTGAGTCACATTAATGAAACCAAAATCTGTAAAGAAAAATAACCTTTAAACAGTTAATAATTATTGTCACAGGTGATAATTCTGGACAAGACTGTCTGCATGTTGAGTAATAGGGAGCACTACGTGTTACATACAGCTTCTCTAATCTGTCACTTTTGCACAATTACAACTTCAGCTTGTGCTATAAAAAATATATCTGTATATATCTGTAGTGTAGCCACCACTACAGATATGATCAAGCATAACGTTTCTTTAATTTTTTCCCTTTACCTTCAGTGTTTTTTTTATTTATTTCAAACATGTATACAGCTAAAGCACATTCAGTATGATACAAATTTTAAAATAATAATACTAACAATTAGAACAAAAAGAATTATCTAATACAGTAATAACAACAATGCAAAACATGTATATATATATATATATATATATATATGTTTAAAACCCAGATTATTCCAACTTGTTGTTGGTGTTTCTGTTCCTCCTGGTTTATGAATTTTTTTCCCCAGTATAAATAATTTCAGAATGTTATTTATCAACAAGTACGCTTTATATGATGGTACTGTGATATTTTACAAGATCCTATAGCTTTATTATATTTGACTTAAAAAAAATTATTAATATGCTCAAAGTATCCTATATTGTGGATAATCTGAGCTTTTAGTTAACTGTGTTTTGTTTGAGTAAAATGAACAAATCAAAATCTGAGTGTAGAATTGCTGACTTGAAGCGAGCAGGATGGTGTGCATGCTTTTAAAGGACAAATGCAGCAATTTAAGCCATTCTCTCAAAAAGCAAAGCTCCTTTAAAGGTCATTAATCTGTCCCTGTGTATAACTAATCAGCAGCATGAACCTGTTGTGCATAAATGCTTAAGCTTTGGACTGAGGAGCTGAAAGGATTTTGGAATTTCACTTAAGTTGTTGCATCTCTGTGTTACTTTTTGGCCCAGTTTCTTCCATATCATGGATATATTTGTCTGGGTGAAAATAGGCCAGAACCTTCCCAAAAGCCTCCGCATGTAGACAGGAATTAGATTTATTACCCAGGATGCCCCACAGGGGAGCATTGTCCCATGCCCTGCTATGGCAGAATCGATGAAACTTGGAGCAGAGAGAAGAGGAAAAAAGCAAGGAGACAAGGAGAAGTAATGGCTATTTTGGATTACAAAGCCCCCGGGGACAGTGAGAACATCTTGTATTGAAAGTGCGGGAGAAAACAGAAGGGGGAGAGCAAAGGTTTGCAAGTTCTTTGAACATGTTGCATAAAGTAAATATGGAGCAGATGGGGCTTGAGACAGATAAGGAATGTTTTACATTAATTAATTATTGCACTAATTGCATGAAATTGTACTGACTTCCTGTCTGGCATATCTGCACCCTTGAAGTGTTGTGAAGTGGAGCAAAGAAAACAGGGAAGTGTCCTGTTTCATAATGGAGGCAACTTGGCTGATGAAGACATATAGGGCAGCTGTAAATGTGGGAATTTACATGCATCTAGGTTGTGCTTCCTGCATAGATTTAGCTATTTCTTTGCCAAGAGAAGTCTGATTTGCTTAAGCAAATGAGTCAACATTTTTTTAAGGAACAAAACCTAAAATTAGAAATTATTAGGAGAAAAAACATGCCAGGAATTGATCTTGGATTGACTTTTCTGTGGATGAAGACTCTATTTGCCATAACTGTTGTAAGACAGTTGATGATTAAAAAATAAAAAATAAAATCCCTACAAATATATAAAAAAAAAGATTTTTACATAAAATGACTAAAACAAGAAAGACAATTATATGATTAAACCTTGTCAACACTCTTACTGTGTTAGCTCTGCTTTGTTCTATCAAGAGCTTGAGGGCTTTGCTGACTCTGATGTTGTTCTGACTTCTCTGTTTGCTCTCATCCATATCACTGCCAGAACTGCTTCCGGCACTCAGAATACTGCAGCAGCGCCAGAGCAAAAATGGTTTATTTTAGGGTGCTTCAGTTTTCTGAGATCAAGTGCTTTCTTTCTCTAATCCCATAAAGTGATTTTTATCTGTAGGTTTTGTTAATGGCTTTGAAACTACAGGAAAATTGGCTGCAATGAGTTTATTTTAGGTAGTTTAAGACAAATCTTTGTGAAATACTCACCTTCGCGTGGCCAGAATTTAAAATAATAAAAATGTGTCACTTATAACAGTGTCACATTCCTTTCTAACCACAAAGGTTAATACTTGGACTTTTGTTTAGATGAAACTTTCCATTTATCCAAATTGAGGATATATTTACATGTATTTTTAATATTTGCTTTTAGATTCAAGATTTTAAAATCAATGAATCAGTCAAGACCAACTTTGAATCAAAAGAAGCATAAATGCAGGTAAAAAAAAGTTGGTATTTTTTTGGATAGCTGCATGTGGGGGGTGGATATTTTTCCCCTCTGGCTTGGGTGAATGAGAAGACCTTTGGCTACAACTTATCTGGAATCATCATATTTTGCATCTTTTATTAACTTTTAATTTCTTGTTTGTTTTTATGTGTTGGAAATTTTTTTAAGACTACTTATCTGAAACATCCTTCTAAGGAGCTTTACCATCAGGTCACCGAGAAGCACACAAATTTAGTAAAACTATCAGTGATCAGTTTATAGTAGAGAAGGTTTGGGAGAAATTGGAAAAAGAAAAAGCAATTTCCAAATCTATGAGGATTTAGAGGTTAGTGCAATACAAATATATTCATTAATCACAGAAAGCCATTTTTGCATATTTGTATTTTTCTGATTAATTGTTTGGAACATTTGTTTTAAACATTTTGTTGAGTTGATCTGCCAGCTAAATCTTTATAGAATGTATTTTGACACGCAATAACTCCAGAGCAAAAATACTAAAAAAAAAGGGAAAAAGGGATGATTAGGTAAACAATAGTGATGTAGAAAAAAAGATAAAAAATGTAAGTGGGAATGAGCTTTTAATTGCAAACAAGAAAGGGTGAAATGGATTTGGAAAAGGTTTATTTCAAGCAATCAAAACAAAAACAATACAAATCGAGAAGACAGAAATATATATTTTTTCAGAGATATATTAAACTTGGGAGAATTAGTCGTGAAATTGATTGGAACATGCATATACATGCACACACTCGAGTAAATAATTAAACTATTACCCTTGATCATAAACAGACACAATAACTCTAATGCATGCAGTACATGACACAATAATCCTAATCAATATTAAGATTGTCAGTAGCAGTAGTTCAAAGGATTGCTTAAAAGAGAGTTTTACTTTGCTTAACATTTGATTAAAAGAAAAAGTCTTCAAATAAATTATCATTATCTAGTTCTTAACTTCTAATCAGTCATTTATACTTTGCCAACACAGATACAGATCACTAATAAAGTATCAAAAAATCACATGACTAAAATGAAAGTACATATAACTTTAAAATGGGATAATTCAAAACATTATGTTTACAAATTATATGTTTGATAATGACAAAAAGATGTTTGCAGAGGAGGGTGAAAGTTAGACTTAAAGTTAACATTTTGAAAACTTTTAAGTCCAAGTGCTCCCAGAGTGGTTGAAAAAACAGAACAATCTGTCAGTCGATGGCTGGAAAATGAGAAAAATATGTGCCATATGGTGATGCGATGATGGACTTCAGCTGGATGCTTGAAGGAACCTGAGCCGACAGGAGCCAGAAAACTGAGAAGATCACGAGAAAATGAGAGAGAAAACCAGAGTGGATGAAAACATTAATAAAAACAACTGCTGCTGCATCCAGATTTAAATGTCAGTACAATTATGATATTCACATGTTCATGAACAGAGCAGGGCTGCTTGTTCTTTTGTTTTGGGATCCCATGTTGACACAACTTACAGGCAGCTTCACAAACCCACTCATTGCTTCTCTATTTGTTCGTTCAGACTCCAATAGACTAGTTAAGCAGCCGTTTAAGGTCCCCCTCTGCACAGGCTGGCACTTAAAGACAGCTGGCTCTTGTTTGTGTACATACAGCACATATGTAGGTCAGGTGTACCACTGTCACTGGTTACCATGGGAACTGAGTCTCAAATATGAGCACAATCTCTCAGAGTAATCAACTTGTGGCCAAAGCTCACACTTGCACCGCTCTTGGCGCTAAACTCTTTATCCGTCAGATAATCTGAGAATATGAATATAAAATAAAGCAAACATAAAAGGGTTTTGAAGAGTCTCTTTGTAAAAAAAAAATATAGAAGAGAAGAAATGAGGCTTCACTTTAGATCAATAATCCAATGCACATCTGGCCATAGCTGCAACTACTAATTCAGAAATACCACAAATCTGTCTAGATATATGTAAAAGAAATACTAAAAATTAATTCCACTTTTGACCTAGAATGTAATCTTTGCCTCCAGCTGTTTATAAATGCCTCTACATTACCTAGGGCAATTGAATCAAACACAAACAGAATTCTCCAAGGCTGTCTGTCTTCGCCAGTTTTCCTTCAAAACACCGACTTAGTCACACACAGACACATGGAAACAAATTTGCACACTTTATGGTGAGAGCATGCTATTGCAGTTAGCTGGCGATGCGTGCAGAATCACAATAAGGCACTTTAGGTGCTTTTTTGTGTCAAAAAAGGAAGGGAGGGAGAAGCTATATAAGGCTTCCTCTGTACTTGTAAGGCCAAAAGGAAGGAAAAAGAGAATAAGGAGAGGGAAAGTTAAAAGAGCATCCCCCGCCACAGTATTCATCAATGTCAAACTCTGCTCTCCCCTCCTGGGAGGCCCACACGTGGAGCACTCGCAGAATGACATACGTGGATTGTGGTTTTTTTGTGATGCCTTTTCTTACTATGGCATTAATTGTTTATACAGCGGTTTACCAGCACTTTAAGGGATTACGGCCTCAGTCCTCTTCGTCCCACTTTTTTCCGCCGTAAATGCATACAAAGCCCGGCCCTGTCCTCAAACTGTCCCAGTTTTTCTGTCTGTCCAGACTAATGAGGTGAAAAATTAGCTTGCGGCATATCAGGAAGGCTTTTAGGGTCGGCGGAATGCAAACTCGTCTTTGGTGTCACACAGCTGCAAATAATTTTGAATAAATATGTGGGATGATCATCTCTGAGAAGACAAATGTAAGGCTGCCTGAGGATCTTCCAGATCACTTTTGATTGGGTCATCAAAGAGTCAACACATTTCTAAAGAACTTAAAAAAACATGATAGGTTTAAATCAGGATTTAAATCCTGATTGTTGAAGCACAACATGCCTGGAACAGCAAACGTCACCCTAATTTTAATATTGTTTCTTTAGATTTCAGTCAGGTTCATTTGTTTTTAAAACATTATTGTTAATTTTAAGAGCGTTGCATGGACAGGTCCTGCAGGACATTTCAGATCTTTTAGTCTCCAATCCTGCAAAATGATCTTTGCTTCTGGCCAGAAAGTCTGCATTTGACATGTCTAAAACTTGGGTTGACCTGTCCTGCTGCAACCCCAGAAAGGTTTGGCCCCTTCCTGCATGTTGCAGACTCAGTTTGGACTTTAAAAAGCAGCTCAAGACTATTATTTAGGCCAGCATTCAGCTGACTGAGCTTTGTCTGATTTTGTATTTTGCTCATCCTATGACTGTACTTTGATAGAGTTTCATCGCCCAAAGACTATTGTAGAGGACTTTTTTCTATGAAATGTGCAATATAAACAAAGTGATTTACTGATTTATTTATCCAAGAAAAAAAGCGGATTATGTCAGGAATTATGAAAAAAAAATTATTGGAAAAAGTGTTTCAGCTCAAAAAATCTGTGTTTTCAAACTCTTGCCGTCATCATTTAATCAGAATAAGGTCTAAAACTTGATCCCACATGTTTTTATAAATAATGATAAAAAACTGTAATCCGTCTATTGTTAGGATGTCTCTTTAATTTTCAATTTACTCCACTTATGCGTTCACATATAAGGATCGACAATCTTTAGTTGTGCAGAAGTTACATGCTTTTTTTCTCTCTGCTGTGTCCTTTTCAGGTTCAGAGAAGGGTTCAGGTCCATCCCAGCTGTCACTGGGCATTGTTCCACTCTGGACAAGCTGGCAGTCCATCACAAAGCAACATGACTTCCTCTTTTGAGGACGTACAAAGGTGTCAGAAAATCAACCTTAATTGGGATTGAAAAATAGGAAAACAACTAGGACCTCAAAGATGAATTATAATGGGATTATCAAGGGTCAAATAAAACAGGACAACAGAACACGTGGGATGTTTAACTGGAAATTGGACCTTGTTCATCCAAAAAATGTGAACGATGTGAAATTACACTTAAAAAGGAGGGATGTTAAAGAAGCTGGAAAAAAATATTTAAAATTTTAGCAGAAATGAACGAACCCAACAAAATGATACATAAGGGGGCTTTATCTGATTTGAAGAAACAAACTAAAACAGTGGGGGAAGAAAAAGGAAGTTAAGGTCCATATTAATGTAATAGAAATCCTGTCTTTGTGTCAATTTCTTCCAAATTAAACTGATGGCCCAGCCTTCATTTGAGGGTAATAGAAGCAATATGTATTGTCCCCCAATGTTTTTTTGTTTTAAGTTACCATCTATGGTTTAATGTCATTCATTCTGCTTTTTATTGCAAACAGTGCTGGATTTCTACTATTCTACTATTTGTTTTATCTATGAATGCTGTTTCCAAAAAGTCATATGCTGATGAAGATCCTGTTTTTTACTCTTCTAAATCGTCCCATATTTGTGAAGAAACATGACTTTGTGGGATAAGCAGCAGAGCTGATTGTATGGTTACCTCCCCAAAAAATAAAAAAACACATTTGCAATAGCCTGGCACCTCCTCCTATATGGTAGTGTTGGTCATTATGGCATGAGCGACACAATAATTCTACAAGACAGACAGACTGTTCAGTCATTTTCACTCCTAAATTCTGGAGGGGTTTTTTTTGGTTTATTTGTTACAATAAAAGTCTACTAAACACAAATTTGTTCAGATTTTACATTTTAACATGCATTTTCCTATGGATCAGAAGCCAAGTGGAGCCAATCCCAGCACTAAAAATTATGTTAACATTTAAAGAGTTATTTTGTTGATCTTAGCCACCCCTTCTGTATTAAAGCATGTCATGCATAACTATCTTAGTATGAATGGTGTAGTTCAGCTATTGTGCTTTTTTTGAAAAGACAAATTTAGAAAAAATAAACCTTTAACAACTATATAACAAGAGTTAACTGAAGTTACATGCATGATTGTTTGCGACATGTTGTTTGCTAAATCATAATTTCCTTGTGGAACAAATACTCTTCAACCTTTAGCAACTGCAAACGCGTTTATGAAACACCATGGATAATCTGATTTTACATCATCAGTTCCAGTGACCTTTGGCTCGGATGAAGGTAATCTTTCCAAGATTTCTCCTCAACAGCTCCTTATCTAACACACTGAGACATTCCTGACTTCTGTTGTCAACATCTACTATGACAAGGACAAAACTACAGACCATGCAGATCTGAAGAGCTGAATCTCACTCTGATTTCTTTTTTATTTTTGCATGGTTATCACTCTCTGTGTTTTTCTTTGCACTCCTTTTTTTTTTTTTAGTTCTATTTCTGGGTCTGTGTGTGATCACAAGGGACACCCTGCCACCTCTGAGCTTAACAGTTTCATAAATTCATTAGTCACTCACAAAAGTGGAAGTAATTCATTCATTTCTGTGTTCTATTACTTCTCTCCTCTATTCTTTATCATTTACCCAGTACTATATTTTATTTGGTTCATCCTGCCTCTGTTTGGTGCAGTGCGACTCACCTGTCGTCCCTCTTTCTCTCCGTGGAGTGGGAGAGATTTCAGGTGGATCATCTGATCTCCTGTCTTTGGCTGTGGACCTCACCTCTGGCTCGTCTCGCCCCTCCAGCTGCCCCACAGTTTCATGTGGATGAAGCCCATCTGCTCCACTATTCAAACATGAAGTAGTAGAGTTAGATTATGAATTCTTCTTAAACAGTTCCAGCACATCACCAGTCCATCCCAGAATCCCTTCTTCAGGTTTCTTTATTTATTTATTTTTTCCCAAGATAGGGTTTTTTATGAGTTTTTCCTCACCCAGAAGAAGGGTCTAAGGGCAGGGATGCCGGTTTAGCTTAGTCTGTTCAGTTTAGCAACTAGTTATTATTTATATTTTTATGAATGATTTTATGTTCCTTGCATAATACCAGTGTGAATCCCATTGAGATGGCGATGGTTATGATTTTGTGCTATAAAAATAACATTTGATTGCATTTAGTTTTGTTTTGGAAACATTTGTCACTTCTTTTGACTTTATTTTTATTTTGTTTTTATGGTTAAGAATTGATATTATGACTGATATTATAACTTAATTTTAAAAAATGCATTCAAAATGACAAATATTTCTTTTAAATGTGATATAAAATGTATAATAAAGCTCTAAAAGCCACATGAATAAAGATGGGGATCAGTATTCATTTAGCTAGTAAAAATCATACTCTAATAAACATCTAAATTTAGTTATTTCAACACTGTGGTATTTTTCCCCCAGCTGGGAGCGACTCCATGCTCTTTGGCAGGCTGCTCTGTTGGTTTTGTTGAGGCATATTTCTGGCTGATCTTTATTTTATTCCAAAGTTGACCTGATGTTCTTCTTGGGTGAAAATATTCTCCGAAGCATTAGACTGTTAATCCTGAAATTTATCTGACGGTTGAGTCAGCCGTGGTGCTGGTTGCCCTCTCTTCCTACAAAATGACTCAACACTCACATCCAATCACTATCTCACAACTCACTGCGATAAGAAAAGTGACATAGCAGCGCATTAAATGAGATAAATGAGATATTGCGGAAATGAAATGTGCTGAATTGACTGGGGTTGTGGTTAATTGTCATATTTTCTTGTAAAAATCCATCAAATAAAAAAAATTGGGGGATTCAGGATCAGATTATTATCATTTGATAGGTTTTACCAAACTGACATTGCTAATCGAGACTCAGTCCAGCATTAATTAGAGCTTAAGTTAATATTTTGTTGACTGGTTTGTGATTTTAAAAGATTATTTGAGTAGGGAGGAGTTTTTTTGTTTTTTTTTTAACCAAGGCTGGGATACAATAATCTATATTTGTGACCAATTAAGCATCAAAATAGTAGCTAACTGAACAAAATGCATCTTTTCAAAAAGTACAGCATTGTTTTGTTCTTCACCATAAATTTAAAAAGCAAACAAACAAAAAAAAATGTTTTTAACGTATTCTGACTTCAGACAACGGCTGCTTTTACTGGGACTTGTTTGTCATTCCCAAATGACTTTCAGTGGCCACAAAGAAGGACAATAACACCAAAACACTGCTGTACTTAGAGGGCCATCTTGTGGTTCGAACAGGAGTTGAAGCTGCTTCACACATTTAAAATTGTTTAAAAAGCAAAAAACGGTTTCGACTGATTATATAACAGAATTTCGATAGAAAAAGCTATCGTCTTTTTAAATAATTCTAATTTTTGGTTTAATAAACCATTAAGCTAGTCTATTTTCCTAACTTGTTGGCCATTTGTAATTTTTTTATGTGACACTTTCAACATTTGCAATTTAAAATATCTGAAAACCTTTCATCCTGAGAGTTATGGATACTGTTAAATTGTTCAACCATTTAAGCTTCTACAAATGATAAAGCTCAAATTTTAAACAAAATATGATGCATTTTTTATACAAAAATAAAAAATATTCAACATGTATGAAATATCTACATTTCATATGAAAACCTTCACAAGCACACAAAACCTTTGCAATGTTTGATTCTCATACACCTAATATACTTTTATTTGACCCATTTATTATTCCTATAGATGCATATGCTACAAATACTGATAGTTCACTGTAAATCTGCACAATCTTCTGATTAGTATCATTTTTTTGGGTACTCAACAGTTCAGATATTAATTTAATTTAATTTAATTTAATTTAATTTAATCAAAAACATAACCTGAAGCTGACTAAATGAAAGCGTATAAAAGAAAAATGTAGAAAAACATCCTTTAATATGAAAAACTAAAAAAACTAAATACAATTCTGAAGGAAATGTTTTTGCTTACCCCTGCGACAGACTGGCGACCAGTTCCCGGGGTATCCCCTGCCTTCGCCCATGAGTAGCCGGATTAGGCTTCGGCAACCCCGTGACCCCGAAAGGGATAAAGCGGTTTGGAAAATGAATGAATGAATGAATGTTTTTGCTTAGGTGCAAGACAGGTTTTTTTTTCTTTTAATGTTATATTTTGATTTGGCTGACACCCAAAACAAACTACGACCACAGCTGTCACAATTCAGACAACCGCAGACCATAATACTCCCAACACAGTCTGTGCAGTTATATAGAACCACTTCAATTCACTTTATGGAAAATCGTGCACCTGATAAAGTGTGAATTAGGAATCATTCAGCCACTTCATAACTTTCCCAGACCGAAATCTTAATACTGTATTTTACAAGAATATTTCCAGAACTCCTCCTTGACATTTTTTCCCATTAATTTTATTGCATTTCATTTCTTTTCAACTTGTGAGTTCTATAAAAGCTGTTTCTTGAAGATGAATGCTCGTAATCCTTTTCCTTTAAACTAAAGTAAAAGACGTTTCTCAAATAAGATTCAGAAATGTGCAAAGCCATTCACCTTCACACACATCAAAAATGTAGCCCCTCCTGAAAAACAATTATATTTTCCAGCATGTCCAAAATAATATGAATGAACAGTATTAACCATTTAGAAATAGTTAACCTATGTACTGTTTAAAAAAATGTCAACTACTCCAGAGGTTCTCTCATCGAAAGCTATGAATGCTTTGTTTACCTGAATTCCGGTGATGACTTTCGGCCCTGTCAGATTAGGTCTGGTTGTGCCAAAACATTATCATGTATTTGTTAAATTGATTATTAGTATTATGTTGTTATATTGTCGAAAAAGCCAGGATTTTATTATCTAGTCTAGAATGATTCAATTTTTTCAGGTGTAAAATGTTGGTTTCAGAAAAAAGGATCTTTCCTGTCATGTATTGTTTGTGTGGTACATTATTAAACTTTTTTGGAGAGCCAGAAAAAAAGCCCTCATAAAAATGTTAACAGACCTTAATGAAGCAATTTTTGGTTTCTACTTTCTTAGTCAGGTTTTCAGATACAATCTGAATAAATGCCAGACTATGGTTTGTGTTTGAAAACAACTGGGAGCATAGCTTAGGGTCTGAGTCAGTGGTTTTAACCAGTGTGCTGTGGTACACTAGTGTGCAAACTTTGATAAGAATGTCTGTATATTGCTAATAGAGACTTAAAAGTTTTTTTTTTTTTTTTTACATTTTTGGTTGCTGGTGTGATTTCTATAAAAGAAAAACTGCTTAAATGAGGTTGATAAACCCTGGTCTGAGTCAATAAAAGTCAAGACAGTGCCTTATTGTAAATAAGGGCAATTGCAGAATTCTCTGAGTAAATTGATGGCGGTTCTGACTCTCTGTAACATCCCTGTGGTTTCTGGGAGGGCCAAAGCACTGACTGGAGAAGATGAACAACAGGGAATGAGATAAGGGGAGACGTAAGTTTTTGGCCTTCACTAAAAATTTTGCTTTTCTTTCTTTTTTTTTTTTTTTAAAGCTCCTGGCTTCAGGGCCGGTTCTATTTAGGTTTTTTAATGGCATTCTGAGGTAATCCTACAAAGCTCCTTACAGCTGTTTTGATGGGTTCAGCCCACCAATGGTTCCCTTTTTATTTTATTTTATTTTATCCCTTTAACTGCCCGCTCAATCAAATGGTAGAGCACATTTAGAAAACATATCATTAAAAACATTGATTTCATTTATTACTCCCTAAAAAACACATTTATTTTTTATTGACGATGTCTGAGTTAGGTAGTTATATTCTTTTAAATGAATGTGATTAAATGTGATTGAAAGTGAAATTGAATTTAATTCGATTTAAAGTAATTTTATCCCTTTAAATACCTGCTCAACCAAAGCATTATATTATATTATATTATATTATATTATATTAGCCCCTGCGACAGACTGGCGACCAGTCCAGGGGTGTCCCCTGCCTTCGCCCATGAGTTGCCGGGTTAGGCTCCGGCAACCCCGTGACCCCGAAAGGGATAAAACGGATTGGAAAATGAATGAATGAATGAATGAATATATTATATTATATTATATTATATTATATTATATTATATTATATTATTAAAATCAATGATTGTGTGTGTTACTCCCCAAAAAACATGTATTTTTATTGATTTTGTCTATGCTAGGTTGTGATATTTTTTATTAGATGTTTTTAAATGTCAATTGAATTTAATTTAATTCGAACAAAGTTCATGTTTAAGTTTTTTTAAAATGGGTGAATGTTTTGTGGTGCGAGCCACAGGTTTTTGGTATTCGCTTTAGAAAGTGAATGGAGATCTGAGTCTGAAGGGTGGGGGTGGCGGGGGATCTCTTCTCAGGCGGGCGGCAACACCCCCCTCAGCCCCACAGTGGTCCCGCCCACCCGCCTCAGATAGTGCTGCTTTGTGAATGACGGGTGATAGAAAACTTCCCCAAGAATATTTCCGAGCAGAGACGATATCTACCATCAGCTGAAAAGTTCTGAGAAGAAAATAAGCCTGTTCCTAACCCAGAAGCACCGAGGAAACGCAGTAAGTCGCGTCGCCTTTCCAGAAAATGCTGTTTATTGGCGCAAAGACATTGACAACCTTTTTTTTTCCCCGACGGAAAGATGCCCAACCGTGACTGGAATAATTCAGCAATTCTCACATTTTTCAAACACACTTCTAGAAGAATGTTCAGCTCCGAAAATTTAGAGGGACTTAAAAAAAAGGCTCTGCAGAATAAACCGTATACTTAACCAAACATGATACAAGTTTTATTCACTTCTGAGTGTTTTTGGTTCCGTCTCTGGATCTTTTTCTGAAGCTTTGCAACATTTTGGGCCAAAGTTTCCATCTGCTTTTCATTGTGTTTCGCAACATTTCGTGAATCATGCGGAAGACGTGCATTCCCAATGTCAGCATGAACAAATAGACTCATTGATGAGGCTCTGAGGCTTCTCACTGACGCACAGCATCAAATGTTAAGTAGATTTTTCAAAAGCCAACTGGCTGTTTTTAGGTTTCTGTTTACTTGAAGACTCACTCCAATCAAAATCGTGTTTTAATATGATCTTATAGCATTTTTCTTATGATGGAGGACATATTTATAAAGAAAATTCCGCTTAAAATTGCATTTGTGAGTCTTTTTTATTCAAAGCGTTGTAAATAAAAAGTAGTTTGAAAAAAACTTTTGCAGTGATGTAGGTGCTACAGTCGGTAGACCAAGCGCTCCCTACTCCACACCTTTCCAATGCATCCACTTGCAAACTTAATAGATCCATATGCATCTTCATTTTCCTCGTCTGATCTGCATCTGGCCTAAAACTATACGACTAAAGCTCCAACATTGCTCGCTATTGTTGTTGCACCCATCATGTGAGGCTGGGGTTGTGAGGGGCTGTAAGCTAGCAAGAGACTGTACACAAAGGGATGATGGGAAATGAGGGTAAGCAAAGACAAATTTCCGATGAACTCCTGTTGCGCTGCAAAAATTATGTTCTAGAAAATGGCAGTTTTCTTGCTTTTAGCTAAAAAAATGGCATACAGGTAAACATAATCAAAAGACCAGTTTTACAATGGATCAAAAGATGATTGGAGTGGGACTTTAAATGTCATACGCATCTCTCATTTCTTTCAGAAGCTGCCTGCTTGGGGAGTGTTAGGAAACCCTAGAGGATGTCTGTCAGGTTGATCGTAGCCATCTGTCTTTGCTTGTTGGTGGGAATCGGTGGCGAGCCCTGCCTCATCATCAGCGAGATCAACGCAGACAACCCAAGACTGGACACCACCGAGTTTGTGGAGCTGTACCACACCAGTGGACAAAGGGCATCACTAGATGGCTACACCCTTGTGTTCTATAACGGCAATGGAAACATAGCCTACAAAGTCCTGGACCTCAAAGGTCACACCACAGACGACCGAGGCTTCTTCCTGGTGGGCTCAGTGGACATGGTGCCCAGACCCGCCATCCTCCTGCCACCAAACACGGTCCAGAACGGCCCGGACGCCATCGTCCTCTACCACACCAGTGCTGCTCGTTACAGTGAAAAGATGAACGTCACTGCTGTTGGTCTGGTGGATGCCGTTGTCTATATGACTCGACGTACGGGAGGTGCAGAGTTCCTGGCTGAAATTCTGACGCCCGGGGAGCCAGCCTTTGTTGAAGATGAAGCAGCCCTGGAGGGGGATGAGTCCATCGAGAGGTGCCTGCTCTCTGAGGATCAGTGGGGGTTTCAGGTGTTCTCACCTTCTCCCGGTCGTCGAAACAACTGCACCCCACCTGCCACACCAACCACCTTCCCTCTGATTACCGAGCTGAAGCTTGGTGGAGGACAGGAAGACGGGTTTGTGGAAGTGGCACGGCCCCCAGCTGCAGGTCCCGTTGTGTTGGTGGTGTGGGATGGGAAAACGGACCGGGTCAGTGTCAGCGTGGACATCGACGACTCCAGAAATGGATTTATCACAGTAGCTGTTGACAAGAAAAACATGAAAGGTCGGTGCTCTTGCAGTTACCCATAGCCTGCCAGGAGTTCATAAGTGTTCTGTTTCTGCACAGGAGATGAGTCTGGTGCTGTGGCCCTCTACAGCGGCAGAGCGATGGACTTCCCAGTGGGGAGTCCGCTGAGCCAGAGAGATTCTTTAGATGCATTTGTGTTTGCCGGACCTGGAGACGAGCCAAGCGCCAGCCTCACAGAGACTCTCATCCCAGGCAAGGAGCCGTACCAGCTTAGTAACAGGCAAGTGGTTTTCATACACATCTTGCATACGTTATTTTTCAGTCCAGTTTGGGTTTTGTGTATGAATGCTGAAATGTTACACAAGGGGTTAGTTGTTTTAGGGGGTTATTTTAAATTCTGCGGTTTTACTTTATTGAGCAACAAACTGCGTGATGTGCTTTTCACCCAGTAAGAAGTGTGACAGTTCCTCTTTAGTTAGAGTTGTGTAACTTTCTCTCTGACGCTACGTACAAACCTGGCATGAGTGGCGTGTTCAAGAACATGGGTGTTCTTGAACACTCTTTCATCTTATGATGTTCACACAGGTCTGTCGCTAACTGATATTAGCGCATTTACTCACAGTTGGAAGAGGCTTGGTGCGAAATGTCAAAGCAGTGCAAACCTCATGAATCTAGCTCCAGGTTTTTTTCTTTCAAAGCTCTATTCCTATATATGAAAGACTTGGTGTCATATAATAACGGCTGAGCACAAACCGTTATTAATTTCTTCTCCGTGATCAATCTTCAACCAGTTGGCACTTCCATGTTTTGAAAATGATCCTACCGATATGTCATTTCCAAATCCAAGTCTCTGATTAATCAAAGTTCAACCTGTTTAACTTTCAAAAAAAGAAAGACCCACTCCAATGAAAATTGATTTTCAGTGTTTTTAACATGTTCTTGAAGCATTTCTGTCATAATAGAGGACCTAAAAAAAGAATTTAAGGCTAAAACTGCATTTCTGAGCATTTCTTAATTCAAATCATGTGGGATCAGAAAACTGGATGTTTGAAAAGCTCAGACTAATGATGCCGTTACTGAAACAGGCGTGCCAAAGTCTCTCTTCTCCACTCTCCTCCTTCGTCCCCTTGCGTGCTTTTATTTTTCTTGTCTGAGTTGGGCTTTGGCTCAAAACTGTACGGCTAGATTGATCCAATATTGCTCGTGATTATTTTTGCGCCGCTAATGCTAGCTTGGGGTTATAAGCTTGCACGTGAGCGCTCAAAACAGAGCTCTCAGCAACAGGGAGGGGAAGGGGAGGTCTCCGAGCTAACAGTCCTGCCCACAAACTAGAATTGTATTTCTATATATTATAAATTTTACATTTAAAGCTATAAATCCAAAAATGCATTTTAACAGAGACACTTCTTTTTCTTTTTGGCATTCTTTATTTTAAGCAACAAAAAAAAAAGTGACTATTCGCACATAATTTTCTAAATATGTGCAGCCATTTTTGAACTTCTTTCTTGGCCGCATGGGCCGGAAGAAGGGTTAGAAAAGAAGGCCTTTGGACCCTACCCTCTGTCAGAGGGCAGGATCATTGCACACTCCATACTGTCCCTCCGGGAGCAGGGCACTAGGCCCACCCCATCTCAGGTGAGTTACATTTAGGGTCTTCCAAGGGGGAAGTATTATTAAGGAAATCTACTACACGCAGGGAGAAACTAGTTAGGGTTCGGGCCTTTCTCCCGGGTTAGGGCTCCTAATTTGGGGTCAAAGGTTTCAGATTTAGGGTTACTTAAGGGTAGAGGCTTCAATAAGCCATCAAATTGGTGCAGGAAGAGGCTGCTTACAAATAGTGCTGCTTCCTATGGCACTGATTTTGTTCCAGGGAGAAATGGGCAGCCGTTCATTCAGGGTGAAGTGTGTTTATTTTAGAGATCCAATTCTGTTCTACTCTGAGCCTGGGTCCAGTGGGGGTTGCACTCCAGAACCGAGGCATGGACACATTTCCACCAGTGGGCCAAGAAGTGCTGGACCAAGATCTACGGTTAGGATTAATACACCAAACGGTCACTGAGTGCAATTGCGTCTTCAGCTGACCGCTTCTCCCAGGGATTGGTGGGTCAACTGCGGAGAATAAATTTCACACACCTTGATGCGTGAAAGCTAACATTTACCTTTAATTTTAAATATGTGCAACCAACAACAACATTAAGCCTTGGACGCACTTAAAACACGTGCGGGCAATGCAGCAATCTGCATCTTGGCCTTCTAATGGAATTTCCATAAGTTTTAGTGGCACGTAAATATGTGTGAATAACATCAGCCAAAACAAAATGTCTTTGACATACCAGTTTCAAAAATAGAAACCTGTTTTGTTAAAAAAAAAAAAAAAAAACTCATGATGTGCTGTGAGAAAAGGGTTATCTTATTTTTAGTGAACACAACCCTTAATGCGGTTCACCTTCAGCCAATTGTAACTGAGCCAACTTGGTAGAAGTAAGCTTATGATTGGATGCTTTTAGGTTTGCATCAAATGAACATACAAATACAAAGACAGCAGGGAAACAGCGGGAAAAAGTTTGCCAGAAACCAAGTTTTTACTTCCTGATCGGTTATATACCTTTTTACCTACATAATCTTGATGTTTTCAACCAATACTGCTGTTACTCCCAGTGCTTGATCCATTTTTTGATAAGTATCTTCATTGACTCAAACCCACTTGGGGAATATTTAAGTTATTTATTTACCAATTACTTCTTGGTAGTTGATTGCACTTCCTTTTAAATGAGTAGAATGTGCATCTATGTGAATGTGTTTGGAGGTAATTATTTGCACACTAATAGGCTTACAGTGGCAGAACCAGAATTAAAGCTACACTGAGCCAAAACAACAGCAGGACTTTGATGCAAAACTACAACAAGACATAAACAATGTTAAGCAATAACCCCTTAAAAGTACTATTTAAAGAGTTCAAATGAATACTACAATTTTATAGCCACCTTTTATCTTAAATAATGCTAAAGGAAGGGAATTTGTTTGCAAAATATGAACAGTTTTTAAACCATATGTTGTGTCATTTTATTCCCTTCTTTATACTATGTGTGGTAGTTTAAGAGAAGGAGGCTTCTATCTCAGCCGGTGCGGCTTGGCTACCTGGACCAGAGATCCTGGAATCTTCTGGGAGGCACCACAAACGTTGGGTCAGCCCAACCACTGTCCATGGCCAAAGATCTGTCCACACAGTACTGGTAAGTACTTGATAATGTTCTCTATACTTCACTCTGATTTTCTCAGAATATAATAAAGCTTAAAAGCTAAATACAGTGAAGATGGCTAAAAAAGAAAATCAAAAATTAGGTTTGTTTATTTCAAATATCTATCAAAATCTACTTTTACTGACTTAACTGGAGACTGGAAGACGCATTTAGAATGCAATAAAATAAAGTTAATTTTTAATGAGAAATTGTAACACATAACTTCATGCATAACACCTTTCTTCCATCTGTACCAGCAACCTTGTTTATATCTTTAAATTTAGTTTCAGTACATTAGGCCTTATGCAACATTATACAAGTGTGTTTATTTATATGGTTCTGGTGGAAGGGGAGCGCTGCCCAAAGCAGTGTTCTCATTCTGATCCCATATGGCCTGTGGGCAGAAGCTCCTCTTCAGCCTCCTCATGTTGGTCCTCCGGCTGCAGGAGTGGCGACCTATGGAAACAGAGAAAACAGGCCACAATCCGGGTGATTTGGGCCCCTGGCCATCTGCTTAGGTTCAGCATGGCAGGGTACTGGGCCAAACAGAGCTGACCCGCTAAAGTATAACAAACTCTACAGTGCCTTCGTGAAGTTTTCGCAGCATCTTAAGGCAAAAGAGCAGAAGTGTTCATGTGCAGGAGTGTGCTAAAGTTTGAAGCTGCTGTCCTACAGCTGTAATGGAACTACACAACTTTGTCGACGTTTGCCATTGAATCTTGAGCTGGATTGAATTCTGGAGTGAGCTTCCAAGGATACAATAACAACAGAACCCATATGGGACTTCTTTTTTCACTACAGTGTTTGTTCCCTCAACTCTAAGGTGAAGTGTAAACATTAAGGGTATAACAATTCATTTTAACAACGATTCGATTCATATCATAACTTGTGGTTACTGATACAATACATCGTCAATATAGTTTCATTTTGAACTGACCTAAAATCAGTCTAGGAAATCTTTAGCTAAAAATTCAGCCAGTGTGACTCAGAGATAAATACTTGGTACTGAACAGTGCAGGTGTAGTTTTCCAGATTCCTTGTATTTCTTGCAAGATAATCGAATGTAAATTAAACATGTGTACAAACAAACATGGAAACAAGAACTAATGGTAAATCCATTCACATTTTAGTTCCATAAAGTTCAGCCCACTGTTGTTTTTCCACATAAAAATAATACAATATTATTGGAACATTCTACCACAATGTGTGGTCGCATGTCTTTGCAAAATTCAAAGTTGTTCCACTTACTGAACTGATGGTTGATCATTTTTTGCTGCCATCACATATGTGTTGTCTGCTGTAATGACACTTGGTCATTTTTACCCTAAAGTAAAATAAACCTAACGTACCTCAATCCAAATTCTATTTTCCAACACTGATATATTCGATTTATTTCATTTTGAAACAACTTTATAATGATATACATTTATTTGATTAACAATTTGCCCCAGACTTGGTTGGATCGTAAGAATCTAAATCCATTCATCAATTAAGTTGATTTATCTTTACACCCCTAGTAAATATAGATGTTATTTTTGGTTTTTAAATGGTTTTCTACTTCTGCAAAATCCGTTTTTAGTTTTCTCAGAGCTCATTAACTCTGTTGCACTTCAGTGACTCCAGGTGGCACAGATTCCCCGCCTCACCTCCCACCCTGGGGGAATAGTGACTTCCTGATCAATGAGTTGAACACGGACACTCCTGGGGTTGCAGAGGATGGAGAATACATTGAGCTTTGGCACCCGTCTGGTCGCAGAGTCTCCTTGCAGGGGATCTGGATTTTGCTTTTCAGTGCACATAACAACAAACCCTATCGAGAGATCAGCCTGAGCGGACACTTCACCACTGCCAAAGGTTACTTCCTGATGGGCAGCGACAGGCTGGCGCCAGCTCCGTCGCTTCGCCTGCCTCCTAACACCATCCAGAATGGCCCAGATGCTGTGGCGCTCTACCGCAGTCCGTTTGGCCCGCCGTCTGCAATGCAACGGGGGATTCCCACAAAAGGCTTGCTGGATGCTGTGGTGTATCGACAAAGGGGGTCAGATAAGGAAGCGCAGGAGCTGAGCAAAGCTCTCACTCCAGGACAGTTACCATTGTTGGAAGATCCAGATGTTCTGCCTGGAGATGAGGCACTCAGCCGCTGCAGAGGCCTTTACCCATTTGACCTGTCTGCTTTTTCAGTGAGTACAGAATGGAAAAATCTTTTTACAGCATTTATTTTTATTATTTACAGTAGATCAATTGAAATTATCAGCTAACTCTCTGTACCTTTATAACATTTTTCATTGAAATTTGTAGATATCCAAGTGGATCAATAATTTTTAAAAGGTCAGCGTGTGACATATGATCATTCTAGGTGGCCACACCTACCCCTTTGAGAGAAAACAGCTGCCCCCGCCCTCCTCCAGCTCCTAAAGGCGTTGTAATAAATGAGGTGTCGAGTGGCCACTGGACGAATCACACCCATCAGAAGGCCTTTGTGGAGCTCCACGGGCCGCCCATGACAGCTCTATCAGGCTTGGTTCTGTCCGTGTTTGACCAGGAGCGCAAGGGCACGGTCATTGCACTTCCCCTGACTGGGTCCCTCAACCACAATGGTTTCTATATAGTTGGAAATGTCACTGGAGCAGGTGGGTGGAAGACATGGCGGCAGGATAAAAAACTCAGGTGTTGTAAAGGACATGTATTCAGATTCCCCCTCTTTATGTCCATTGTTTTCTTCCACTTCATAGATCAGACTTTCCCAGAAGGCTCTACTGTGCCAACACGGGGAGCAGTGGTTCTGTGCTACGACCTGTTCAGCATCTGCAGAGCAGGCAGTGCGCTGACCAACGCCAGCCTCAAGGATGTGCTGCTGTTCAGTGAAAACCAGTGGCTGCTTTCCTCTCTTTCCACCACCAGGGGGAGACATGAACTGCCAGCTCTCAGGTACATAAATCAATTAAAGTTATTATTCTCTAACAAGTTTGTCCTATTTTTTAATTTTAAAATTGACTAAAGTTCAAATGTGGCTAAATGAACTTTGGCCAATTTAATTTGGAAATATTGTTTGTATGCTACTTTTTGATCTAGACCCTATGTGGTAATCTTTTTACATCTACTGAAGCAATTTAGCTAGAATTGCCAACAGGCCATCACTGTATGGAAGCTATATGTGTATTTTAGATGTTGATAGTGAAATAAAAAGGATGAGTTTTGACAAAAAGCTGCACCTTCTCACTAAGCTCTCTTCATCTTGTTAAAGTCCCTTTCCGATCATCTTTTAATCTATTGTAAAAGTGTTCCCAGTGGTCTTTTAAGTATGATTATGACATTTTTAGACAAAATCAAAAACCTTTGTCATTGTCTAGGACATGAACTATATTACCAAAAGTATTCGCTCACCTGCCTTGACTCACATATGAACTGAAGTGCCATCCCATTCCTAACCCATAGAGTTCAATATGATGTGGGACCACCTTTTGCTGCTATTACAGCTTCAACTCCTCTGGGAAGGCTGTCCACCAGGTTGAGGAGTGTATTTATAGGAATTTTTGACCATTCTTCCAAAAGCACATTGGTGAGGTCACACACGGATGTTGGTGGAGAAGGTCTGGCTCTTGGTCTCTGCTCTAATTCATATCCAAGGTATTCTATCAGGTTCAGGTCAGGACTCTGTACAGGCCAGACACCAGACTCTGTCATCCATGTCTTTATGGACCTTTATGGACCATGTTGGAAGAGGAAGGGGCCCACTCCAAACTGTTCCCACAAGGTTGGGAGAATGGAATTGTTTAAAATGTTTTGGTATCCTGAAGCATTCAGAGACCCATTCCATGAAGCTCTCTGTATACTGTAATTAGGCTACTCTGAAGGTCACCTGAAGCTTGGAGCTCTGTAGCAATTGACAGTTCAGAAAGTCGGAAACTTCTTTGTACTATGCGCTTCAACATCCACTGACCCCTCTCCATCAGTTTATGTGGCTGAGTTGCTGTTGTGAGGAAAGTTCATGACTGGATTTGTTGCTCAGGTGACATGCTATGACAGTTCCACACTGGAATTCACTGAGCTCCTGAGAGCGGTCCATTCTTTCACAAATGTTTGTTAAAACAGTCTGCATGTCTGAGTGCTTGATTTTACACACTTGTGGCCAGATCAAGTGATTAGGACAGCTGATTCTGGTCATTTGGACGGGTACGGTAAGCAAATACTTTTGGTAATATAGTGTAGTTTCTGCAGAGCGGCAGTAGTTAATTAGAAATTCACCTTTGAGTTGTGGGCAAGACTGTTTGCATTGAGTGAGCCTGCTCTGACTTCCCATCATCCATCTGTTTACATGCTCACCCACTAGCTTACAGCCCCAGCACCCCCAATCCAACATTAACGGTGCAACAAAAAAGGCAAGCAATATTGGAGCATACAGTTTTGTGCCAGATGCCAGCTCGAACAAAGAAAACCAAGACGTACATGGATCTGGCCTCCTCAAGCAGATGGATCAGAATTGAAAGGAGCAGGGAGCTTCTATGTCACTGTTACAACAGTTTTTCCTCTTTTTTCAGTCTCATTATTAAAGTTTGAAACTGATGGGTATAAACATCTTTTTATGGTTGTGTCTGTGTGAATGAATAAAGGATGTATGTTTTGTAAAGCTTTGGTCCATGAAAAAGGTGGAAAGGCAGTGCAGAAAGATGCATCATTCAAATCATCTCAATACTCTAATAACTCAGAATAGAGTGGATCAATTATGTAACAAACTCCACGTCGAAGCCAGGAAGAGCCATTTTATGCGCTGCAAGTGTCTGACTGTTGATCGGGTATGGCCGTGCCTGTTTTTGTTGTGTTTGTATGGAGCAAAACCACTGTGGAAAAACTGCCACAACACGCATTTTTTACAAAATTATCATTTATTATAATTGTAATTATTTCAAATGAACTACTTTTGTAATGTTTTTGTAGTATTCTTATACCATTTCAGCAGTTTTTCCTACAAATCATGCTTATTTACAGTTACACTTATGAAATTGAAACAGCTTATTAAAAAGTGAGGGCCTTTTTTTAATCATTTCTGCACAGGCCTTCAGACATGTCAGACAAATGTGTGGTTTAATTTGCAACAATTATTCAGTTCAGATGGTTTGTGTTTGGATGGTTTTGGTCTGGTTTTACTTATGAAGTACTGCATGGGCTGTTTGTGCAGGTCAGTGGAAGACGGTCCCGTGTCGCTCAGCAGGTGTTCATGCTGCGAGGTCAGGAGCTCCTCCTCCTGGACGAGCTCCTCTCCCACACCTAGCTACAACAACCTCTGTCCGAGCCCTGCCTTCTCAAGTCAAATCGACCTTTGTCTCGGACCCCCGTTCTTTGAGCAGTCAGGAGGTAAAACACCGGAAACCTTCAAAATAAATATGAAAATAAAATGATACGCTTTATATTTGAGGATGTCAGGGGAGTTGGGCTTTAATGTGTTAGTGTTTTTGAAATTTGTCATGATGACGACGTCTATATGTGATATGTCCCAATCACTCAGTGTGAAACAAAGGAAACAAATAAAATTGAACTTCTTTTAGAATCCAAACATTAAGGCAGTAATGACTTAGGTCATATTTTTGTGTGGCCTACTTTCTGCTTATAACAAATTTAGTAATTTAATTTATTATTTTTGTCTCTAAAATATAAAGTTAAAGTCTTCTTACCTTTTGTTGAACACACAAAACAAAATCTATATATTGATAAAATAAGTGACTCAGAAGAAAATGTGTTCTTGCTCCCAACTTCATACCTAATTTTATTTTTTTATTTATGTTTACCAGCAGGATTTGAAGTCTATTTTTTTAATTAAAAAAAACTCCAGGGTCAGTCGCTGGTGAATTCATGAATATTTTATGCCATTGTTATACATCGTAATCCTTGTTGATAAGATCAGGCTGACTCGACAGGTGACGGGCAGAAGATTAATGTCATGAATTGTACCTTATTAATAGATATGGATCTGACATGAAAATGTGAAACTCGATCTTCAACAAAATAGTAGCTTTGTAGTTTTGTTTTACGTGTTTAGAGCTGAATTGACCAATCAGGGGTTTTGTAAATCAGTTGCTTTTAAATGTTTTCTTTTTCAATTGCTCGTTTCCTGTTTCCCTCTAGAGTGTGGTGAAGGGATTCACGGAAACACGATGTCTGACGTGGCTCACTATTTGGAGCAGAGGTGTCACTGTGGCATCTCTGCATTGTATCTCCAAGGTGAGGGGCTTTTAAGCATTTTTCTTCTCCAAGCTCACATGTGACTTTTCTAGCACAACCACATTATGGTACCTGTGGTCAGGTAAGCAGCCACTCTGGATATACCCGTATTTGCCCTAAAACTTCACAATCTTAGTTCAGAGTGGTTGATAAGAAAACTCTGATGACCCAGCATTCTAGCAGCATTTAAACACATCACTTACGCACGAATCTGGGAGACGTGAAAAGAGTCTCACAAATCAGATTTGTGTGTAAATGCAGTTTTGTGTGTGCATAACAAGAGATTTGTGCATAATTTTTAAAGATTTGTGTGTGTAGTTCATTTTAAGCTGTTGTAATTTTAAGTTGTGCATGTGTAAATTGTATTTTGCATTTTTTTTTTAATTTTGTAATTTTTGTACTTATGCACTCTCATACAAATCCAAAGTTACGCACAAATCAAGAACTGCGCACGCAAAAATCGGAGTGATACTTATTTCTCTTCATAGAGGAATGTCAGAGAGAACCAAAGCTCAGTCTGATTGGAAACGAACTGAGACCACCTCGAAAGATGGATCAGAGTCAGAGAGTGGTTCCTGGTCCCAGATCAGGGTCTGCATGGGTGTATTCAGACTAATTTGTTGCAGGTTATCAGGGGAAACGAACTCTGGTTCACCATTGGAAGCACGTCTAAAGAAGCTGATGGTTTTGTGTCTGTTTTCATTGTAGGGGCAAACTTTTCCTGCGTGTCTGGTTGGCTGCGAGTGTGGGGGAACATCCAGGCGCTCTCAGACCATCAGAGGACCCTCATCATTCAGGCGTCGCTCTCGAGCCCCGCTCCTCCTCAGGCAGACACCTGCTCCTCTCCCTTCACCGGCCACTACATCGGCAAAAGTTAGAATCCTCTTAATGAACATATCTAGTTATTGACGAAGTGTCATATGGTAACAAAGGACAGCTGTGGTGCAGAGGGATACCAATCGACCTCTGATCAGTAGAACGAGAGGGTTGATTTCCACCTTGCTCCCCCGTGTATCGAAGAGTCCTGATACATTAGTGGTTGAGATTGACTCCAGTGTTCAGCAGCAGAGCTGCCATCAGTGTGTGAATGTGTGTTTGCATGGGTACTATATAAGTATACGTCATTTACAAGATATTTTCTTTTTTATGATTTGGGTAAATATTATAAAGCATAGTTTGCTGTTAAAAACCCAATGCTCCGTTTCTTTGACTAACTTTTTTTCCTTGTATTCCAAAGACTGTTAATGTCTGCTAAAAGCATCAAGTCTCAAGGTTTCTGAAGGTTTGGATGTTGTGTTAAATATTTGTAATGTAAAAATAAGAGTTTTAGAACTGTAAAATAGCAGTTCCTATTATTAGCAAAGATAACAAAATTCAAGATGTTTCTGATATTTTAATATGACCCCTGCTGATTATGAGAAGTAAAAATAGTGTTTGAATCATTAAGCTGGATATTCTCTTTGTTTGGTTTAATTGCTGTTGCCTTTAAATGATTATTACTAAAGTGCGTCTTTGTTTTGCACATAGTCTCAGCCCTGGGGTGGCAGATAGGACTGATTGTAGCAGTGCCTCTGCTGCTGGGACTAGGAGGCGCCCTGTTTACATATTTCTACAGGAGGTGGTGAGCACTTCTTGATTTATTTTGTTGGCTATTTTGTGATCAGTTTGAAAAGTAGTACCTGTAATTATCTTTGTGCACAGTAACCTTGTTCTTTTAATATTTTGTCATCTTATATGAAAATTTCAAAGCAAGTGAAATTTGAACTAAGTCATTAAATATTATTGTTTTCAAGTGCACACTTAAGCTGGGTTTCATTTACCTTTAAACAAACCATGTGGTTATGAATGTAGCATTATTGTGTGATGTCATAGAAACTGTGTGGTTTTTAGTCATCCTACTTCTCTTGTTCGCTGTGAATGGTTTATTCACAAGTTTCACTGCAGGTCAATCTGTGTTGAAAGTTTGAAAGTTGATCTATTTGTTGAGGAAGTGGCTGAAACTCTCATTGAACTATACAGCAAATTAGCAGTTGAACACAAAGAGGATTTATCCATATCAATGTTGTTGTATTTCTCTGTTTGTGGTTTGCAAAAATTCTTTCAGAATTTCTTGAAAATCATATGAAGTTGTTTTAAATGTTTGTGTTTATTTATTTGTATTTTCAGGCGTCCTCTGGACTACTCCACCATGGAGCTGAGTGAACATGCAGAGTGACTGATCTATGGTCCAGGCTTTGAATCAGTCAGTTTGCTCCTGGAGACACTTGTGTACAGAGGCTTCATGGAGAGGAAGCAGGGGACATCAGAGGCTCGTTTAAAGTATACACAAACCATTTTGAGGCTGTTCTGAAGTGAACACGTCACAAGCGTCTTTTTCGGAGGCTTGTGAAAGTGATTTCTAATAGTTTATTAACAGTTGTCAAGTGGTTCCAGTATCATCATATCACACGATCCAAGATAACACTTTAAAAGACTGATTTCAGCTGTCCTGATAGCTGCTTGTTAGAGAAAAATATTAGAGAAGTTTTTTTTCTGAATCTAAAGTCACAATTGTTCTGTTCTGGCTTTAAAAAATGCCTTAAAATTTGATCAGTGGGAAGCTCAGATGGTACAGAAGTATTTTAGTATTGTTAGGATTTTTTATAAAGACAATTTTAGGTTCTAAATGAATTCTTTAAACTCAGCCCTGCCTGATTATCCTGCTATGTTCTGCTACAGTCCATTATAAAAACAGTCAAAGCTTTGAAGTTCCAGTTTTCCTGAAGTGTTGCCAACTTATGTTCTTTAACCACTTTTTTGTGCTTGTTTTAAGCAACCTGTTTACATTGTCCTAAAAGAAAAAGATATGCAAGACTAATCAAGTAATTTCTTAAATGTTAGTTTTTGGAGATAAATGATCGTTTTGTATTCAGAGCTATTTTATGTTTGTGTTAGAGATGTGAAAGCGTCTCATGTGTGTTTTACCGCATGGTATTTTATGAGCTAATGTAAGATCTCTTGTTGATTTTCTCATCAGATGAGGTACACTTTGTTTTTCTTCCTTTTAAATGACTTCAATTGTGAAGTTTTTAACTCAATTGTTCAAACTTGCAAACACACTTACCTATATTACTGTATATTCAATTTGAACCTTTCAAAAAGTTGGGTTTTTTTGAGAAATTGTAACCAATTTTCTGAACAGTTTTACCCCTTTGACTTCTTTTTTTTTTAATGACAAGAGATTTATTTCAATTCTTGATTTTTCTATTGAAGATGTTGCATAAAAATTAGGGCTGTCAACGTTAACGCATGGGGTTAATGAAAAAAAAACAATGCGTTAATATTTATTAACACAGATTAATTACAAGTCAGATGCGACCGTTTTCCGCTTTGCGTCAGACTGTTCAGTCTTATACAGCGTGTGTTAATTTCTGAAAAAGCACACTTTGTTGGACACTATCCTGCCTATAACATGGTCACTTACAAAAAAAATAAATATGCAACCGATTTTTACTATTTTAATCTTGTTATTTTTTTCAGTTTAGATCGCTTTCTCACAAAAAGCAGACTGACTTTTTGATTGGTGGTGCAGCCCATTGTCACGGTAACATGAGAATGTGTCGCTGGCCAGCAGACCTCGACTGCAGCGGCAAAGCAAGACAATATAAATGCTGATCATAACGATAGGTTAAATGAAGCATCAGTTCAGAGAGAAAGTTCGCCTCTTACCGCTTGTCTTTGTCCAGAAGATGAAGCAAAAAGTTTGTTTTAAAGAAGCCTGCACAGTGATATAGAAAAATTGGGCTATGTGACCAGAACTTCTTTTTTAGATGTGCATGAACACCCAGGAGCCAATCAGATTTTAGTATTCACCTGGACCATTTAAAGTGCAGAAACACAATGGCTTTTTTTATGGCTGTATATCAGCATCTTTGTTTTCTTGGAGTAATACTGCAGACATAAAAGTCTTTACAGTTCTTTAGAGTTCTGCTTATCTTACTGTTGATGTGTTTTGTGCACACAAATTACATTTCTGGGATATCTGATTTAACACTTAACCAATTCAGACATTTCAGACAATAAAAATGAAGGAAAAATGTTCTCTCTGGCTTTTTTTTTTGTTCAAAAGTCGCCTATTGTCGTATAAAATTTACCTAGTAACACATTTTGATTAATCATGTTAAATCACAATCCAAAAGTGTGATTAATCTGATTTTTTTGAATCGATTGACAGCACCAATAAAAATATTTGGTTAATAATTAAAAAGTTTTATCATCATTTATCATAAAATCTAGCAAAATTTACTGCTTAGATGATAAATGTTCACCCTGCAAACACTGCTTAATTCTGAAAAGCCAAACAAACTATATAAATGCCAGATTCTTCCAAAAGAATATCATTCATTCATTCATTCATTCATTTTCCAATCCGCTTTATCCCTTTCGGGGTCACGGGGTTGCCGGAGCCTAACCCGGCTGCTCATGGGCGAAGGTAGGGGACACCCCTGGACTGGTCGCCAGTCTGTCGCAGGGGCAAAAGAATATCAGTGTTTTCCTTTTTTCTGTTGACATACATATCAGGATTAATAGTTCTCAAGTATCTGCAAAAAGTAGACCTTGCACATGTTGTAGATTTATAGTAGGTTCAGATACATGCTTGTTGATTTGGTTATCAACGATGAGATCGTGACCATAAACCACTGATGATAATTACATTCTAATAGTGTGTACTTCTCTTCCAAACATAAATTCAGTTGTGTTGTTTTTATCTGACTGTGCTGCACATGTACAAATTAAACTCTTTTTAAGTTTCCATTATTTCTGTGATTATTGAAAGAGCAGCCAGACATCTGTCACTTTTAGACAGTCCTGAATTTTTTTGCATTGCCTGCAAAGCACTTTTTTTTTTAACTAGCTAACCGCAGCACAGGAAGGAAGATGCTGCAGAATGAAACTGGCTCTAGCAGCAGTGATGACTTAAGCTACAGCTCTTTCAGTACTTGTTCATTTGTTTGTAAGTCCTGAACTGGATGCCTGTTGATGAGCTACTGTGTTCACATTTTCTTTGTTTTCTACACAAGTGTGAAGAGCTACAGCTCTAGGTTTGCTGTTTGCAACTGACATCACAACTCCCTTCAAGAGACCCATGGTGAGTTTTTGTGTTACATTTGCCACAGGGCTTTAGGTTTTAGCTGTTTTACCTGATAAAGTGTATATTTCATCAACCACAGATGGTTCTGCTATTTTTTTACAGCAGAAAATTAAGTTCCACCCATGTATTTATTAAGAACTTCTGATAACCTGTCAAACTTTGTTATTTAGACTAAGCCTTACGACAGACGTGTGCACTGTGAAGTCTGACATGTCTGATGAGTTTCCTATTGGTGAGATTCGTGATGAGCAGCCTAACCACACAGGAAGTCATTTTTTATGTCCTGTTCTTCTCGTTGAACGTTAAACCGAGTCAAAACCTTTGTTTGCACAACTTACACTTGTAGGTTGTGCACATGCATAAAAATAAATTAGTCTTGGGCTTTATAATCATACATTTTAGTGGACCATAACAAATGGGCAGTGTGGAAACTATACACTAAGTGAATGTTTTCATATTTTAAAGGCATACTGAGATGGCATTATTTAAAGATTCTACAAGATTAAGTACAGAATTGTTTTTAAAGAGGAACTTGCGAAAAAAAAATGTACAAGGACATAGGGATTAATAGGGGTTTAAATTTTTTTTTTTTTTTTTTTTTTTTTTTTTTTTTTTTTAGCAATCATGGTCATCCCTCTTATTTAGAGTATATATTACACGTACAAACTGGATGGATGGGCTTGAGTGCCCTTTTTTTTCTCCCTTTATATTAATGCATGCCTCAATTTGATTCAAAGGAAGATGTGAATTACAGGTTCTTTTTAAAGAGTTAATTACAAGAATTTCTCCTTGATTTTTTTTCTCTTCTTTTTGGATAAATTCAATAAACTTCAGATTTTACAATCAGATTGTTACTCGTGATCCTCCGATATCGTCATTTACTAGTTTCTTTATACTCTTATTTGACTCATTCTTTGGATGACCAAATTTTATTTCCACTAGAGTATTTTATTTTGAAGTGGCATTACTCTTGGGTACAAGTATTAGTAGTATTGTTCTTAAAATTGTGCTCAATCAATTATAAATTGTAGTAGGTTCAATTTTCTGATAAAGCACGTCCCGCATTTTTAACTTGTTAGTAAGATTTTCAGTAATTACCACTAAAATAATGAATATGTTTGGTTTTTTTCTTGGTTTTAAAAGTAGTTATAGTGACAGGAAGTTTATATATTTAAATGTGATCTATAGGTGTGATCATAAGCTTTAAAAATATCAGAAGGTTTCTAGCCTGGAGTTGAGAACCTGGACCTTCTGACGGCTTCAAATTTGAGTCTTTTTGTTAGAAATGTTGCTTTCTGGTGAGGTGCTTTTGTAAGCTGAAAGCATCCACTGCCCTTAAAAAGAGTGAAAAGTGACTTTCAATGGATTTATAAAAAATTTTAAAAAACAGATAGAAGTCTAAGCAAAAATGCCCATTCCTTGGAATTTTTGTTGTATTTCTTACATTTTTATAAACACAGACATTCTATTCTGTACAGACATTTTTCCTTTAAAAAGCAAAGTAATTCATTAATCTATAAAAGCCTTTAAAAGACTTTACAGTTGGTTTTTAAAAAGATTAAAGTAGTTTGGTGCTTGTACTTTTTAAGGAGACTTGAGGGCTGAATGTATCAAGCTTTCTCATGGAGAGGAAACATTATGATTCTATCCTGGACCGAAGCAAGCAAATTACCTGGCAAAACGACTGCTACATTGACCTGCAGTCCACGTCCTCCTCTGCCTCTTTACAAGCAAGATCAGAGGGTAAGATCTTTAGTGGGTCTCTATTTTCCCCTTTCAGAGCTTGTCATTGCACTACAACAAAAATAACACACTCTAAGCCCACAGACAACACCCATACTTCTGATGCTTTTAAATACATATTTGTCATTGCTTTCAAGTGTTCCTGGTTCTCTAATCAGCATCTCCTGTCTGGCCTTCTCCCTCTTTATTAGTATTTTTTTCAGTTTATGTTGTTCTAGAATTATAAGTTCTTGGTATCTTTTTGTGTTCACTTTTTATTCAGATCTGGGCTGGGTCCAAAAACACCAAAACCAGCTACAAAGCTTTCTTACCAAATCCTTTCTTGAGGAAATCTTGACCCACCTGAAAAAGGTGGATGTGCTCACTTTAGCTGAAGAGACCACCATCAAGGAAGCAGGCCAGCTAAAGGACCAGATTATCATACTCACTACTGTTATTGCCAGTAAGGAAAGCCAAGGATCTGATGCACTTCAAGCTTTTATAATGAGCTCCAATGTACCGGTCTCCCTGCTCACCTTAAACTATGGTGAGTGGAAAGTTTTGCTTTGAATTGTTTGAAATTGTTTGAATTGTTTGAATGTCTGAAAACGCACTCAACAGATGATTATGTTATTGTTGGTTCACAGGTGAAAGGAAATATGTAGATGACACGACGCTTACTTTTTTAGCTTTTACTATATTTTTTTGGAAACGAAAAAATAACTTATTTTTGTTACTAGTCTTGGTTTCTTTCTGCAGATTCCATGGTGAAAAGACACAAGGAGGTTTTGTTGCAACAGTATGAACATTACAGAGAAAGAGATTCAGTCAGCTGCTCCAAGCTGAACATGTGTTCAAGAACTCTGCTGCTGGTTGATGGACTTTCTGACCTCCAACAAAAAGAACATGACCTGATGCAGGTGGGAGTAACTCGAGGAAGGAAAATCAATCATCTCAGACAGTTAGGGTTGGCAAAACTGTTTGAGCCCCTAACACGGGTCAGCTTGCCTCCTCGAGTCTCCCTCACTGTTGGGGTGAGCGGCATTGGCAAGACAACCTGGGTACGACATTTCATCAGACAGTGGAGCCAAGGCGCTGTTTGTTCAGATTTCCACTTTGTCTTACCTTTTACATTCAGTGAGCTGAACACACTGGAAAAGCTTTCTGCTGAGAAGCTGGTCAAAATGGCCTTTCCTTATTTAGCAGATCCAAGTTTGGTTCTCTCAAGCCCCTGTCGCACTCTCCTCATCTTTGATGGTTTGGATGAGTTCCACTGCAGGTTAAATTTCTCTGATGCTGTTCCCTGCAATGACCCAAAGAAAGAAGTGTCCATCGATGACTTGATAACCAACATCATTCGAGGGAATCTGCTCCCAGATGTGGCAATGTGGGTCACTTCCAGACCAGGAGTGGCTTCGCTCATCCCCGGAGGCTTGGTTGACAGAGTGTCTGAGATTCCAGGATTCAGTCCCGATGACATCCAAACGTTCCTTAACCACCACTTTTCAGAGAAGGAATATGCCAGCAAAATATGGTCCCACTTACAGGCTCACAGGATCTTGATGGTGATGTGCTACATACCATGCGTTTGCTGGATGACGGCTGATACTCTGCTGTACATCTTGCAGAGTGGAGCACAGGAGAGCCTTCCCAGGACTTGCACTGGCTTATATGCCCATTTTTGCTTCATGAAAGCAGAATTAGGGGAGCCAAGAGGCAGGGAACCCATAAAAACAGAGCAGTTTCATGGGAGCAACCGTAAACTATTGGGGAACCTTGGGCGACTGGCATTCTATGGACTCTTGAAGCACAAATACAACTTCAGTGAGCAGGACCTCAAGACTTATGGGATAGATTTCCAGTCAACTCAAAGCAGTCTTGGTGTTGGAGTCCTCGTTCGGTTGGAATCCACCATCCACACAACATATCGATTCACACATCTGACTCTGCAGGAGTTTCTTGCAGCCACATTTTACCACGTTTCCTCCAAGAGAGCCATTTTCGATCTGTTCTCAGAAAGCACCATGTCCTGGCCAAAAATCGGCTTTCAGAACCATTTCCGGAGTGCCTTTCAGCACTCACAACAGGCTGAGGTCGGTCACTTGGATGTTTTTGTGCGATTCTTGACCGGCCTACTCTGCCCCACAGCACTGAAGCCTGTTGCAGGGCTTCTAGCAGCAGGAAAAGATGATTGCAACCAGAAGGTGTGGGCTGCAGGGTTTTTGCAAGGCCTCCTGTCCAGTGGGGAGGCTGTGGTTTCTCTGCGCACAGTCAACTTGGCTTATTGCTTACATGAGCTGCAACACACCGAGCTACTACGAAGTGTTGAGGAGGATTTACGGCAGAAAAGCTTGGTTGGAAAGTTGACTCGGCCTCACTGTGTTGTCCTGGGCTTCCTGCTGCATGTGTCTCCAGAATGCAGCGACCAGACCAACCTCACCGGCTCTCTAAACTACTCAACAGTGAAAAGCTTGCTCCCACAACTGCTGTACTGCAGTCACCTCAGGTCAGCCCTTCAATGCCCTGAATTAAAGTAAATGACATGTCGTTGCTTGATGATAAAACTGGCCTCTTCTGCAGGTTAGAGAATAACAACTTCAAAGATGACGTCATGGAACTGCTGGGAAGCCTCCTCAGTGCAAAGGATTGTCATATCGAAAAAATAAGGTAAAATTGCTTTAATTAAAGCTCCAAATAGAACATTTTTTTATTCTAATCATTTAAAAAATAAAAAGAAGCAATTATTCTTGTGGCTAACAATATCCGGTGATTTTAGCATTGTAACTGCAATGACTGATCAGATCACTTTGTTCCGTTTAAACTCTACTTCTTTATTCTGTCCTTCAGTTTGGCAGACAATGCAATCAGCAACAAGGGAGCCAAAGCTCTGAGTCGAGCTCTTCTGGTGAATCGCACATTAATTTATCTGAAGTGAGACCTCTTTCTCTCTGAAGAATTTGAGTTAATAAGTGGCAAACTCGTGTGCTTTTTACTCCATACTCATTCTGTTTGTTTACATCCGGCATTATAACACTTTATTTTTGACTCTCTTTTATTAATTTAGCCTCCGGAACAACAACATTGGATCCAAAGGTGCAAAGTTCTTGGCAGAGGCTCTAAAAATGAATCAAGTCCTGACATCAATTAAGTGAGTGTTGTTCACACCAAAGCAAACATGAATTTTAATAATTTGGTTAACTATTTTTAATAACTCAGCTTCCAGAACAACAGCATCGAGGAGGAGGGCGCTCAGGCCATGGCAGAGGTTCTGCAGTGCAATCGCAAGCTGGTGTCTCTAAAGTGAGCAGTGTTTGAGCTTTTTTTTAAAATTATTAATAATTTAATTACTTCATTTAATTGAAATTTCAATATGTATGTTTCTGTTTCAGTGTGAGGAAAAATAAAATTGGGACAGATGGAGCCAAAAAGATTGCAGACGCACTGAAGACGAACCAAACTCTTACAAAGCTCATGTAAGCTTTTATCCTCTTTCTATACTTTCCTTTAGGTTCAGGGGTCTGCAACCGTAAGCGCTAAGAGAAGCATTTTGTCCAGATTCTTACAAACCAAAACCAAACAAGAGCCTCAAAGTCCCATTTTACTGTGCAGAGAAATATGATGTATTTCTTTTTACTTAGCTATTAAGTCATTAATTTTTGAAAAGTAGCTTTTTAAAAATTTACATGAATCATAACAGTGTTATTTTTCTATTATATAACTTTTACCAGCAGCACACTCAAGTTCCTTTCAAAATAAAAGGCATCTTGTGTCAAATAGGATTCTGCTGCAGTAGATTTACAATTATACTTTGAACAGCAACTAGACATAAGATAAGAATATGAGTTTTAACTTATTCTAATAATAGACCACTCTAACAAAAAAATCTAACATTTTAACATAATTTTTCTTACTTCTCTGACTTGTTCACTTGGAGGGTTGGTAAAGTTCTCAATGCCTCTTGATTTGGTGTAATGTCAACAACTGTGGTTATAAAAACGTTGCATTTTTTACTCAAAAATATCAACTCAATTATAAAATCTAAACATAGATGACAAAACCTAAACAACCAACCTACATTTTTTTAAATCGTCAACATTTTTCTTCAAAGCCAAATGGCCACAGTGAAGGGATAAAATAGCTGCATGTAGTTCTGGAACCTCAGGTTGCAAACCCCAGATTTAAGTGAACATCCTGTCAAAATGTTTTTCCTAGCATTATTTTTGGTGTGGCTTATAATTTAATAGTCACTGGAGCCTTTAATTGGGAATGGCAGCAGAAACAATAACCTAAATCAATAATAGATCATCTGCTAGATGGAATATTCATTTTCTATAAAAGGACAGTAAAAAACTTAACTAGTTTATTTATTTTCTTTATACTTTGGTAAAAAAATCAGTTGAAATGTTTACAATTTCAATGTAAAAGCATCGTCTGTACTTTTACATTTGGCATAAATGTTGCCCATTAGCAGGCTTTCATTTATGATATTCTCTGCTGTATCCTATTTTCCTCTGCAGTCTTTGTAGTAACCAGCTGGGGGACAAAGGAACCATCGCTCTGGCAGAAGCTTTGAAAATCAACCAAACTCTGCTCTCACTCCAGTCAGTATCTTTGTTTTCAATCATGGAGTTCAGCCTCTTTAAAAGTCATTCAGTAATCCTTTTGCAGTGAATCGGACACATCTGTTTACAAAATATGGACGAATTCACTTTTCTTTTTTTCCTCAGACTTCAAAGTAACTCAATCAGCAATGGAGGAATGACGGCGCTGACCAAAGCCCTCAGGTTCAACCACGGTCTAGTGACCTTGAAGTAAGCATTAAAATCAAAATCTCTTTGTGACCAAATGGTATTACAACCCACTGTGATCAATATCTCTTTCTTTTGCATGCTTTTTGTGTTATCAGTCTCAGAGAGAACTCAATTGGTATTGAAGGTGCTAAGAACATGGCCCAGGCCCTCCAAGAGAACAACTCTCTGCAAATTCTGGAGTGAGTTGCTTTGTTAATTTGAGTGCAATTATAAGTAAAAAAAAAAACATAATAAAAGCCCAGTTGAGAGTGTGAACGTTATTCTGTGATGATTCTGCACAATCGCTTGACAGCAGGTTTTACACTTTGGTTTTGTTGGTCTAACACTTAAAGTGATTTTAACCTTTCACCATTATGCCACATTGTGACACCTGGCCTTCAACGCAGGTTGTTAAGTTTGTAACAGTTGTGAGCATATTATCCTATTTATGCTACAAATGCTAGGAAAGTTTTCTAAAATGAAAAAATTTTAATTAAAATTTTATTGTAATAAAAATGCAATGATAAACAATAAGAACCCTAAAGAACTCAACATGGATAGTTTCCTAATTTAAACTATTTTTTTTAAGAACTTTTAAACACTTATAGAAAAAAAGAGAGTTAAAGTAAAGACTGTAAAGTTTATACTTGTTTTGCATCTTAAAAAACATTTTAAAAGCACAATATTTTGTGTTCCATGTGAGCTGAGCACATCCCACTTCACACCAGTTTGCTCCTCAGCAAACAGCTGCTTCATCAAACTGAACCAAAAAAAAAAAAAAAAGATAAAACTCAGCTCCCGAGGGAGCCAGCTGGTTGTTATGACTTGATGCAAAACGCGGTCTTTCTTTGACTCGTGTTTTGTCTGGATGCAAATCTGACACGAGACTGTCCAATGGGAAACTAGGACAGCAAAAAGTGTGAGTTTAATGTCCCTTATCATATTCAAACGCTATTTTCTTTTATTCATCAAGACCATTGACATTCTGAAATTAGCTATTTTCTTTAAAGCTGCTGTAACACATGTTCTTTTTTTTTTCTGGAAATAGACCTTAGGACAAGATCCACAAATCTGCATTTCTCCTCTTTTTGAAAAATATTCAGCTCCCTTTATTTACCAAGCACAGAAAAAGGGAGGGAAATATTCATTTTTGGAGAAACAGTGAAAATTATCAAATCCCTGCAAAATGACTAAATGAAAGGAAGGGACTAGCATAAAGTGGGCAGCTTTAGATGATTTTACAGCAGATTGATTGTATTATTTGTTCATTATTGTGTGTTTGTGTTTCCTCATCCCAGTCTCACGGCCAATTTATTACATGACGAAGGTGTTCAGGCGATATCTGCTGCCATCAAATTTAATCAAGGACTCACCTCTCTGCAGTAAGTTGGATTTGCTTGAATTCACAATTTATTCATGAATAAAATGTTGAAGTGACTTTTTGTTGTTGTTTGCTCTTAACAGTCTCCAGTGGAATTTCATCAAGTCCACAGCCACTAAAGTTTTGGCCAACGCACTTATGTTCAATGCCACTATAAAGCTCCTAGAGTAAGGCCAATACACCTTATTTCCCCACTTTCTAATTGCATTGATCTCTACTAACCTATTACATTGGGAACACCAACATCAGTGTGAGCAGCTGCAGGCTGCCACCACAGTTAGAACTGCAGCAAAACACTAAAACGAAATTCAGTTAGGAGTTTCAGAGTTACAGATTGTTTCTCATGTTTGTGTGTCTTTTGTCTTCATTTTTTGCTTCAGTCTGCAGGAAAATGCAATCGGAAATGAAGGTGTCATTTTTCTTGCCGAAGCTCTGAAAGTCAACACTTCGCTGCAGACGTTATGGTTGGCATAAACAATTATCTGCCATGACAGATCCAATTATTTTTTTTCAAGCCTTGAAGATAAAAATAAAGGAAATATGTTGATGTGTTAGTACATGCAAAGAAACCATTAATTTAAAAAAAGGGTAATTTGTTGTTCAATTTACCCACTTTCTCCCTCCCACGGTTTCTGATTTTTATGCTGCTCAGTCTTCAGGGAGTCTCGGCTGGGACCGGTGGAGCCGTGGCGCTGGCACAAGCTCTGACGAAGAATCAAACACTGCAGACATTAGAGTGAGACAAAGCTCACCATGGTGTTGAACTGCTTATTTTTTCAAGCAGTTGATGATATGCAGTAACATAATCTTTATACAGTTGCTAGCTTTAAAATCAGTTGGATCCCAAGCAAGTTTACTGACTGCTTAATTTTAGCCTTTTTTACTTCACTGTATCTCATTTAAATTGATTTTTTTTTTGTCGTTTGTCAAAGTACTAACTTTGAATAAGTTCATTCAAAGGAGTGATTTTTAAATTACATCCTTTGTTAGAAGTAGTCTACAGAGAACCGGCATTCTTAAGCATCTGGTTACATTATCTTATTATTATCTGGATACAATGTTTGTGTTTTGTTTTTTTATTTGACCATCAGCTTGTTGTCCTCCATGCTTTTCAGTCTCCGTGGAAACAGTATAGGGATGGAGGGAGCAAAGGCACTGGCCAATGCTTTAAAATGCAACAGAAGCCTGAAGTCCCTAAAGTAAGTATTTATCCATTTTAATTTCAACTATAATCAGTCCCTCTGAAAAAATACAATCTTAGCTCTGTTTACATTTGTTAATTATGTTTAACTATAGGGGATGTTCAAGTGTCCAGTTCTTTATCGACAGTGATTGCAAATTCTTTGAAACCGACAGTAAAGAAGGTTCCTGTTGTATTTTTAACACATTTAACTTAGAATTACATTTTCTGCAAAGCAGCTGGAAGTTCATAAACATTCATGCTGTTCACCAGATACATTTTTTAAATTGAGCATTTGAATCATTGATGAATAAAATATCTTCAGTCTGCAGGAGAACTCTCTAGGCATGGATGGAGCCATATTCATTGCAACAGCTTTGAAGGGAAACCACCAGCTGGCATATATCAAGTACGATTTTTTTTTAACACACGTTTCTTCATTTATTCTTGCGCTCCTGTATCTTAACTAAAGTTGTATTTCTAGCTTGCAGGGTAACGGCATTGGAGCATCGGGAGCAAAGGTCATCTCTGATGCTATAAGAGCTACAGCTCTGAGCTGTGTGGTGGACATCTAGCTGAGAAACATCTTTTATTGAAGATGAGCATGCTGTGCAGAAATTACAGTGTTATTACTTTGATACTTGATGCAGAAGCTCAATGGTATTCAAACAGACTTTAAAGTATTCCTTTATGAATATTGTTGTAATATATTTTCTAACTATGAAAAAACTAATATTTTTAAAGATGTAAAAATTAAAATAAGGAGATTCTGTTGGAATTGTGTCATTGTGAATTATACTTCTAGCATGCACAGTGTTAGAATGTCCTACTAAAGATGTCATTAATTGTATTTGCCATTTTTGCACACTGAATTTGTTTTTGTATGAAAATTTAAAAGAAATGCACATACTTTTGATCTCTCATACACTCACCTAAAAAATAAAATTGGCTCTGTCAGTAATCCTTAAATTCATTTTACCGTGAATCTTTCCACGTGCCCTCTTTTGCAATAGTCTTTTCACCTGTTTAAACTTGTTTAAACAGTCCAAAACTCTGCTGCTCGGCTGTTGACTCACACAAACAAAAAAACACAAATCAAAGTCTCCTCACAGGGTTTCTTCATTTATTTTTAGAATTTATTTTAAAATCTTAGTCCTGACCTTTAGAGCGCTTCATGGTCAAGCCCCTTCCTACATCTCAGACCTCATCCAGCCCTACACCCCCTCCCAAAAGCTGAGATCCTCAGGGCAAAACCTGCTGATGGTCCCCCGCACACGTTTTAAAACCAGAGGAGACCGTTCTTTTAAGGCTATGGCACCCAGACTGTGGAACAAACTCCCACCTTTTTTACGTTCACTGGACTCTAATGACATTTCTCAAAGACAACTCAAAACCCAGTTTTAGAATCAAGCTTTCCAGCCCCGCTGAGTGGGCATATGTCTGGTTGACAGTATTTTTTAAATAATTTTATGTACTTTTAAATGTGCTGTATTTTATGTTGTTTTTTTTTACATATTTTGAAGTGTTGTCTTATTCTCATTCTGTAAAGCACTTTGTGACTGCTGTCTCGGAAAAGTGCTATATAAATAAACTATAAAATACACTGTGTCCATAATAACATGCCTATTTTAAGGCTTATGATGAGAAAAATCCTAACCTGTCAAGATTTGAATGACAAGCTGGATGAGCTTTTTTGTCAAGTGCTTTGAAATAAGCGTCTGCTTAATGTAAATGTAGCTTTCATTGCAAAATATAGAAAATTTCTTATATCTTTGTTGTTTGCATCGTATAGAAGTATTCCTTGACAACTAATTCATTGCTCAGGTTTAATAACTTTAAAAAAAACTTTTAAAAACTTCCATCTGAGCTCCTAGAATGCACATCTTTTGCTTACCTTTTCTGGATGGTAATCTATCAAATTGCACACTTCCAAAGCTTTTGCTCATTTAAGGTGTGAAGGTATCAATGCACAGGTATTTGGAAGACCGGTTAATGAACCAGTCTTTTGGTCTGTCTGTATGGAAATAGCATTTTCTCCAATTAGCAGAGCGGGTTAAGTGGATTTTTCAGACAAATCGTACATTTTGTGATACAAGCGGCAAATTTGACGTGGCTTCCGTCATTTGGAAAAGTACGTTACCTTCAAGAAAAACCCAAAATGGTGACCATTTGTAAAGATGACAGCCATACACTCAATTGTTACAAAAATATTCTATTTGCCCCAAAAAGGTTAGCATTTGTTTAGTGCACACAACACACGTACTATTTTACTCCATTTATCACCTGCAGACAGCCTGTATCCACCCATAAGTGCAGTTGTAACTAAGGCTTACGGAAAGTGAAGACCTTGCAGAACAAAAAATAAATAAAAAAATTGACAACTTAAAACCAATTTCCTTGGATGAAAGCATGGTTATGTAGTTAGTTCAAGCTAATTTAATGAAGTGGGTCTTCAGCTTACTTTTTAAAGTTTTTTCCATTTTTCACAGTTTCCATCTTTTTTGGTACTTTGTTTCAGTGACTTAGTATAAAATACTGCTTTGATGGTTACCAAAAGCGTGAAGGGAAGAAGACATGACTGGTGAACCTCAGGGTTTATAAAGGTCTGTAGGCTAAATCAAACAGCAAAGCTTACAAACACAAAAAGACGTGTAAACCTAAGAAAACAGTAATTTTTTTAAATCTGTTTTGGCTGAAATCAGCTTGTTTCCTGGTTCTCATTAGCGCACTTGCAGCTTAATCCTGAATAATTTAATGGCCTAACCTGCTGTTTTCCAAAGATCTGAAAGCATTGTAATGGTCCAAGACAGAAATGGGTTGATTCTGGCCTCCCTCTTCAGAGGAAGTACTTTTACTATATGTTTAATTTGTGGAAAAATACACAGTCAAAACTAACTGATTTTATGTTATCCTGGGTAAAAAAATGATCAAGATAAACAATTCCATTTTAAAATAAACATCTTGAATACATTTACCTTAATATCACAGAATTTTAAACACTTTTTTCTGCAATGACGAACTATTAAGAAAAACAAAAGTTAAATAAACCATATAGACCTGCATTCAACATGGAATTTCTACTTTTTCAAGCTAGAATCCATACACAGACATACAGAACGAAACATTGTCTTTAAGTTAAAGTAAAAAAGTTTTAACAGCTTTTATAATATGGAAGTTTTTTTCAAGTCATAATTCAAAGTAAGAAGAAATTCTCAACTGGCCATTCAATTTGCAATTTTATCATGCAATTTGAAAATATATTTTGCAATTCAAAATGAACTGATAAAACGTGATGCTGTGCAAATGAAAATGCATTACACCAGGGGGCGCTTGAATTTTGCTACAAAAACCCCATGGCAAATTAAAATGCATTAGATTTAAGGTTGTTTTAAAACTTTATTTAAAGCAAACCCTGTATTGAAATGTAAATTTAGTATTGCACAGTAAATTGGACACTGCATTTTCAAAATAAAAGGGTCAATTTCAACATTAAATTATGCTAAATGCATATTCGTTTGAATTATGGTATTAAAAATGCATGACGATTAAAAATACAACTGATTTAGCGTTTGTTTAAATTTTTATTTTTAAATTTATAAGATTGAATTGTAATTTTTCATATTGTATTCTAAATTGCAGAGTGTATTTTCAAATGGCGTGCAAATTGAATTGTCAATTGTGAATTGCATATTACTTGAATTATGACTCAAAAAAACTTCCATAACGGTACTGTTTTATATTGCAGAAAGTTCTGTGTTGTCTTTAGACCTGTCGATCAATGTCAATGTACGTTTCCATGGTGAAATACATAGGGTTTCAATCTGCTAATGTGCAAAAGTGTAAAAGCACCATGCAGGTTAAATGCATTTTATGTTGAAACCTCACCAACATCTCAGAGATGGTCTCAAGATAATCAAACACCAAGAGAAGCATTTGTAATATACAGTTTTCCCCTTGTGTCCTGAATGAAAACAATGTTAACAAAAGTGCAAACGTATAACGACCCTATTTTACTTAAGGGAGGTCTCAGGTGCTTTTGTGCAGGGTCAAGTTAATACAATGGCTCAATGGGACTTGCACTTTAGATTTAAAAATAGGAGGTAATTGCTTTAAAATTAGACTGGTCTTACTTTGATTGCCTCAAACATTGAGTTTCTTTTCTATTCACACACAAAAAAGCTGCTTTAAAATTCACTGAACAGCTTAGATCCAGTAGAATTTAATTTGAGTTAAAACTCAGATTTTCTTGATTTTCAGTTTTCTTTTAGTGTGTAAATTATGGGTATGACTAAGTCAAGGCAGAAATGTTCAAGGACTAAAAGTCTGAATTTACTCTGAGTAAAGTTTACCACTTTGTGAAGGTCAGATAGTGAATTCTTTAATTTTTTTTTTTCTATAGAAGCTTTTTTAGCTTCTACGGAATACAGCGTCGTTCAGCGCTTCCAGACCATATGTATTTTTGAAATATGTGGAAAAGTTGCTTTACAAAAACAATCTATTAATGCTCTGTATTCGCTTGCAGGATAGTGGCTTACATGTGCTGCATGCTTGGGTGATTCCAGGTTTTCTGGGAGCCAAAGCCAAAATCTTAAAAAGAGAACCTCCAACAAGAATTTTATTAATATAATTATTTAAAATAAGTAAGCTAGTACTCACGGTTTTATGGTTTTCATTCTTTCTTTTTTGGTTTCTGTGGTTTCATGTGATCTGCTCTACACAGGTCAGCTGTGGCTCCTCCCTGGATGCCCCGTTCTCACTTGGTTCTCCTGGAGGCAGTCACCCCTGCCTTGAACTACTACCTAACATTCATTATTTAAAGAGGTGTCTGTCCTGTCCTCAGCACCGGAGCTTCTTATGGATTTATACATAAAATCTTTCCTGTTTTTTTCTGAGGATTTCTCAAGTTATTTTTTTTTTTAAACTTGGCCTTTTTCCCATGCTTGTGGCAATCCTAATTTATTAAATCTTTTGAAACGTCACAAATTGAATCTTTTGAACGCACACGCCAGAGCCTACTTTAAAACTAACAGGATAAGTGAGTACAAAATTATTTGAAAGGAAATCCAAACATCATCAGTTTACTCACCTCCATTATTTTTAAAAGAATCTTGTGAGAATGTTGGGTGACGGTGGGGTACGGCCTGAACAGTTTGCCTCACAAAGACAGACAGCTTTACATGCTTAAGGGACTATATAGAACCACAATTTAACATAAGAAGCATGTCTTTGGATAGAGGAAGGAACCTGGAGTGCCCGGAGTAATCTCACACAGGCACGAGGAGATCATGCAAAGTCCACACAAAAACAACACAGCCAGCCAAACTTTATAGCCTTTTTGCTCTGAGGCAGAGTGCTAACCACACATGCGCCGTGGATCCCGCAGCAGACACCATCAGTAGTAAACTAATAGCCAGAAATATGATTTGTTCTTCCCATTTGATTCCAGTGAAATTGAAAATGTTTTAACTGCTTGATATCTCACTTTAGTTTTTCTCCTGTTCTGATATGTAAAAATAGATCTTTTCTAATTTAGTACGTTTTTTTATTTAAATTTATAGTGTTAATATGTTCACTCCGGTTTACAATTCTAGGAAATTGTTGTTATATGATTTCTTAGGATTTCTTGTTTGCCACTTCAAAACCCAACAACTGCCTTTTTTTTGCCACAAACAGCAGGCAGTTCCTGTACCTTACAGAGGAAAATGTTAGATTCTTGTTGTGCGTGAATATGGCTTAATTTCTTTGTTTTTTTGCTTAAATTCACACCTTTGACAAAGGACCAAAATAACATGTAAACATAACGTGATTGATAAATGCAGGTTATTTAGTTTTCAAGGAGGCATTTCTGTCTGCTTCCCCTATCTGTTAGAGAGTACTGGTAAATTCACTGAAAACGGAATTATAACTCGTGGAAGGTGAAGTTGCCTGGAGGAGAAAATGAATGGTGTGGTGAATGATTGGAGGGTATAACTTATCAGTTTCTTCTTCTCTAATGCTTCCGTGTTTTGGCCCTGGGACTCACCACGAACACGGGCAGCAATAGATTTATTTTCCATAATCACTCAGAGTATTTAAGAAAAGAGCTGCAAGCTTTTGCAGCCCAGAAATTATGAAATTGGTATCAGAAAAAAATCTCCACAAGCCAAGACTTTCAAAATCATTTGAATGTGGCCTGTGGCACATGGGAGATTTCTGAGTTTGGCTTTGGGACAAGACCTGACACATCACTTTTTAAAAATACATTTTTAAGAGAAGCATAATGACAGAAGGAAACATTCGACATGCTCTTGCCATTAATCAATGAATGTACAAGCTGACTACAGGTTTTTCTTTTTACCAATCATTGGTTGGTAGGTGGTGCCTCTCATAGTCCTTCAGTCTTCCTTAGTCTATTGGATTGACAGGACTGTTACATTTCTGAAATCACTTGAAGTTTAAAGGTGGCTCAGTGATCCAAACACCGCAAAATATAAAACACAAAGTTATTTTCTTGTGCAAATATGTTTTATAATCTGCTGATGAACTCCTGCTGCTCTGCAGAATCAATGTCCTAGAACACGGCACAGGTTTTTTGATTTTTTTTCTAAAAACAGAATAATTATAATTAAAAGACCACTGGGAACACTTTTAAAACAGATCACAAGATGATTAGAGTGGGACTTGAGAGAAAATAAACCATTTTTACTAGCGCCTTCCTAAAATTCATTCATTCATTTTCCAATCCGCTTTATCCCTTTCGGGGTCACGGGGTTGCCGGAGCCTAACCCGGCTACTCATGGGCGAAGGCAGGGTACACCCCTGGACTGGTCGCCAGTCTTTCGCAGGGGCCACAATCACACACCCATGCACACTCACATTCACACCTAGGGACAATTTAGAGTAACCAATTAACCTATGAAGCATGTTTTTGGACGGTGGGAGGAAGCCGGAGTACCCGGAGAAAACCCACGCATGCACGGGGAGAACATGCAAACTCCACACAGAAAGGTCCCCCAGCCAGGACTTGAACCGGGAACCTTCTTGCTGTGAGGCAGGAGCGCTAACCACTGCGCCACCATGCAGCCCGCCTTCCTAAAATGACTCACAAATTTTCTGCAGTATCCACAAAAAAACCAACAAAATTAACTTTTTATGGTCTTTTAAAGGTTAAGTCTCCTAGTTTTAAAAACAAATACGTTTCTAAGCTAATTTATTTTAAAAAGTAACACAATCAAAACTTACTTATGTTGAAGAAAGCCACTTGAATGTTTTTAGTGTGAGTTTGTAAATGTACCCATTAAAAACTCACTGACTCTCCTCTGCAACTATGATTGTATGGAGAAGACCGGCTGCTGTGCACTCTACAGCAGAGGCAGCGTTCAGCGCAGCTTAAGGTTCAGTCTCACTCTGAATCATTCAGGACTAAGCTTCCTCAGAATCGTCTCTCCCAAAGCATCTCTACCACTGGATCAATCTGATGTAAGTCAATGTGTTTTCAGTTATCATTTCTTTATTCTTAAGAACTGCTTACATAACATAGTTTGACAAATGTGATAATGGAAATGTGCCTGTCAGTGGGATGCTGCAATCACAGTTAGAAAATTGAGCTTTGCTTAATAAAATCAAGCCTCTCATATGTCTTTTTGCTCATGTTTAACTGAAAAATGAAGAACGGCACATGATGTGGAAGAGCATCTGAGAACATTGGATAATACTGAAGTTGGGATCTTTTTTTGTTTTGTTTTCTTACATTGATGAAGCATTTTTATCAAAATATTACCTTGTTTCTTATCTGTTTTTGTTTTTTTGATTATCATTTCTGGCTTTTTTTGTTTTGATAATTTTGTTTTTGCTTCATATCAGATTTTCTTTTATGACATTTTTTACCTCTGTTAAAGTAAATCCAGCACTTTTAATAGCCATTGTTTTACACTTGCATTTAAGGATTGAGGAAATGTTTATATTTTGTGAAAAATAAAGACTTGTTTGTTTTCGCAGAAGCTGAAAACAAATTGAAGTTAACAAAAATCCCCCAAAAAATTAGAAAGAAGGCTTCAAATATTTGTTCCAATTGGATTTAAATAGGATTTAACACAGTATGCGACCTTCGGAAAACCAAAAAAAAAAGCAGCTTTTGCTAAACTGCACTTTTGAATGCTGACTGTTGATGTGGAATGACAAAGATACTGAAGTGTACTCAAGCTCTACACAAATACAAAGGCTGGTATTAATCGCTAAATAATTATATCGTATTGCATAATTGTAAAGATAATTAATCAAATGAAAAATGTGAGAAACATTGAAGCTAGTTAATCTAATTCCTGCAAAAGCCAGCAGGAAAAAACTGCCAAAAATACTTGGCTAAATGCTAAATGCTGATTCAGCTGAATTTGGTTAAAAACATTTCCTTAAACATAAATAATGATAAATAATGAAAAAAAGGGAAATAATGGCACCGTTTATAAAAAAAAAATGCTGAGGAAATCTTGCTTCTCAGTCATTTTCTTAATATGATACTACCTGTTGCAGCCACATGAAAACACAGGTACAAAGTACCTGTGTACCTTTGTACCTGTGTACAAAGTTGGTAAAACTAACTTTTAGTAGAAATCTTTCAGCCTAAGATATAAAGTCATCAGCTCTCATAGTTTTGAAGGAGGAAAAAGTAAATGGCTTCATATTTGAAATAATCATAAAAGAATAAACAATTTCCACATTTGGAATTGTTTTATTTCAAACAAAACAAAAAGTACTAAAGAAGACAAAAAAAGAGATATATTGTACATGCACTCACTGGCCACTTTATTTGCTTGTTAACGCAAATTTCTAATCAGCCAATCACATGGCAGCAACTCAATGCCTTTAGAAATGTAGACGTGGTCAAGACGATCTGCTGCAGATATAACCGAGCATCAGCATGGACACGAAAGGAGATTCAAGTGACTTTGAACGTGGGATGGTTGTTGGCGCCAGACAGGCTGGTCTGGCATCATGGATGTGCAGTCGACAAATCTGCAGCAACTGTGTGATGCTATCATGTCAATATGGACCAAACTCAGAGTAATGGTTCCAGTACCTTGTTGAATCTATGCCACAGAGGATTCTGAAGACAAAAGAAGGTTCAACGCAGTACTTGCAAGGTGTAAAGTGGCCGGTGGTGGGGTCTGGTGGGGGTATGCAGTACCAGCTGCACCAGTACCAGTGCACAGACCCTTGAGGCCGGTCTGCTGTGAGTGTGGTCTCACCGTTGGGCTTTGGTAAATCTGAGGGGTGCCAACCAACTTCACTTTATTCAAATGTATTACTATGTTGCCAATACAGTCCAGACTAAATCATAACTTTTTTTGTCCAAAATTAGACCAAGGGCTTAAGAGAAACCGATGACACAAATCGGCAACCATGTTTTTGATATAACTTTTTCCTCATAAAGATGTGTTCTGAGTTTAATAATCCTTACAGCAAAAAAAATTACTAGAAAATCAAAATAGGTTACTAAGTTTTTAGGCAACAGATCCATTGAAAATGTGATGCCAAACAAATCCGATTTGTGGAAATAATCAAAGAGGTCCCTTTTACCTAACTTATTTTAAAAAATCTTAATTACTCTTTTTTGTAATTTATAATTTTTGTTATACTTTTATTTTTGTCTTTTTTTGATCATGCTTTCTGTGGTTTTACAGTATCTGTATTGCTTCTGGCACTGCATCTCCCTTTGTATTGCATTTCTGTGAGTTTTCATGATTGGCTGGACTACGAGTCTGTAAGAAATTCTATCCATCAAATCAACTTTAAAAACTGGTAAAGGAAAATGAAAAACAAAAAATGGAGAAAATTACAAACAACAAAAACAAATCTTTTTATAGAGTATAAGGTCTCAGTAATTACCTGCAAATACAAAACAAATTCAAAAATAGGGTGCATTTTACTTACAAGTGCCAAATTTAGTCTTAAATTAGGTCTTAAATTAAAACAGCATCACTTAGGGCAGGGGTGTCAAACTCCAGGTAGGCCTTGGGGGCCGGTGTCCAACATGTTTTCCAACCAACCTCCACTGAAGTTTCTTATTGGCCAAACACACCTGATCCAGGTAATCAGCAGCATATAAAGCAGGATTTCAGGAGACCAGCAGGAGGCCAGCCCTCAAGGTCTGGAGTTTTCACACCCCTGACTTAGGGTCACCAGAACCACATGAAATGGGGCAGGAAGCTCTTCAAGTGTTAGCATAAAGTCCCACTCCAACTATGTTTTGATCTATATTAAAAGCGTTCCCAGAGGTCTTTAATTATTATTATTCCTTTTTTAGCCATAATAAAAAAACCTGTGTTGTTTTTTAAGTCATATTTTCTGTAGAATAGCAGCAGTTCAGTAGAAATTCACCTCTAAGTTGTGGCGCAAGTAAGCCTACGATGATATCCCATCATCCCTTTGCTTACTCTTTCCCTCCCTAGCTGTTCCTCAAAACCCCAAAACAATATTAGGGGTGCAACAAACAATTAGCAATATTGGAGCTATCCAGTGGTAATGACCAGCTCAGTGGCCTTGTGGTAAAGTGTTCATCCTGGGACTGGAAGGTTGTGATTTTTAATCCAGGATGAGTCATTCCAAAGACTCTAAAAATGCGACTCAATGCCTACCTGCTTGACACTCAGCATTAAGGGGTTGGTGTTGTGTTTGTACCCCTTGGTGCTGCACAAGTCACACATTAGGCAGACTTGGTAGATGGAGCATTTTTATTCAGTATCCGACAACATGAAGCTTGCTTTCTTCTTTGGCACATTTGCCTCTTTTACAGAACTGATCTCTGAAAACTATGCGCCCCCTTGTGGTCAGTTGTATAATATAACAGTTGTAAACACAACAGTTGGATTGGAGGTTTAAACCACCAAATGGTTCCCGAGCACGACTGTGACTGCAGCTCACTGCTCCCCCAGGGGATGGATCAGAGGTGGAGAACAAATTTCACACGCGTTTAGGTGCGTGACAACTAACGGTACTTTAACTTTGCACAGCTTTGGGCCAGATGCCAACTCTGCATCAGAATGGAGCAGAGCAGAGACTTTGGGCCACCCATTTCAATTGCTGCATCATAATTGAGAGCGTTTTCTAACCACAAGTTTATATCTGCTCCGGATCCATCATGATTTGAATAAAATGCAAACCCTGCTACAAAAATGCAGTTTTAATCTTAACTTTCTATATATATGTGTTCCCTCGTAAGAAAAATGCTACAAGAACATTCATTCATTCATTCATTTTCCAATCCGCTTTATCCCTTTCGGGGTCACGGGGTTGCCGGAGCCTAACCCGGCTACTCATGGGCGAAGGCAGGGTACACCCCTGGACTGGTCGCCAGTCTATCGCAGGGGCGCTACAAAAATATATATATATATATATATATATATATTGTTTTTAGAATGTTTTTTTTTCTGTTTTCCAGAAAGTAATTCTTCAGTCATGGACAGGACATTCAACCTGATCGCTGCAATCTGCTTCCTATTCTTTAAACTCCTAAAGGTTGGTTTAACAGAAGTAGATTTTTTTTTTATTTTTAATCGAATGAATGGTTTACTTGTGATCCAGTTACTTGAGAAATTAAAAAAAAAAAAACATTTCCACAAATATTTGCAGCCAGGGATGGTGAGTGGGAAAGTCTTGGAGGAAACTTATCAGAAATGGCTCCAGTATAAAGAAGACTGCGCCAGAATGATTGAAGATGAGCCATTGCCTCAAGGTATGGAAAACGTTTACTCATAGGTGGTCTCAGATTATAATTTTAAATACTCCATACTCACAAAGAAACACGTATATCACAATAAACGGATCAAATATTGCATAAAGAGTTATCTTGATGTTTACCTAATGAGTTTTTTCATTAGAAGGTAAATAAAACTCTAACGTTCGTTTTCCCATTAAACACTGAGTTTTTTGGTCAAAGTTTATCTCTTTTGTTACTAAAGAAAGTATAAAAGTGATATGATGACAACAGTCAAACTTTACATTCTTTTCTAGGAGGCTTGTACTGTAACAGAACATTTGACAGATATGCCTGCTGGCCAGACACCCCCGCTGGCTATATGGTCAATGTCTCATGTCCATTCTACCTGCCCTGGTATAACAAAGGTAACCGCAGCAGACAAAAATAGAAATGTGTATCTGTCACTTCTCCCTCTCAACATTCTGACATTGCACTGAGGTGTAGTGCATTCATATGAAGCTAAACTAAATGTGATCTGTACATTTACATTTACACATTCATTTTTTGTCTTTTTTTACAGTTTTTTTAGCTTTAAATTTACTCCTTATAGTGATAATGGTTCTTACATAAGCCATGTGTGAGCCCCTCATATCAATCCTTTCCTTTCATGAATTAAGGCATACTAAAAACACCCCGTTTTCTGTCTATTTAATAATAAAATAATTTTTTTGCTTTTCCTAATTTTCCTTAATTACACGCATATTTGTAATGTAGAGAAATATCATGTTCGGGTTACTGCCTTACTTCACATATGAAAAAACTGAGCGACACTAATTGGGAGCAGTAATGACTACAGAGCAGAGCGTTTTTTTCTGCAGTGTCCAAAGGTGTTGTGAGTAGGCTATGTGGTTTTGATGGACAATGGGAAAAGGACAGGAGCGGGCAGGTGTGGAGGGACCTAAGCCAGTGTGAAGAGGAAAAAGAAGTGGTTACTAATGAGGTAAGACAAAAAAAAAAAAAAATCTAGCATTCATACCGTACCTCATTCATTTTTTAAAAATAATTGTAGGTTGTCATATTTGTGCAATAAAACCAATCAATCAAACTTTATTTATTCAAAAAAGAGCAATGTTGGACCCCAACCACCCCCACATGGGCGACAACCGCAGCAATGACCACAGCAAACCGGCAACCACTGGCACAATGGATGCCCAAAAGGAAAACACTGGGGCATAAACCCATAAAAGAAAGATGTTTATTTTAATACATAAAAATCAAATTTAATGCAAAAATAAAATTAACTACAGAACATAATATGTAATAAAAATAATAAATAATTGATAAATAAGCATTTTAAGATTATCTTAGAGCAAAATTATCCTTTCCTTAGGAACAATTAAAAGGCCACGGATGACCTCAGTATTTGCGAGGGCTCATGCTTTAAAAGCAGATCATTGAGATAAGAAGGCCCAAGACCATTAAAACATTGACAGTATGAACCATTGAAAGAATCTTAAATTAAATCCTGATATACACAGGGAGACAATGCCACGATTTTAAAATGGGTGGAATGTGTTCTCGACCCCTGTTCCTTGTTAGAACTGAGTTCTGCAATAATTATAGACCTACAAAAGAATTATTAAGTAATACAGAGAGCAGGACAGTACAGTTATCTAAACAACTGTAAATGAAAGCACGCATCAGCAACTCTGTGCTGGAAAGAGAGAGGGATGGACAGACTCTGGCAACATTTTTGAGATGGAAAAAGAAATCTGTCTTAACGACATTTTTAATGTGTTGGATGATATTCAACTCAGAGTCAAAAATTACACCATCCATCCATACATACATAAAAGTGTTGCTCTGTAAGCTAAGAATAAAACTGCTGAAGAACAGTTCCTGAGAGGTCCAGAAGATCTTTAAGTCTATCCAATGAAATCTGGTGATCTACTGTATCAAAGATCCAGCAGCACCAGAGCAGAAAGTTTCTGAGTCTAAATTAATTCTAAGATCATTAACTGTTAGGTTCAAACCCCAAACATTAGTAAATCTGCAAAGAAACACAAGAGAGTTGAGTATGGCTTTTACCTGCAGGGAGAGTGCCAGAGATCGCTCAGTTACAAGCTCCTCCAAACACTCTGCAGACCTCAGTCTCCCCCTGCTTATTTATTGAAAGGGAACACCCTAGTTACATGCTGATTCAGCCACTAAGGGAGGGGAGAGGCAGCTGGCTGAAACAGTATTTCAGCATGACACTTCTTGGAGGGCTCAACAGTATAATGAGAGAAAAAGGAGGGGTAAACCGTGCCCCTTCCTGAGATAAGGGTCACAACAAGACCTTGAGGTTTGATAGTGTGCAACTCTGGTATGTAAGACCTTGAGGTTTGATAGTGTGCAGTTCTGGTATGTCAGGAGTAACTGAAGAAAACAGAATAATAA